>JBBPDA010000030.1:11179870-11211389 GCA_037974385.1 Arnoldichthys spilopterus
CCTCCTGTCCTGGGTGTACCCTGCCTTAGGCCCGCAGTCAGCTGGGATTGGCTCCAGCTTCCCCGTGACCCGGAAACAGAAGAATCGGTTGGAAAATGGATGGATGGATGGAGCATTAACCCCTTGCAGTAAATGCCACAGTGGTGTCTCTCTCGGTAGCCTTCTAATTGATAATTGTTTGTAAGATGAAATAGAATTATAAACTCTTCTACATTTATGATTTCACTCATATCTTTTTATTTCTTAAGGAAATGATATTAATTATTTGAAATATTTTTGATAATGCTTTACTGCAGGTCAATATCCAAAGGGCTACATCACATCAATATAGCTCTTCATGACCACTGACAAACCTATGTTAATATTTTTAAAGGTTTATTGTAGCAAGTGTCATCTGTTAAGCTGAAATACCATTCAAACAGTATTTTTCAGACTGCACAACATCTACATAAGCCTTTTATGACAACTGACATTCACCTAAGTAGACATTTATTCATCATAAGGCTTTTTCCAACAAGGAAATCTATTGTCATTACGCCTTTCGGATTGAAACTGGCTAAAATGGGCTTCATGACAACTGATGTTTCTAAAAATAAACCTTTTTAAAATGTTAAAGTAGGTTTATGTCAGTTGTCATAAAAATCTAATGTATGTATCATGTAGCCATATGAATGTTGCCCTTCACTGAAGTGGTTACAGGTTGATTTATAACACTTTCTTGCATGAAATCACATAGCATTATGACATCTGATATCTGACTATGGAGCTCAGTGCAGTAACACAATGCTGATGAGTTGAAGTATAATCAGGCTAGACTTAAAATTAGAACTGAAGGTCGCAGGTTCAAATCCCAGCCCGGGCACTACTGAGATACTGTCCCACTACATTGTTCCCTGGGGGGCTGTTGTGTGCGTGTGTAATGCAGAGGTTAAATGCAGAGGTTGTTGTGGTGCTTGAATGTGTTCACAATGAGTCACTTTCACTTCACATTCTGTAATACTTGGCAGTAATATTGACATATAAAATATAACACATATATAGTGAGTGCTGACAGTCACCACACTGTAATGAATACATTTTCTCAGGCCTGTAGGTAAAGTGAGCTCCTAATGTTTAATTAGCCAGACCTGGCCTGTCATATTGGCTGCATTATGTGATTATGACAGTACGCTTTATCTGTGATGGCTTGAACTTAGGCTTGTGACGTGGACTTGGACATGGACTTGACCGAGTGACTTCAGACTTTCCTCATATATGACAAGATCACATGACCACAACGAGGCCTTTTATACTACCTATGGGTCAAAGGCTTGATCTGTGTAATCCAATACAACCTGCTGAGGTATGCAAATATACTGGCCCCTGTATTAGCAACATCTACCATGTTGGTACAAGGAATCTATGTCTGTGCAGTCTACGAACAACATTTACTGTTTTTGTTGGTTATTATTGATTGGTGGTCTACTCTCACTGCTAAGAATTAACCACTCAAATATCTTGGCACATATGGTCCTGGTGTTGGTGCCTTTTCATTGACGGATGTGGTGAGGGGTGCTAATGAATTGTGCAGCTACAAATGGGCTGCTGTAATTATAAATCTACTAGTATTTCTGATAAAGTGGCCAATGACTATAGGTATAAAGTGTTTCTAATAAAGTGGCAACTCAGTGCTAACTCCATCCTGTTGTCCTTCTCCCTTTCCAGGCAGTGTAATATGGGAGCTGTAAAACTCTGAATCTGCAGAATGTCACCTGTGCAGTGCTGCAAAAGACTTGCACCTATCTGCCTGCGAGGCACTAGATATCACCACAGGCAAACTCACTGGACTCACTGGAACTGAAACTGGGGCTTCAGCTGAAGCACAAAGGTACTGTAGCAATACTGACCTGAGATCAGATCAGATCATCCACACCCTCGGCGCCTGGCACCACGTCTGCACCCACCCTGCTAAAGCCCTGAACCCTGAGACCCCCCCAACCCCTGCCTTCCCTTCAGCACCACCGCCTGGACAGCTCCTCTCCAAGAAGGAGACACAAAGGGGAAAGCTTCTTCTGTTCAAAAAACCTTGAATGTGCCATTATTCTTTTTGATTTCTTTCTTTCTTTTCCCCTTAAATCTTCCTTTCCTGGAACGGATGTTATCAGTCGAGGACACCTGGAGGCGGATTTGGCCGGCCGCCCTCTCCGAGGGCCCAAAGCCCCGCCGCTGGTTGGCACAGACGCATACGCCTGCCTATTTCCAAGCGCATTCGGATTCAAAGATGTCATGCATCAAGCAACCCACTGGATGTATTTCAATGTATGCTTAAGTGTTATTAAAAAAAAAGAAAAGAAAAAAAGCAAAAGAAAAGAAAATTGTACAAAGTGTCCTATACAGGTCTAAATATTCTCATATCTGGAAAAAAAGTATAAATATATTATTTTAATATAATGCTCTTCCAAGACGTATTTTGATGTGCATTTCCAAACATATGGCACCACTTAGGCCACATCTGTTCAACTGCGTGTCCTCAAGAGATCTTGATTGCCATTCACTGCGGCAGTACAGGCCTGTACCTAGAGAAGATAAAGGGCCTTCGCTGAAGACTGTTTTTTTTTCTGGTTCGTTTAGACAATGAAACGAAAGGAAGAGGAAACCAGAGTGAAGCACTTACGAGCAGCGATCCGAAAACCAATGTGTTTCATGTTCACTACGCTGTATGTGACACAAACATTACTATAGGCACCATATTCAACCCATTACAGTGTAACACAAACCATTACTGAGTATAACGGTGACGGAATCATCCAGTTAAATTATTCTTATTCTTCTTAATTCTAAGTAATTGTGTATATAAGTATTTGCTGCTGTTTAAATGTAAGATGTGATGTACTATTATAATTGTGTATAGTATTTCTTAGAGATGTTTATTTTCTATAAAAAAACGAATATGTTATTGCCTATAAAACGTTATTAAAAATGACAAATTAAAAATGGACTTTTTTCAGAATTGTATTTGTTCCACATGACCTATAGGAGTTGTTGCAATGTCTTGATGTTTTAAGAGCTGTTTGGAATGTTTTGATTTGTACTGCTGCCATCAAATATACTGGATATGTGAACGTCCACAGCTGTCTTTTGCCGTTGAGATCAACATCGCCCTTTGTGTTCTCCTCCTGTGCTGTTGTTGGAAGTAAAACAAAGCAATCCGGAGCCATTATCCTCAAAGGATATCCACATGACAGAAGAGCAAAAGCGATATTTAAAAGCAAACAGAAATGTCACGTAGTGCTCTACCTTTTATTTCCCCATGCTTGTGCTGGAGCTCATACAATAAACAGCATTATTTATTTTGGTGTTAGCAGGCTAGTAGGATAACCGTTTCGTCCCAACATGAAACGGTCGTTCAGAATTGTTGCCAACTGCAAAATAAGGACACTTAACGTCTTTTACAAATACTAGTAATATTTCTTGTAGATAATTCATACATTTTCAAATTATAAAAACTTTTTTTTAATTCCTCGTTAATGAAAATGCATATTACCAAATAAATATATTCATAATCAGTCTAGAAGGCTTATAAGATGTTTCATTTAATATTTCAAGACTTCTGAAAACAAGAAGCTACTAAATGATTCAATCACATGCAAAACATCCTACAGAGAACACGCTTCTGCACATAGCAATTACTGACTATTTACTAAATTTAATGTATAGATAAAATATATACATATAAAATATTGCTCATGGAAAGCTTATGGTACATTATATACTTAATGTTTAATTTTCCCCCCAAATGTTAAAGACAAGAAAATATCAAGACTCAACTAAAGTGCCATTTTTAAATTTGTTCTTTGGAGGATCTGCACTTGTTTTTTCCACAAAACAAGTCATTTGTGTGTTTTTTTGCATGTAAACAATACCCTATGTTGGTTTATTTTAGATGGTTGGTTTAGTTTATTTTTTTTACCTCGAAATGTAATAACTTCTCAAATTTGAGGCATTATGGATGTTGTAAACTCTTCTCAATGCTATACCCTTTTCAGACAGCTGTTCATCCTGGGTGATACATTTTCCTTTTTTGCACCTTTTTACAAATGTGTGAAGTTGTAGAGTAGTAAATCAGAATAGAATCGCTTTATATATTTGCAACAAAACCTTTTATATTATTAAAAAGTAATTTCAGTCTTTTATAAAAAAAAAAAAAATTACCAGAAATTGTTTTGAACATTTTGGTAAACAATAAATTAACAAATAATTAAAAATCGGAAAACAAGCTTATGTTAAGTTACAAAAAGACTTTTTATTTACATTCTCAAGAATAAATCAAACACTTGACAATCACACATTCTGTGTGCTGTTGAAACACATTTTGTCTTTGAGATTTTGATTATGGGCACTACAGACTGATTAGCATACAGAACGTAAGTCTGACATTAAAAATGATCTAACAACTGGAGGTGTATTGTTTATACATAGAGTGACTGAAACATGAAATCCAAACTAGGTGGTATCTGATGCATCAACACAGTCCAAAATATCATCTTTGGATAAAGGTAAGAGCGATTGTGAACTGTGTCAAAATACACCAGCATGTGATATATTTTCATGCCACCTATCCTCCTTGTATTCCTGTGTTGCTGTTCGGAACATTCAGAATAATGGATAGTAAATTTGATAGCATGCCTGAAAATGCTCAAGTAGCTCATGTCTCACTGCGTAGCGCAAATGGACACAATACTTGGAGAATGATCATTTTCCACTGACGTTTCCCCACAGAAAACTTCTTAAGCTGCAAAATGGTCCTACGTCAGCTGCAGAGCACGACCTCTGCAAACACCATCATTATGCCCTTTAATACCTGCTGTAACGGTTCATCTCCAGCCAATTGTCTATGTAGTCTCTCTGTCTCTGTTCCTAACAAATACTGATCACCCACATCTTTAGACAAAAAATATAAATACACAATAGTTTTTAAAAATATATACAAGGAAAACACTATATGAAGAGAACCTCGTAAAGCCTTATGTTTTAAATCATATGTAAGTCATCCCCCAGAGAGGGTAGTGCAGATTAGAAACAGCTTGTACAGATGGGATGAAATGGCAAACGTTATGCTCATCTCTCCACTCACACCTACTCCATTTGATAGGGTGGTCTCCCGCATACAGATTAAGCCTGGATATTCGGATGCCAGGGCCGCCTGGGCATACTACAGCAAGCCAACTGGACCAGCGAGTTAGACGGTCCTTTATCTCTAGCGAGTCAAACGGACACATTTCACTAACTGACAAAAGCAGCTGCCGTTCAAGCGGATGGTGAACGCCGGCAATCAATCTAGCTTGTCCCAGACAGCATTGCACTGCCAATGGATACGTTCTGCTAAGTATCGTTACAGTATGAGACTAGGCTTATTCCATGAGTGAGAAACCACAGTGCTATATGTTCATTTGAATTACAGTGTATTTGTATCACATGGCAATGCATGTCCAACCACCCTGTAAAACCAGCCAAATGCTTCCAGTTCAACGCAACAAAACGCCATCCAGTGGCCAAAGCTGGCACTTACAAAGCACGTTGTTAAAGGAATACTTCAGCCGCAAACCCCACCAAGGCTAACAATCTAATGCTAGTGGGGACCACTCAGCTTCAATGTGACTGTCAGGCGGGGCAGCACCAATCAAGGAAGAACTCATTTAAGTGTGATGCATTGTAAGTGTAAGAACATCCACATCCTGTCAGGGCAAAATCATTAAATAATACAGATCTCCGATCACAAATGTCAATGCCACCATTTCTCGAAAGAGTTCGCCAGGTCTGTCCTATTGTTCTGCTGTCCTAGCTCATGACCGCTGGTCTGAACAGGTCTTTTGGACATAGAATTTGAAATGAAGTGAAAAAGGTGAAGTAGCCAATTCACTGAATGAGATTTTGGGTTAGTGGGGGAAGTGGGGCCAGGTCTGTTGCTGTGTGTGTATGTGTGTTTTTAGGGTGGGACTTTAGGTGGAGGTGACCGTGGTTCCGCTGCCAAGTTTGATGATCATCTGTTGGCAGTCATGGAGAGTGCGCTTGTCTCCCAGTTTCTCCAGCGTGCGCGCCGCATCCGCCAGCATGCCCACCCTCTGGCCTGGGGCCGAAAGAAAGGAGGGAGGGAGATACCAGCAGGCTAGCATGACAGCTTCGGCTTGCTCTCGCTGTCCTGGCCGTGTCTCACACTCCTCTGTGTACACGAACACACACAGACAAAAAAAAAATTGTTATGCTTGGCAAAGAGTGAATGGACTCCTAATTATAATCGAGGGTCAAAGCTCACTTCTTCACACTCTGATTCACATATTCTGTGGAAAAAGCATGTTAAAGCAATACATGTGGCCAAAAATCTAGTTTGTTAAGAAATATTTCTGGACAAAAATCAAAATGACGTAATTTTCCCATTGCCTCCAATTCAGTCACTCAATGCATGCTTGCTGTTCTAACGTCTCTAATTTTATTTCTTTTTTACTGGAGTTAAGTTGTTCATGAAGCAATTGAAACTTATGTGTAATAACTAAGTGTGCCAAGTGAATATCTAAAGGCCTAAAATATCTACAATCAGATCATGATTAAGTCTTTAATATGGAGTCCAAAACGGACACACTACAACATTAAGTACATTTTTTAAATCAGAGGCAGCATTATGTGTTGTATGGATGCATTAAATATCAGACTGAACAAGAAGAGCTCTGTTCATGTTGCAGAGGACAGAAACCTATATATAAAAAAGCAACAGACGGCTATAAAACAGCCTGTGTATACCTGGCCTTTAAGTAGACTGTAAAGTACTCAGCCCCCTTTAGTTATAATGCTTCAAAGAAAAATGTATTCAACTTGAACTACAATGGAGTCCATTTCCATTCTTTTCCCATATTCTAAGAGTTTACAAAATAAACCCAGGAGGTTTAGAATGAAGGGTACACTCCACATAGACTTTACTCAAATCAGGTAAAGCGGTTTAGTAATCTCAGCTTGCGGTTCCAGTTTGATACACTTTTATTTACAAGTGCACATGATAATTTAGTAGCTCGTAACTTCAGTGCAAAACTAAACAGTGTGAATTTGATATTTTTAGCCTCCATATACGGAGTACAGCTACAGGGGAGGGGAAAAATACAACTCTAGAGCAAAATAAATATTCAGAACATGCACGCACACGGATCCACCCACACTATCTAAGTCCTTACCGCTCTTGCCTCCGGGAGTGGTGCGGCGGCGCAGACTGCGGTCCAGGAGCTGGTGTGTGCGCGTCGGGCTGGCACCTGCCATCAACCTGGCTGTGGCTTCATGCAGAAACAACTGCAGTGAGTGAGTGAGTGAGAGAGAAAGAGAAAGAGAAAGAGAAAGAGAAAGAGAGAGAGAGAGAGAGAGAGAGAGAGAGAGAGAGAGAGAGAGAGAGAGACATGGGGAGGGGAGAGAGGAAAAGAGAGAGAAAGAAAGAAAGAGAGCGAGAGAGAGCAAGAGAGAGAGAGACATGGGGAGGGGAGAGAGGAAAAGTAAGAAAGAAAGAGAGAGCGAGAGAGAGCAAGAGAGAGCAAAAGAGAGCAAAAGAGAGAGAGAGAGCGAGAGAGAGAGAGAGAGACAGAGAGAGCAAGAGATTAGCAGACTGGCATACACTCACTGCTCTCACGGGGGTTAATCCTGTCTTCAGAGGCTGACACGTCTCTCCCGCTCTCCTCACTATCGTCTCACACTCTTTCATCTTTCCTCTCTTCCCTATCGCTCGGTGCAGCAGCTCCTTCTATATCCCTCTCTCTTTCCCACAGCCCTAGTTAAAACTCTGAAACAAATGAAAATCTCCTGCCCTGCTTCACATTTGTTCCCTATAAGGCTTCTACACTCACTAAAAATGACAAAATAATCAGTGATCATTACTACTGGTTTTCCTTCAGCAAAATCGTTCAACCTTAAATTAGACCACAAGTGATTATTAAACAAAATACAGAATGTACTTCAAAAAAGCAAAAATCCCAGAGGATAAGCTTTGCCCTGTAAGTGCTGCTTCTGAACATAATGCTGATGTAGGATTCCACTTCTGATACAGGTCTTATGTCACAGTGGTTAAAAACAGCCCCCGGCACAGCAGCTGATTCCCACAGCAGTGGCCTACTTCACCACCGAGCAGGAGGAAAACAATAGTTTGCGAGAGCATTCGTTTAATCGAAGAACCTTTTCACACTTAAGCTTATTTCAGGGCTGGGGGCCGTTTGCCAGGAGTTCGATATATATGAAAATGTATACACAATTTACTGTCATTCCAACCTGCAAAAACTCGTTTCAGGGAGGTCTACCCCCCACCCTAAGCACCACACTATTGCTGAGCCGCCCGAGCTTATGTCAGTACTGCATTGTTGCATATTGCTTCTGCAATCCATGTTGCATGTAATTGAATCATCCGTTTTAATGCTCCTCCTATCATCAGCGACCTTACCCAGTATCTGAATTCGTATTCGCTACACACAGTCATGAATTTACTGGTTTTATTATTTTTCCCTCTCTGCTGGTGTGTGACCGCATAATCAAAAACCAGAAAATGTTTTAGAGGCAGGGCAAACAGTGATTACATAATACATGGAAGATTACAGGAAGATGGGAGCTTTTTAAAATGATACCGTATAATGAATTATCCTTAATATGACCAGCGGAATGAACTCACAGGGCCCATTTTGATTGGAATCAACAGTGAGTTGAAGCCCCATTGTGCATGTGCATTTATATTTAAGTGTATGAGTGTGTGCTGTCTCACCCTGCGCATGGCAGGTCTGAAGCTGTGGGCAAGTTTGCGCAGAGAGCTGAGGTCCTGCTGGAAGCCCTGCAGCTCTACTGGAGAGGCTGCTGAGGCTGAACTCTGCTGACCCGTGGCTGGAGAACACACCTGCTGCTCGCGCCACACGTTAGTGCGGGTCACCAGAAGCAGATCGCACAACAACAACTGCACCAGCTAAAGAGAGGGAAAGAAAAGGCAACAGCAGAAAGAGAATGTGAATCATTAACACCCAGACAAGGCCTGCCAGCTGATTTAATTAGCTGAATGTGCAGCAGACCATGCACATCAGTTAAAAAGCACATTATACACAAATTAGTGTAGCCTTAATTCGCAGAGGTTTAATGGTCCTAGCATTTAAAAGGAGTAGTGTTTAAAAGTACTTGACTAGTACTGACAAAGTCAAACCACAACACTTTAGCATGTATGTAGGTGCTATAATAATAATAATAATAATAATAATAATAATGTTATCCTTTACAAAAAACACATTTCTTTCAATTCACAATTACTGTGTTTTGCTATCATGCAATCTGACCAGGTGCTCAAACTTTTTTTTAATTAAGCATATGGTGGGGCAGAACGAATGTTTAAAAGAAACACATGCAAAAGAGCGTATGGCAGTGTCTATGAGAAAGACTGACAGACTGTCTGCACAGCGACTCAGCTCTGTGTTGCACTGCAGAAACATTGCACACAGTTCATACACATGCAATGCAACTACAATGCACCACAGCTCTGGCCAAGGTGGGACAAGCTACCATCACTGTGAACCTACATCTAATATACTCTAATGAAGGTCCACACGTCTGAGACTCTCAGAAAACTTGCCGTTCTGCCAGGCTAACCTGTAGCTCTGTGTGTGTGTACATCTGTGGGAGAGAAACGGTACCTTATCTAAAGTACTGCTGTTGCAGTGCGGCCCCAGGTTGAGGCTGTCTCGGAACAGGCTGCTGGCTTTCTCACAGTAGCTGAGGCTGAGCTGGCTGTTCTCAGGTTTGACCAGCAGGGCGCGCACTGCTTTAAATGTGTTCAGGCAGGCTTTGGGCAATGGGCTCCTGCAACACACATGCAGCCATAGAGTCAATTAACTGACAGTCCAAAAGACCAGTATGGTGTTAAAGTGGCTGTATATATAAGGCAAACTGAAGAAGAGAAATGAAACCGAGAACATTAGAATCTCATAGATGCGTTAATGCAATGATTAAGTCTGATGCAATGTGTGAGGAAGAAAATATTGTAATAATTGTTTAAGCTTAAACATGCTAATTCAACATTCATAACTGAAATGAAAATGTACTGCTAGTAAAAAGGTAACCCAAATAAACATAGAATTTAAAAAAAATGTCAAATAACTTTCAACAAAGACACAAAATACATAAAATAAACAATTTAATTTGCAGGTGCGTTTCAAGGTAATAAAACACTAATATTATTGCTATTATTTATTATTATTATTATTATTATTATTATTATTATTATTGTTATTATTATTTCAAATTAGTGTCCTTGAGTTTTGTATTCCAACCCTTTCACATCAACATTTTAAGAAAAAAAAACATCATATTAAATGCTTTTTTCTGTAACAGGCAATATTCATAAACATGTCCATCCAATCACACAATGAGGAGTCAGACATAAATATGCACAGCTCTTTATAGGGGCTGGAAAATCTTTAAACTCTTTGAAGACTAAGTAGGACAAACAAGTGATGTCTCTTAGTGTGCAAGCGACTCACTCCGCTGACTGAAGGCTGCGTGGAAGGTGTTCCACCGCTGGGTACAATCTCTCTGCTGCCACGTCATCTCCCTGTAGCCAGTTAATAATCACCACGGCAACCGAAGACCACCATTTTGAATGGGGGTCACAGCCTGGAGGTTAGAGACACAGCCAAACACACACGCAGACATGCAGACACACACAGCCATTCATTCAACATGGCTGATATCAGTTTCAGTGTCAACATGCACTGATTACAACAGCCTTATCAGCCTGGCACAGCAAATATTGAAAGAGTTTACAAATAAAAAGAACAAATTTACAGTTTTAGGCAAATAAAGCTGAAGTGAATGAAGAACACATCACATGACCACTGGGTGGACAGTGTTATTTAAGGCTAATGGTAAGATCCTAGTGATTACTGTACTGACTATGCTGATAGTATCTGCAGTCTAGGTCTGACTGGGAGACGTGTGTGTACATGGTGTTGAGCCATTTCATTAGGTACACCAACCTTGTATCTGCACTTATTGCCCATCAGCTCCACATAACATACATGAATATACAGAATATAGTCCATCTGTTGCACTGGACCACTGCATTAAGCTTCTTTACCCTATTCATCAGATGTCCGCATCACCACAGGATCACCAGTGAGCAGGTTTTATTTGGATGGACGCTTATCTGTGGTGGTATTGTGAAAGACTGATGAAAGACTGTGCAGAATCATTTGAAAGATTGTCAGTAACTTTACTTCAGTAAGGTGGACGACAGGCTAGATGTGTCTTATAAAGTATATGTTGAGTAGACACGATTAAAAGGTCTCCAGCAGCGCAGTGTTTAATCCATTGTGTGCAGTGCACCATGTCACTAATCCACCACCCATAGAACACCTTTACACTGGTGGTCCTGTGAGGGGTCCTCACCATTGATGAATGGAGTACGTGGAGCTGATATAATGGGCAATGAGTGTAGATACAAAGTAGGTGCACCTAATAAAACGGGAATCAGTGAGGGATGACTGACCTGTAACAGTGGCCATGTTGGAGCCGATGGCAAAAGCCTGTGTGGTGGCTCCTGCTGCATCAGAAGAGCTGTTCAACAGCTGCAAGTATTCCAGAGCATCTGAGTATTCCCTGTGGAATAAAATTCACAAGAGCTCTGATAACATGAAAAAAAAAATACACAAATCAGCCATAACATTACAACCACCTGTCTAATATTGGGTAGGTTCCCCTCATGCCACCAAAACAGATCTGACTGTGGTCCACTATGTGTTCGGTATTCTGACATCTTTCTGTCAGAATTAGCATTAACATTTTGTGCAACAGGAGCTGCTTTTTGGGATTGGAACAGAGGGCCTACCCTTTACCCCCCACATGCATTAACAAGCCTTGGGTGCCCATGACCCTGCCCCCAGTTCACTGATCGTCTTTCCTTTGGATCACTTTTGGTAAGTACTAACTACTGCATACCTGCATACAGTGGAAATTGTTCACTGTACTTATTTTCACTTACATACTACATATTGTGAATTGCTAAATTAAAAAAAAAAACATTGATAAAGCCTTAATGAGACATGATTAAAAAGTTAAACTTTTTTTAAATCAATAAATACACAAACCAACATTAACACTAATCTCATAGCAGATAAAAGATTCGATCAGTTGTTAGAGGCATATTTGAATATTGCATTTCTTGGGATGTCAGTGCTACAAAGTCAACGTAATATACTGCACATTACTACCATTAACCCAGGGAGGATTAGAGGACTTAGTATTTTCATAGAATGGCAAAGAAATTTATTGTATAAAGGAACGAAGACTTACCCTTGGCCGAGACTGGGCGTTTTGTCTCCACGGGGCTGGGCCACACAGTATAGAGCTTTCTCCAGGAGATGCTCCCTGAAGGCTTGAGTGACCTGAGCAAGTGGGTCCACTACAACCAGAAAGAGAAAGGGACAGAAAAACTATGAGTTTTTAAAGGTTGTAGCAAAACATTCCCTTCTGGAAGCTCTGAGTAAGAGATACAATGAAGGGGCATGGGAATTTAGAAGGAGAAAGGAAAAGCAGCCCCATTGGCCTGTGTCCTCACAGAGCTGTAAAACGCACTGTGTTGATATGAAGTGAAAATGACTATTTGTCATTGTGAACACACTCAAGCACCACAACAAAATGTGACCTCTGCATTTAACACATCACACATGGAGCAATGGACATCCATCAACAGCGGGACGGTACATTGCTCAAGGGAACCTTAGTAGTGCCCTCGAACCTGCGACCTTCAGGTCCCAAAGGCAGTGTCCTAACCACTAGACCACCACTGCCACGAATATATGGAGCATTTGATGTTTTAGGGTTTAAGGTAAAGTAAAGTGAAGAGTAAAGTGTTCTGATAAGCCTCTACTCACCTGTGTTTCCAGCTTGGCTATAAATGCTCTCTTTGGGGGTGCTGCGCACAGACCAGTCTCCATCCACGAAGAAGCGATGGCCCAAGGGGTGACACAGCCACTGCATAGCAGGAGGAACACTTCCACTTGGGGAGAGACAGGCTTGGCGAGCTCGACTCAGAAAGCCACGCTGCAAGGCAAGGCAAGGCAAAATTTTTATGTAGGACTATCATACACAGGTCATTCAATGTGTTTAACAGAGATAAAATAACCATAGAAAGAAAATTAAGCAATAAATAGATAGAGAGAGAAAGAGACAGAGAAAAAGAAAGAGACTAAGTGCATTCATGAAGTTAAGACTGGTTAACCTGATTTAGTGCAATGTGTTTCTTACAGAGGTTATGTGCAGCACTCGAGGCAGGCTGGTCTTCACTCGTAAGGCAGCGGAGACGTAGATCTCAGCCAATGTGGCTACAGACAGACAGTCGCGTGCACACTCAGCCAGGTTCACCGCGTTCAGAGCCATGTGAACTGCAAAGAGGTGGCTTCCACCCAGTTTGCCTATACACACATACAAACAGTAACAATTAAGTCACTCTTCATTATTTATAGTGATTATAAAGTTCAGACATGGTTATTTAAATATGTGGGGTTATTATTTCATTTGTAATTAAACATTAAAACATATCATCATATTTTGCATGCAATGTAAAACTACCGTATATTTACCATAATGTAATGCACAGCTTTAGTAACAGTTATTGTTCACTGACACATAATACCCTCAAATGTGCACATTTTTATATATAATAATATGAAATATTTTCATGCTGTGATATTCAAACACCACTAGTTTTAGAATGTGAATATTTCTATAGCAAAAATGGCTAGCATGCGCATCCCAACTGAAACGCTTGCTCACCAGTCATGTGGAGCTGATGCAGGCGGTGGTAGACCAGGGCGGCGTCACGGCAACTCTTGCGTGCATCGTCCTGCAGAGGGCGATCAGCACGGAGGCCCCCAGCTTTACAAGCCAGCCAACGTCCCACCCACAGCCTCTGCAACCAGAGACGAAGGGTGGACCACAACACTGCACAGGCCAGGTCCAGCTGAGAGGTGGGCAGGGGCCGGCCAAGAGCCTTCAGACAGGTCCACAAGTTCTGAGAGGCCTGAGCAAAATCTCCCTGCAGAGAGAGCGAGAGAGAGAGCGAGCGAGAGAGAGAGAGAGAGAGCGAGAGAGCAAGAGCGAGAGATCGAGAGAGCAAGCGAGAGAGAGAGCGAGCGAAAGAGAGAGAGAGAGCGAGCGAGAGTGTGAGAGAGAGAGAGATCGAGACAAAAAATAAAACATTAAAGATGTAATGTTTGCTTAAAGCGTGAAAGCAACCACCCAATGTCTGTTTTTCAAGAAGTGTATTTTCATGAGAATGTTGCAGATACTTTTTTCCTTTAAGTGACTTTTACATGCAACTTATATTTGTGTGTGCATGTGTGTGTGTGTGTGTGTCTCACCCTAGCCAAGTCCAGGTCAGCCTGTTTGCGATGTCTCCAGAAGAGGACAGAGGATTCAGAGTGGGGTCTAGTGATAGGTTCTCCATACACCAAAAGCCTGATCAGAACTCCAGCTACCAATACACCATTTAACAGCCACACCAGCAGAGTGGGCAACATCCAGTCCATCCAGCCCCATGACTCAGCTGCAAAACACACACGTGCAGAAATTGAAGACTGATACTGCATGTGAATCAGAGCGCAGGGCAGAAAGAATAGCCTCAGGCAAAAGACTCTTCCTCCATACAGCATGAAAAAGTCCCAAGTGTCCAATATCCAGTCTACTTAATTCTTAAGTTAAGGTACTACAATGAATAAACAGAAAAGAACACTTCTGGGTCTCACAACCCATCATGTACACATTAGAGGACATTACCTGTGCTTTCCAGTCCAAGCATGATCCTGCCAGTTCCTGGGTGAGCGGGGGCGACGGCATCTCCAGCACTGGTGCGGCTTCCATACATCAGAGAGGATAGTGGGTTAAAGGAGAGGAAGAGGAGAGTGAAGGCACACAAAGCCATTCGAGAGCGGTCCAGCATTCCCCCAGCAGACCTTTCAGCATTTGTTACTGGCTGTATGTGAGAAAGAGAGCACAAAGTGAGTGAGTGAGTGAGTGAGTGAGTGAGTGAGTGAGTGAGTGAGTGAGTGAGTGAGTGAGTGAGTGAGTGAGTGAGAGAGTGAGAGAGTGAGAAAGTGAGTGAGTGAGTGAGTGAGTGAGTGAGTGAGTGAGTGAGAGAGTGAGTGAGAGAGAGAGAGAGAGATGTATACAGGTGTGTTAATGTTAAAATGATCAGTGAGGACTTCTGCTCTGCTCTGAACAGTTTAAATAAGAACTTATATGTGCAGGATGGGGAACCAGGGTTGAAAACAACTTTTCTAATGCATCAGATCATGACCAATGCTCAACAGAAGCTCACCTTACTGTCATCCACCATAGGGCTGTCTGGCTCTGAGTCGCTGCCACAGTGTGAAAACGGTCCACTGGGCAGGGGCGAGCCAGCATCGGAGGCTGGGGGAGTGGGCAACTCGCTCTTCACGTCCACCTCCATGGCAACCAGGTCTTTCAAAGACTCTGTGCACAAGAGCAATCAAGACTTAAGCACCAGATAGATGCAACACCAAACCAACCATGCTTTCCGAATATTTGCTACAACTGCAACAACAGCTACAGAAACGCTAAGCAGTTTCTTACTGTTCTTCTGATTGGCCATCTTGAGAGCCATGTTCTCCTGCTTGAGCTTCTGGTTGGACTGTTGCAGGTAGCGGATGTAGTCAATGGCTTTCCTTAGCACTGCTGACTTATTCAGCTGAAACACAGGCAGGAAGATTCATTCACATGTTGTCACTTTAGATGAAGGCATGATACATCTTAATAAAATAGCCCTGTTACATTTTCACTTGTGCCGGCTATTTACACAATCACTCAGTACTCAGGAGCCTCTTGAGAAATGAAGTACAATGTTGTAACATCACGAATATCTTCTTTCACTCCATAAAAATAGTCATGATCAGAACAGCAAAGATTGGGTAATGTAACAATGCTCAATAGTTTGTGTTGTTTAACAGTGTAAAATTTCAAACAGCACAGTTGATAATGGAAATCAGACCTTAGCGTCTGTCCCAGCCACTAGGTCCTTGAGCTCCACGATCTTGTCATTGATGGACGAGCGGTAGCGCTTCTCGATGGCGTTGTGTGCTGTGCGTTTCTCTCCCTTGTGAACCTGGACACCCGGTTTGCCGCTGATGGCAATACGGTTGATGGGAAGCTTCTCTGTGTCCACCATGACTGGAACTGTGGTCAGGATGGTGCCCCCACTCATCAGAGCCTGACAAATAAAAAGAAAGAGACTTTAAAAGATAAACATTACACTATCCCAACATATACCTTCAGCCTGAATACCTGTTTTTCAAAACATACAGACATATTTACTCAAAATATGTATCTTTTAAAAACCCAACTAGTAGTACCAGCTAAGCAGCAGCCTACAAATGACTAGCATATGGAACATCTTCGAACCTGCTAGAAATGCATCCAAGACAATCTGATTAAGAGAAAACCAGAAGTGCACAGAGCTGCATCAATCTAAAGGGTGGTTCTTCTATAACATGATATTTAAATTGCTCCCAACTCAACTGTCATTCTTAAAAATATAAGGAAATATAAGAAAATGATGCGTCCAAACACTTGGTCAGTGCCATATATGGCAAAAGTTCTGCTAAAGTGTGTGATGCTGGGAAAGGCTTAAAAGCTTTTACCTGTAGGGAGGTTCCCTGTACAGGAGCAGTGGATGTAGCCAGGGAAGTGATGCAAGGAGACGCCACTGTGGTTACCATAGATGCATCAGGCTTCAGAGTTGTAAGCAAGAGAGAGTCAGCCTTGATGAACTGTGGCTGCAGCAAGACCTGCACCATACACATACAAGGTTGTTACAGGTGGGGGTCATTTTTTTCATTCCTTCAGTTTCAGAGAACAATAAAACAGTATAGATTACAATAAAATCTACACACATACACTTACAGGAACTTGCTGAACATGAGGAGAGATGGTCTGTGTTGGAGGGCTGGAGGAGGTGCTGAGGATGGGTGATGTGGAAAGGCTCTGGACCTGAGCCTGGATGGTCATTGGCTGAATGCTCTGTGGAGAGCTGGTAACACTGGGAGCAGTGGGCACAGGCTGAGGGGAGCCTTGCTGGGGGACTGCTGCAAAAAACATAATAGTGATTTAGACCATTTGGTAGAAGTATCCCAAAAACTACAAGTCTAACCCCCATCCCCATTTCTATTCATCTGTTCATCAGGAATGTTTCACACAATAATGTGGCCGTTGTGTAGGTGTAAAAACAATTGTGGCTTTCCTTCACTTCATGTTTGCCTGTTATCATTGCATCCAAATGAGACTGTAAAATATCTTTCATTCTTTAGCATGGGAATGAGATGATGAGGAAAGGAAAGAGTCCATTCCTCATAACACAAAAACTGCAAACTGAAAAATGACAAATCTAAATCATTTCACAAGATTATTTAAAGGAATTGCACAAAGCAATTCCTCAAAATCAGCACAGAGATGGATTTGTTTTATAATCACCGTCTCAGCCTCCGAGCCTAAAATGCAAATCTAAGGACATTAAGAATCCACAAACATGGAATACAACCATGTGGGACTAATAAAGGTTTATCTTATTTCAGAAACATTGTCAACCTAATAGAAATGTTTTTTGTTAATTTCAGGTAGCTTCCTGTTTTGCAAGAAATTAGGAATTTAGAAAATATATTACCTCTGTTCTATTATTATTATTATAACCACTTCCATTAAGAGACCTATATTCCCTCATTTACAACACTTTCAGATAGCTATGGTAATGAGAGTGGTCATGCTATTCCCACTGTGACACAGGTTATAACATGTTTTACAGGCTGTTGCCCAAGAGGTTTGCATCTGCCTGGGCGGCTTCATAAATGTTCTCAATTGGCCTACTCCAGTCACTGGCACAGACTAGCAAGCTATTTCAGGAAAGTAGCCCACAATGATGATGTAATACTCAGACAATCACAGAGCTTGATTATAGGCCTATGTAAAAAAAATCCAGAAAATTCTCTTTCTCTCATCTAACATGCCTTGCTCAGACCACACATGAACTGTTTTAGTTTGAATATTGTTATTTTCTGGGCAAAAGCTTACTTGCAACTCATCAATCATGAACACATACTTAATGAAGGATACTCAAATCAGGTAAGTAAAATGATTCAGACATCCAGTGTGCTACGTGTGCTGTGTACTTTGACCTCCTCCTGTGTCACGCTGTACAATTTTCACATCGAAAGATTGATGGCCTGCTGATGTCAACCAGGTCTCACATAAATACATAGAAAGCAATGCATAAGCCTAGTCCATGAATACCATTACATATTGTCAGACACAGTCTAAGACCCCTGTCTTGTAATTGGCCTGTCTGTCCGGTTAAGGTGATCAAGCGGACTGACTGACAAAGGAGCTCATTATGTTCACATGTCAAATGCAGAGGATGCATCTAATCTGTTTACACAACAGAGTTTTATCTCATTTTAGTTCATGGGTACAAAGTGTGTTTTCCCATTCCCTCATGCCTAAAATAAACAGAAATTGGCTATTGCTGCACAAAAAAACTTCTACGGTCAGGACAATGATATTCTGAAATGCATCCATTTTTAAGAACATTCTTGATCCACTTTAAAATGCTTAGTAGACTTCTAGAATATTCTGGAACTGTGAGAACTGTCCAGAAGGTATAAGAATTGTCCAGAACTTTCTGGGACCAGAAAAGATAAAATGTTGCCTGTTTTTGTTTAAATACAAAACATTATGGGCTGTGATAATAAAATCAAAGTTTGTGATGAATATAGCTGTTTTTACATAGACCTTAAACATAAGAATATAAAAATATTGAAATATAACACTTAGAAACCATGCCCATTTACTTACTTACATACCTTTGTCAAATTCACTGTTTGACTGAACCACTGCCTAGTACACCACAGTAACAATACAACTAGCCGAAGAACAGGCTAAACGGTCTATAAATAAACAACTGAGGACAAAATGAAATTACCTTTTCATAGTAATAACTGGGTATGAGCATTGTTAGTTTATTAATATGACTGCACAGGAAGCAACAACAGGCCAACAAGAATTAAACTACATTTCTGCGATGAAATAATTAAACAGGTTTGTGTGTTCACTGGGCCAAACATCTTATTGCTCATACTCATCCTCATAGCAGAGCAAGAGTTTCAGGCAGTGTGCAGGCAGTTACTGTAGAAACTATTAAGAGAAGTAGGGGAAAGGTTACATGACTGGATCTAAACTATATCAAGATTGCACATGTTTCAACAGAGCCTTAAATCCTTGTTAAATCATTAAGATATGCCACTTGCTTAATTGCCCCATTGGCTGAGATTAAGTGTCTATTATGGGCTATAATTTAATTTTTTAAAAAAGTGATAAGGTTGTGGCTTGTGTGCAGTTTGAATAAGAATATGAACATGCTTATATGAATTATGCTCCAACATAATTTCCAAAGCAATGCTCTCTTTTCTTGTGATCTCTTTGAACTAATGCACCATTTCAGAGTGGAGCGCCTCTACTGATTTTAATTTTTGGTCAGCAACACAGTATTTCATTATTGAAATATCTAACAAACACAAAAAAGGAAAACTCCCTACCAGTGTATACATTCTGGTTTGGGTAGTTAGCGACAGGCTGCTGCTGTTGCTGCTGCTGAGGGGCCTGCTGACTGGAACTGAACACTGAGCTCTTGGCAGGTGATGGAGCATGGCTCTGGGCAGCCTGGCTGGAAGGGTGAAGGGCAGGTGGTGCGGGTTGAGCTTTGGGCTGGCTGGTCTGCAGCTGAGCGGGCTGCTGGCGTGGAGCCGCGGTCGTGGAGGTCATCTGGGCCAGTGTGGGCTGCTGGAAAGCAGGGGGGTGAAAGACCTTGTCAGGGGTGGAGGAGCTGCGGGTGATGGGAGGGCCGAGCAGGGCGTCCAAGTGGGGGCTACTGCTGAGGATGGAGGAGGTGTTGGCGGTGGTGGTGGAAGAGTTGGGGGCAGAGGGAGTCGAGGTGGAGGGAGGCAGGGCTGAAAGGTCCTGTACAGGAGCCGGAGGGGCTGGGAACGAAGCATGGTCAAACAGGCCACCAAACTCCATGTCCTGATTGTGGATGAGCTGGAGCATATCTGGGAAATGGGAGAAAACAGAAGAGGCAAAGCCATTACTTGCATTTAAAGAAATCACACATCCTGACATGCTCTACACTTGGTAGGAGTGCTTGTGGTTATTGAAAAATGGTCCTATGATGTATAATAAAGCAGGTAGAACTGGTGAAACAAGGTCTATTTCATACAAACATGTGTTGGTATCTTCACCCTCATTGACAGTCCACAGAGTGGGACATTTTGTAGGGATCCTTTGAGTGAAGCTTCCAAGCGAACATTTGTCCTAAGCTACTGTGAAATGAACCCAATTTACTTCCCTGGTAGGTAATGCCAGTCGCAGGGTACTAACAGTGAGCAGACTGCTAATACCACAGGAGTGGATTTCATATTCAGCACAAACCATTTCCAGCAAGGGCATAGAGACAGTCTGGTCAAGCTCATTAGCTTTCTCTCCCACCTGCACTCAGTCCCAACACACGTAGGAGAAATTATTTTAAATGTAGGGCTCATAGCTGCCGAGGCCTTTCAGATGCCTCAAAATGAAGCTTTCTTCTACCAAATGTGAGCATTTAATGAGATGTCATCAAAACGAAGTAACTACATTTAAGTTACATGTTGTGTAGGTCTGCCAATACATGGTTGAGGGGCTTTCCTGTCTGAGCTTCTTAAAACCTACAGTTCTTCTCATTATCACATTTATTTCTGGTGAAAATACAAGTTGGGAAGACGAAGGCAAAGAAAGGTTTACATGTATTTAGCATGTGCTCCATTACAGAAGTAACGTTCTCTGTTTGTGCACAAACATGCAAGCGCTGAATTTGTAAACCAATGTTTTGGATGAGGTGATCGCTCTCGACCAATCAGAGGCCTCGAACTCGCCTTGCTATGCGGAGCAGCTAGGAGAGGAGAGGAGGGAGGAGAGCGCGCGACTGCAGCTCACAGAGGAGAGGTTACTGTCGGTCACACAGCAGCACCGGGTTACTCGCGGTTATTCAGGGGTTACAGGGTTTTTCGGTCACATAGGACTACTAATTTTTAAAAAATTTATATTGTGAAATATCATTGTTAAAAAAAAAATACATAAAATATAAACGTAAAATATGTATTGTAGATGATATATTACATGGATTTTTTTGTGTCATATATATATATATGAGACAGAAAATGCGGACGTTTCAATTATGTGTGGCTTAAAAAATAAATAAAATCAGAAATTAAAAAAACAATCATCAACATCACAATTTATTCCATTAAATGATTCATTTTTTTCATAGTATGTTGAAGAGCATCTGTTTTATTGTCGTTAGCAGGGCGCTGGGTTCGGGGTCTTTTTCTTGTGCTGGTAGCTGCAGAGGGAATGAACGGCAGTAACCTCCGGTGACGCCACATGCCCAAGTTCGAGGGGGGCGGGGCACAACAGCGGCAACTTACACTCAAGACAATGGCGACGGAGAGGGGCTAATTTACCCACTTTTTACCTTTAAAAGTACATCAGCAGTGAGATAAAGCCCATTCCGTTTGTATTTATAATGTGACGACGGCTAGCCCTACATTTAGGGCTGGATGTTTTGTTAATCCCGACTCCGCATCACCCCACACACTCACTTCGCTAACACTAACAGGGTCGGTCTTGCTCGCTACGACGACTGTGTGAATGGTAGAAAAGGCTTGGTACAGGACAACAGCAGGGCTGGTGTGACAGCTTGCCCGGCAGTTTTCGTTAGTATTTTAACACGCATGCCTAAACGGCATCACTTTCCACCTAGGGAGTTGTGAACACGTGCATTTGTCCAGCAATTCGTGGCTGCTCTGCCGAAACGAGACTAGTGCTGTCCAGTCAAAAGCTCGCTGTGGTGAAAACTGCCCCCAACCAAAGCAGAAAGACAGAAGTCTGATACTAAGTAGACTTTCTCTTACCATCAATGTCGCTCAGCAGAGCCGTGTCGATGTCACTTGGATCATTTAGGGATAAACTTGGGTCCAAGTTATCCAGCGACGGATCGTCAAAAGACAGGTTATTCATTTTCGCCCAAAAAACCGATTCGCTCGGTGCTTGCTAGCTGACTCTCAAGTGTTCGGGTCCGACAGAGGGATAAAAACGCTATTCCATGTAAAGTCCCAACTTCTCGCAATTCAGAGTCGAGTGAATGTACGGGGGCATTTGTTGAACCGGCTCCTGCTGACTTCAGAGAAATCCAACTTTTGTTATTGATGTGTTAACTACCTGCTAGCTGCCATTTCCACACTGTCGCACAAGACAAACTTGTCTAAACACTTTGGTTAAAGCAGCAGCGCGCTAACGGGGGAAACTAGGCAAAGCAAGGAGAGCGACTTGTGATTGACACTCCCTTCGGCCAATCAGAGCTCGCCTTTTGGCTCTCATCGCAAGCAAGGGTTCCACATGTAAGTTGAACGTGTCGGAGCCACTGCTGCCTTTTCCGCTCATCTTTATCGTCTGCAGCTGACAAAACGCACCACATAACGTGAAAAACACGTTAGAGGTTCTCCTTATTCTGCCAACGTTTACAGGCTCCACGGTTAACTGGTTAAGTAAAGATAAGTATTCATAATAGTTTTAATCGTTTTAATAAACCGCAGAAACATATTTAAAGTATTTGAAGAATGCACGTACACGCGTGTGACAGAGATTTATATTATATAGAATGTGGGGAAAAAATCTTAATTTGAACTGAGCCATTTGTTTACAAAAGTACCTGCATGATTCTCACACAGCAACAGCATGTTTACGGAGTCGGTGGGCATGTCACTGTCAGCCAATCGGCGTTCGGCAGGGGCAGGACAAGGTTAGTCATGTTTGTCTGATCTGCAGAGCCGGCTCCGCCTGTAGAACCAGAGAAACTGGCCAATAGGAATACAGAAACCGAGTGGGGTGATATGACGTCACAGCTGTAGCTCCCCTGATTACATCATGTAATTTCTCCTCGAATAATGAAGGCAGAGGAGCCTGACTGAGGACCGAAGCCCTTATCAGATACAAATCCCAGCAGAGGCCTATACACTACATATACACAGATAAGCCACAACATTAAAACCACCTGCCTTACAGTGAGTGGGTCCCACTTGTGCCTCCAAAACAGCTCTGACCCATGGAGGCAAGGGCTCCACAAGACCTCTGAAAGTGTGCTGTGGTATCTGGCACCAAGATGTTAGCAGCATATCTTTTAAAGGCCTGTAAGGTTCATGGTGGGGCCTTCATGGATCAGACTAGTTTGGCCAGCACTTACCACACTTTATTTTCCTCAAATGAAAATTGTTTTGCAGTGTGGTAAGACATATTGTCCTGCTGAAATCACTGCCATAAGGGAATACCACTGCCATGAGGGGGTACACTTGGTCTGTAGCAATGCTTAGGTAGGTTCAATACATTAATTTAAAGAACTGACTTTTCATTTGTTGCCTAACATACTATTGTAATGAGATAATCAATGTTGTTTACCTCACCTGTCGGTGGTTTTAATGTTGTGGCTGATCTGTGCATGCATAGCAAAGTCATTCTAATAACTTTTAAGCATTTTTTATTCCACATATACACATTATAGCCATTAAAATGGTATTTAGAGTTTATATTTTTATTGATGCTTGATTACAGATATAAAACATGAAGCGTGAAGTGGGTCAATGACCTACAGTAACACAGGCAGTCCTTTGGAACAATAGTGGTACTACTGAAATATGGCTTAGCTATCAGTAGGATTACCACGGCCTGGTTCATAATTTAAATAACACCTATAGTCCCTATGAGTAACCAAAAGTGAATTACATAAAACAGACAAAAGTAAAAAGAAAAATGTAAAAAAAATAATAAAGACAAATTAATACATAAAATATGATAATATATAATAATAATCTTTTCATGAAGCATGTTACTTTAACCTCATCACTCATGTTAGTCTAATGACCTGTACTGGCATTTACGGAATAATAAAATATGAATAATAAATCATATTTTATCACTTCAAATTCTTAGCTGAAGGCCCTGTTCCAGCAAATTAATCATCTTGAGTCTGAATAGCTCTGCACTGGTCCAATGACTTCTAGGACCAAATTTGGACACCTCTAATGTAAAAGGACATTGGCACAAATGTACACACAATTTTCTTTTGCTCTGAATGATCACAAAAGGGGGAAATGGTTTCTTGTCCAGAAACTGTAATTTTCATCACTCTAGTATTTGCAACTGGAGAGAAATCAGACAAGTATGAAAGTATGCTCGGTAATACTTTAATAAAACAAGACAGTTAAACAACCAGTCTCACAATAGGAAAATTTTATTACATTTCAATATCCTAAAATACACTGACATTAATCTTTGAGATAAATAATCAAAATAGTTAAGACTTTTAATGTCACATGGTAACATTCATTAAAGCAGTTATTACAAATAACGATTGCCACCTCAGTTGAAAGCAAAGCTTACAGGTTTACAGGTTACTGACAGCTCTTTGTTTAATTGACTCAATATACAGAAAGCTATAAACAAACAAACAAACAAAAAAAGCAGTTTAATCTTATAACCAGTAACACATATTGGGTGTAATATTCAATTTAGATAGAGGGTCTTTTTGAAATTATTGCATTGTAATAGTATCTTGTATGATGGTTTATATTCATGTAAAGCGTTACCATGTACAGTCAATACAACTTGTTTTGGTGCTGCCCTGATTTGTGGCAGCCTGGGTTTCAGTATCATATTAGCAGACTGTAACCTATGCTTTGAAAGACAAATAAAGACTGTAGTCTAAAGCTTATATCAAACATTATATCAGGTCAAAATGCTAAAGACCAGTCAGGATGTTTTGAGGAAGTTCAAAGTTCAACATTTCCTACAGACGTGGTAACAGAGTCAGCAGGGTTTTTGTTCTTTCTACACAGTGCTGCATGTGGACTTCATTAATGGCATAGCTGTTTATGGTCTGTTCTGTTGCTTAAGAAGATCAAAACTATTCAATGTAGGAATACGTCTGCATTATCAACATCTTTTCAGGACTTTCAAGGAAGAATGAAGCACAATTCTGGAATTTACACCGCCTCAAGCTCAGTCACCAATCTCAAACATAACTCTGCTTCCAATCATTGTACAATCACTTTCTCTGTAGATTTACTTTTTTCCCCTCTTTCTCACCCTTCAAACTACACTTGGTGGCCTCCAAGCCAAACAAGCAAACACATCTCTATCCATATAAACAACATATCCATCTACTATCACTATCTACTCATCATCCAAGGGTACACGGTCAGGAAAAAAAGGGCTCTGCACACCAAGTGAATGCATGTGTACATTCAAAAGGTATAACAATGAGTACACCACCTGCCTAATAATGTATAGGTCCCACTCATGCAGCCAAACAGCTGTGACTGTGATGCCGTGCATGTATTATCATTTTGTGCAACAGGAGCTCCTCTTTGGGAGCAGACCAGACAGCCTAGCCTTCACCCACATGCTTTAATGAAACTTGGGTGCCCATGATCCTGTTGCCAGTTCACCAGGTGTCCTTTCTTGGTTCACTTTTGGTAGGTACTAAATGCTGCATACCTGGAACACTCTACAAGACCTGCTGTTTTGGAGATGTTCTCATTTAGTCATCTAGCCATCACAATAAGGCTCTCGTCAAATTCGCTCAGATCCTTAAGCTTACCCATTTTTCCTGCTTCCAGCTTTAGGAACTGATTGTTTACTTGCTGCCTAACTATATCCCACCTCATCACAGGTGGTCAAGTGGTCATAATGTTTTGGCTGATTGGTGTAAGGCCCAGTTGTGTACCTTAAATTAGTTTTAAAGGTTCACTACATCCACTTTCCCAAGGGAAAGGAGCATTTTTAAAATTACCTAATGTTTTAAAATAGAAAAAATACAATAAAAAGCCTGGAGTTAAGGTGGGGTATATGTGAGTCAATGCAACATAAAAATGCATAACTGCAATGGAATATACCGCAGTTCTCTTCTTTAAAGGTACTGAAGTCCACAGTGATACTTTAGTAACTTTTTCTGAGAGTGTATGAATCGTCACTGTTGGAACAAAACCTTGTATCTCCAGTGACAGCTTGTTCTTCAAAAAAAAGTCCTCAATTTATAATGTAAGTCAATGCATTTAGTTTCCTCCCTACAAGTAATTTTGGACAATGCTGACAGGCCCATTGGTCTCACAATGCAGAAGGATGCTAGCGATTTCATATCATGTTTAAAAAGAAATGTTTAAAACTCCAATATTTAGGCAGTCGTTTCTATGCACCAACAACAGCGGGTTTAATGCCATTCAGTTTTCTTGTATGTTTTCACTATCTAGGACTAAGACAAAAGACACATACAATAGCAAAGACTTTCTGAACATTTTTCCCAAAATTTATGACAAAAACGTTAATTAAAATAAACACTTTTGTGATGTATATACATATATTTATGTATACATATGATTACATAGTTTACAAATAATGCTACCATTATGTAATACTATCGAGCGCCATCACCGAATAAATTCCACACGCTCGCTTTTTTTTTGTTTGCTTTTGAAGCTTTGGATCCAGTTCCAAACTGGAAGGGTGGCAGGTATTAAAAAAAAAATCTTGTCCAGACTTTCCTGTGTGCTTTTGTTTGCTATTCAACATGGCCGGAAGTAAGTCTGAAACAAGGCTAGTGCAAGAAGCACACATACAGCCAACAACTCATGGACAAACATACAAGTTCAGCAAACTAAACTTTGATTTCCCACAAATACGCACTCACTTTTGGGGTAACTGAACACTCGGAACAGTGTGTCTAAAATCAACAAGTGGACAGATTTGTAGTTCTTTGAAAACCCACAGCTCTTTGGAACAAGAGTGAACAAATCTTTTCAGTTTCAGCTAGACTGTCTTTGGTCAGCTTTAATGATGATAAGAATGCAGTGAATGTTCTTCACTGAACCAGTACTGAACTGGGGAAAAAAAATCATGCAACACAATTTGTCTATTTTTTCCTCTTTCTTTTCCAGTGGGCAACTCCTAATCCCTATACACTACCAGGAGAGCAGGGTCAGATTATCTACTGTTGCTGTCATAACCAAACTTTGTATCTCTGAATACAAATGCTTTTTCCTTCTCGAAGTATGTATGAAGCATCTACCAAAATAGCGCACAACCCAATGTATTCATGTGACACAAAAATCGATGTGTTTTCATTCCAAAATTATATTTTCATTTACTGTGAGCATTGTTTTGTAATATGAAGTTGCTTTTGCTTATGACTAAACTCTGTATTTGACCTTTAATAATGAAGTATTCTGATTATAATTTGTTTGGATGTGTGAGTTCATGGAAATTTAGCAGCTTGTTTGAATTTTTAGCATATTTCAAATTGACTGAAGACCCCAGTATCAAACCAAATAAACCAAACCACACTGAACCGAATCGATGCAAATTATGAGGTTTCGAAAATGTATTGATCACTGGCTTATTATTGGCCTTTAAATGATCAGATTGGATTGAATCATGATGAATCTTGTGATTTACACCCCTATTATTGATATGATAATATTTTATTGCAAGTAACTTTGGGCCATTTCTATTGGTGCAAAAAAACTCATTTGAATGATTTAGATTTTACAGCAACAGTATAAAATTAATAAAAGAATGGACATAACTATATAGATATTGACATAACTATAGGAATGGCAAAACAACGAACACTCATTTTATGGAATGGCATTCAAATTAGTCTGTAAACAAGGGAAGTGCAAGATACAGCAATGCTTTTCACTCGAGCAAGATTCCATGGGCTTAGTATATTACATGTTCTGTTAATCGATTTGAGCACATTAAATGAACTGGATGTAACGCGTCACAAAAACCAAACTTAAAAAATCAGAACTGACCTCCCTGCAGAGAACCTCACTGGTTTAAGTCGTAATATCTACAAGACTTGACTTTACTGCATCCCCCTGCTCCTGAAGGCACAGCCAGAGCCTTGAAGTGCCTTAAAAAGGAGCCACAGCACAGTGTAGAAGCAGCCTTATTCCAGCCAGTGGGACGGAGGTGGTGGAGGTGAAGGGGGAAATCCTTGACGCATCAAGAGAGCGATAGAGACATGGAGAGCAGCAAAGGGGCGGCAGGCATTTGGACGCTGGCTAGGTGTGAGGGTGGTGGTCACCATAGCAGAGCCAGAGTAGACGGGGGTTTCTCTAGCAAGTGGAGCTTTTTTCCCCCCACATCTGCACTTTACAAGGCAAATAGGGTGTCCTCAGTCCGCTCCGCCTTCTTGCGGCTACTGCTAGGTGCACTCGTGGGAGGATTAGGGTCTCCTCTAGGGGGCGACGGTAAAGCAGCATCAGCAGCCTTGGCTCGCTCTTCGAGGAATTTGTCAAACTCTAGAAAATGGCCAAAGCAGAAGTGGTGCAGATATTAGTTAAGTTAGGATTCATTACATTTCCAGATACAATAACAGATACCGGACACATGCATATCAAACGTATGGACACACCTGGGTCATGCATCATATATATTTTCCAACAATCTATAGCAATAACTATGAACACAACACGTACGTTGTACGCTGCTCTATGCAGTGACCACAAGACAAATCAAAAATTAGAGATGCACCATTGTGGGATTTTTAGTTCTGTATTTTTCATGTATATACATGTTAATACTAATACCAATGCCAATACTAAACACTACTTTTCAATATTTTTGCTAAAATGTGACCTAAAAAGTTCTAAAAGGAGACCGAAATCCCAATGAAACAAATGAGACCAAAATATTGAGGAAAATGATAAATAATATAATCCAGTAAGTGGCAAATGTGACCCTGCAAATGTGGCATGACCCTCTTGTGACCCCCTTTTGCAGCAATACCTGCAGCTAAACATTCTGGTAATTGTTAAGCAGGCCTGCAAATTGGCTTTAAGGAATTTTAGCCCCTCCCAAATGTCACATACTTCCTCCATACACAGATGTGTGATACTGGATAATTTTTAAAAAATAAATGATCAAGTATAATATTTTTATAATTTTTTTATTTGGGTTTTCTTTATCTACTTTTAGTACTTGTGCAAAAATGGGATGATGTCACATTTATGCAGAAATATAGAAAATTCTAAAGGTTTTTCAACCTTTCAAGCAGCACTGAACCTAGATTAGAAAACATATACTTTGCATGAGAAATGTATTTCTATAAGCTTAATAATGCAGTAATTTTACAAAACAAAAAGCAATTAGCACATTTTACAGCATCACCTAAACATTCTACTTTTCCAGGGTGCAATAAATGCATTATTAAATCCTGATTAAATTTGAAATATTAGTCAAATCTAAAAATCTGTCCAGTCCAAATATAATTTTTTAAAACTATTTTCTGTTTTATATTCTTCAAAGTTGCTCCATTTGCCTCAATTCACCTTTTACAACAAATTCTTCTTGAAAATGTAAATGTAACTGTGTCTTGTGCTTGTATTGTGTCATGTGTCCGCTAGCCATGTTGCGTCTTGTCCTCGTGTGTTAGCCATGCCCCTGTCAGCTGCATCGTGTCTTCTCCGTCAGCTGTTCATAATGATGTTCGTCTTTAAAAGCCCTGTGTGTTTCTCGAGTGTTTGTCGTTCAACTGTTATACGCGCTGTGTTTATCGTGCTGTGCTTTTCGTGTCTTCCTGTTCATGTGTGTTAAATTGACCTTCGTTAACATCAGTCCGCCTGCATCTGCTGCCTACTCTCAACCAAAACCGACACAGTAAAACCAATTAACTTCACTAACATGAATATATTTGTCTTGGAAACAATTTTCATGCATTTTGCCATAAACATTTTGATTACAAGAAAAACATTCAATAACCAAACTTTTGGCAGTTACTACAAATAAAAACATTAATTTTACATGAAGTACTTTGTGTAACTGTGTTAATTCAAAATTTTGACCTACAAAAAGCATGTATGCCAACATGAAGGTGAACAGTGTTCACAACAAGTTAGTCAGGTAATGTTAGTAATAATATTAATGATAACTAACATTCAAATGTGCTGTATTTACTTTCTCAAAAGAGAAAACTTTAAGAGCAATATAACGGATTAACCAACTACACTCATAAGGATGCAAAAATGTTCTTAAAAGAATCCTTATTGTAAATTAGATGTGTGAGTAGAAACAACTTTTAAAGTTTAAAAAACCTCCACAAAATGTAAATGTTCTGGGAATAACTCTTACTGGTTTTTAAAAAAACCTTAGATGAAGGACCTTTACAAATACTGCTATAATTAAATTTAAAAGGTATAGAAGTTGTACTTTATTAATATTGATGATGTGAGTAGGCTGACTTTCTGAGTAGGAATTCCCGATTGATGGCTTGTTTTCTTCGTTTTTCCTAGCCAGACATTCCGAATTCCAAGATTCAGTCAAGCTTTCAGTCACAGCTTAATTTTAATGTCCTAGTTCTTACCTTCACTAGTGACCCCCTCCTCAGCCTTATCTCCTTTCTGTTTAGTAGGAGACAGAAGAAGAAGAACAATTATTTTAATGTCAATCTTGCCTTATTAAGTCATTGTAAACCACCATAACGGGTAATTGCTTGATCAATGACTAGACAAATGAGTCTTTGATACCCACCTTTTAGTAAACCTTCACAATACAAATAATTGTATGACAATCATGCACCTTTCATTTTCATTCTTCCACTTAAGACAATGGCACCACTTTCAAGTTTGATCAAGCTTTAGAATGTGTGTTTACCAGTACAAAAACAATGCAATCCCACCAAGTAAGACAACATTTCACTGACAGGACGATTTGTAGCACTTTATCGAAACATTCACCAATCACCATTCTCACCAAACAACAAACCAAGTGACAAGCGTCCTTTGTGAGACAACACTATGTACTTCCCCATTGCCTTAACTTACTGTCCCCGATAAAAAAAGTTAGTTCCATGGTATGAGTATGGATGAGTGGCAAACTTGACTGTGGACTGTGTTAATATGATTGGTAGAAAACACATAAGAAGACGAGAAGTCTATAATGTTTTATCAGGTAACACAAAAATGAACATGGAATGACACCACGAAAAGATGAAAAAAACAAAACAAAGAGAAAATGAAATCAAGGTAAAGAATTCTCACCACATCAGCACAGAGCCACTCCTCAATGTCATCCATGACAGAGGACTGCGATACAGGAATCTATGGAGCAAAGCCATGGACAAACCAAAGGCCCCCGCAAAGCCACAAAATAAACCCCACCCCAAAAATAAACAGAAAAAACAAAAAACAATAGAAATCACAAGGAGGTCTGCGAGGAAAATAACAACAACAAAAAACGTGCAATCAAAGTCAAACCAAGACGAACTAACCACACACACACACACACACACACACACACACACACACACACACACACACACACACACACACACACACACACA
>JBBPDA010000030.1:11211799-11228621 GCA_037974385.1 Arnoldichthys spilopterus
CACACACACACACACACACACACACACACACACACACACACACACACACACACACACACACACAGACACACACACAGCACATCAAGCATGAATACTGCTTTATTGCATGCAGTGTGAGTGAAAGATGATGAGGAGCCATCTGGGAGGAAGATTCATGTAGCCTTGCCAGAAAAAGGAAAGATTTTAAGAATGCGGGGCTCAAGGGAACAAAAGGACAGGTCTGTGGAGACTGCCTTCTGCATCTGAACATCACCTTACACTTTTCTGAGGACAATACTATGGCTTAGTTGCTGAGTAGTTTTTAGTTTAAGCAATATATATTAAATAGAATATATTACATCACAATATTCTACTTTTATATCTAAATAATAAACATGTATGTGTAATTATCTAGAATGGATACAATATTACAGGCAGCACTTTCAAATCAGAGAGTGCTTAAAAAGGTTTTAATATTCAATGTAAATCCAATGAGCTAGGCTGTAAAACAGCTGCTGAGTACTACTGCAATGTGAATCCACTGTACAACATTTATCTTAGTATGTTCTGATAGGTCCTGAATTATTCCCCCTATTAAACAGACAAGTTCAGCCAAACATTAAATTTATATCTTGAATCCAGAATGTTTAATATTGTAATCTGTGCTAAATATATTCAGTGTAAAAGGAAAAGTGCTGTAAACAATGTTTTGTCAGTTTATCCCATTAAAACACCTAGTGCACCTTGCACAAAAAGTGTCTTCACCACATCACAGTCATGTGCAAAGACACTTGAACATCGAGGTGACTGACTGACAAATACACTATATGTCCAGAAGTACTTATTTACCCCTTCTAATGAGTGAAATTAGTGCACCCATTGCTTTTAGGTGCACCCATTGCTAATGCTCATTTGTGCACATACAGTTTGTATTACCTCTAAAGAAAATCAGTGTCAAAAGAATAAAGCAGGGTTGGGAAACTCCAACTCTGGACAACTGGATTACCAAACAGTTTGGTGATACTCCTTTGCAAACACACCTAATTCAGTTAAATGCTAATTTTTAATCCTAAGGTCACTATGTCCAATTCTAAGTGTCCCCCAGCACTGGACTGTAGAGCACTGGAATTGCGTTCTCTGGAGTGATGGTGCAACATTCCAATTCCTTGATGATGAAATATAGTGTTGTTTATGAGTCAGAATTAATCATCTAACACAATAACCTGACCTCATTAATGCTCTTGTGGCTTAAGAGGACTCTCGCTATCACATTTATTGGGAATGGTATACATTTTGGTGATTTGTCAAGTAAACATAGCCATGTACTTTTGTGAGATCCTGCTGATGTGGGTATCCTTTCTCTTTCTGTGGTGCACACAAAATGTGGAGAATGTTCAAGCAGATTTATAGTAGTGTGTGGAGACCATCTTTAGCATTCAACTTACAAAGAAATCACTAAACCAGTTAAAAGAACATTAATTTTAATCCATATATTGTAAATTGAGTAATCATTTTTTGAATGAATTAGCAGGTCTCTAAAACATATTTTTATTAAACTGATATTTAGGGTTTCACATACAGGGATTTTAAATGGTGATATTCTTTTTGAAGGAAAAATGTTTGTTCATGGCTAGATTTCTTCCCAGTCCAGGAAACCAGTGTATTTAGTGTATTTCAGGGTATTTATGAAATTATATTAATCTTGGTTAGTAAAACAATCATGTTAATCTAATAGGTTTAGAACAGGCTAAACTGCTTGCTAGTATTTTAAGCTAACTTTAATGTGCACAGTTATTTATTAAGGGTAATGACTGAAGACAAGTGGAAAAGGTCTTACTGCACAGCTGCTGGATCAGTATACAAATGCAAAGCAGCCAATTATTTTAACATAGCCATTAACTATGTGCCAAACCACTCTGAAGTGCCAGGCTTGACAATAGGCTGTGCCAACCCTGGATATGGAAATTTATAGAATAGATTACTGCCATAGGAATAGATTGGAATGTACAGACTGTACAAAATATGTTTTATACTATGTAAAGCAAAGTAGCTTTACCACAAGCTTAGTCTCAACTGTGGTACACAAATATGTCAGAGGTACCAGGCATGTCCAAGTCCGTTATTTCTAAATTGCATCAGTTTCATTCAGACATTGCCCTCTCTGGGAAAGTCAGTGGTCATTTCTTTTCGTTAGTGCAGTCAATCCAAGCCATTATTAGCTTGGATGTGGCTGCGAGTTGTAGAACCTTCCATGAACAAGGGATGGCTGTCCGTGTTAAACTCTGTGATAAAGGCCAATGCTTTCTTGACCATCCAAACCTATTCAATGAAACAAGCAGGCCTTTTCATTTTACCAGTGAGTGAATGCAGTAAAGACAGAGGAGAATGGAGTGACCCACAGTAAAAGGGACAGAGCAAAAGGAAAGGCCTCAAATAGAAGCAGCAGACCATGAAGTTTCTGAAGAGTTTGGGCTTTGAAATGTAGAAGAGAAAATGCCCTGCCAATGGATGTTTCATCACAGAGAGCAATTTAATTATCTGCACTTCTATAAGGACATTTAGCAGAAAGGTAAAAGAAATTGAAATGTGAAAAATTAAAAATATTAAAGAGAAAACGTATAAAGCAGTGCTTATCTGTCAAATTACTTACAGTCAAATGACAGTCAGACTTTGACTTAATAGAATACCATATAGGTACAATGAAGTCACATAATAAACGTCCAACAGATATCCCATCTATAAAAGGTTTAGACAGTTATTAGGCTAATGACTAGACCCAATATAGCTCACATGAAGGGCTATCCCTTTTACTGTGCGGAGTGGGCTGGTTTAGAAGTGGTGAGGGGGACGAACATGGGGGTTGAACAGGTGACGGAGTGGAAAGATGCAGGAGGACACTACAGAGACAGTGCTACTGTGCCATGTCCTCACCATTCCTTGGGTAATGAGCCAGCTGTCTATGGGCTCCATTTCTGCGTTATCACCTTTTACACTCAGCTGAATCAACAACAGAAAACACCTTACAAACATGAAGCAGAAAAACACCTCCCCTACCCATCCCAGAGAGAGAGAGCGAGAGAGATAGTAAGAGATAGAAAGAAACATAGAAATGACATGTAAATGCTTTCTTTCAACTGCGAGTAAAGGCCGGTATCAAGTACTGAGTAAGAGAGGTTTTTAAAAAAAAAAAAAAAAAAAAAAGGAAAAAAAGAAATGACAAAGTAACCAACATACCAAGGCAGGAGGGATGAAAAAATACTAAACTTTGATCAGTGGGCTGATCCCTAAGCTCCAGCTGTGTCCTGTAGTAACACTATGGCCTGGCTTTAGCCTGAAGATTTCGACACAGAAGGCTGCAGAACAGTGCATGTCACCAAAGACCAGGTGTAATCAGTTCCCACGTGCTTGGTGACTTGTAGTGGAAATTTCATATCACCTCCAAACTATGTCTATTCAAAGACTAAAGATTACTAATATTTGGATGCAAACAGCCAGCATCTGATATTCAACCAGTTTCAGCCGTTTTATAAAAGCCAGTGTCATCATTTCAGTAACAATTTTATCATTCACTTCTTTAAAAACGTAAGTCCACTGAGACCAAGATTACATTTGCACTGGGGCATTGTGAGACAATAAAAGAAAAAAGAAAAAAGAAAAAGAAAAAAGAAAAAAAGTAAGAAAAAAGAAAGGAAAAAAATGAATGAAAGAAAGAAAATTGCCATAATAAAAACTACAAAAATAATAAAAAATATTGCCAGTAGCAGTTTTCGATAATAATATATTTTTTTAAGAATTCAAAATTTGAATAAATTAGGATGTGGTATTCATAGTTATGTCCTCAATATCAGTGTATATTTAAAATGACAGTGAGAAAGTATGGTCACTCAAACTTCTAAATTGGTAATACCTGAGAACTCATGAAGGGAATTACACTGAGGGTAATTAAACTAGCATTAAAACATAATGGGGTAAACAGAGAGCTGACAGTGTCAGCCTGTCACTATGTCCTAATGGTGGCTATGAATGGATACCATTTATAAATTTGAATTTCTTGTAAATCCAATGGGCTCCCAGGTTGAAGGAAAACTGCAGTCTGAATAAAATGTGCATGCAAAGCCAGTGTGCCAGTGCTATTTCTATATATAAATAGCCATTTATAACTACAGTGAGTTATGTGCTCTAATAGGGTTAGTTACAGCTCCATAGCTTGAAAAAGAAGGTAACTATACTAAAGCTCAGCCCATGCAAAGATCATGATATAAGGGTCAATTTGCCTAGAACACTGCCCATAGCCCCAAACTCAAGTTACCACGAGTGACAAGCAAAGAGTTAAAACTGAACTTCCTAGCATGCATGCTGGCACTTACCCCAGCAGCGTTCTGCTGTCGAATGTCCAAAGCAGAAGCCAGACCCCCGAGAGCCTGTGGATCTTCATATTTCACACTGAAACAGGAGGAAAGAAGGCATTCAGAGACAATGATACACAGGTCAAGCACTAAATTATTTTGCGAAAAAGCGATTATGATATTGCACATTTTTGAGATAAATACTGCAATACTTAAAAACAATTTTTTTTAATAATTGCCGGAAAACAATTATTGGAGCTGACTGCAATAATTTCCCACAGTGGTTAGCCTTTATGATTCTTTGTTACAACAAACTAAATTTAACTGGATTTGATATCAGATGAATTATGGAAAAATAAATAAAACAATCAATCAATCAATAAATAAATAAGTCACACATCTTACAAAACAACTTCTGACTTGGCAATACAACACCATTAGAGGGCAGCAGTGAGTAGTGTTTGTTTATTTGATCTTAAACTGTTTCTGTCTTCAGTTGGGAGCCACTAATATTTGAGAGCTAAGACCCAAGGGAAGGGATAGGTGATATAATTGGGTTAGTATGGCTTAACTTAAAATACTGCATTCACACACAGGCACACAAACACACCACACATGCTTGCAAATATGAATATTTTAATATGTTTTACACTGAGTCAGTAATGCCAGTTGGCTTAAATTAATACCTTGTTTTTGCTATAAAAACTGTACCGGTTGATCACAATCCTCACAGCACACAATACAAAAAAATAATTTTTAAAAAAGTTTTCTGTAATATTACATTACAAAGGCTTTTATAAAGATAATGATTAACAAACAGTATATTGTGCAGGCTGTGCTAAAGACCTTTTAGCGCTTTTAGAGGGCTTACTTTTTACGCTGGTCAGCGAGGGAGCTGGTTCTGGTCTGGGCAAACATGTCAAAGTCATCATGAGGGTTTTTGGTGGACAGTGAGCTCAGAGTGCCACTAACACTTTCTGCATCCATATCTAGAGAGACAGAGGTTTCAACATCAACAAAGCAGGAAAATGGTATAAAGCAATATGCTGTATAGTAGAACTGTTTAAATCGCTATTAATAATTTTAAAAATGATTTATTGGACAAAAGTGTATTTTATCATATTATATTTTGCATGATGTCAACAAACTTGGTTTAATAGTTAATGTGCCACCTCTTATGATCTATAGCTTTGTTCAAAAATGGGTTCTTATGAATGTTTCTGTCCAATTACAGCATGCCTTTAATATGAGCTGACAGGGCCGTCTGCTAAAATGGTCAACCCACCATCTTTGAGGATGCTAAAATAACACTCTATATCTGTGTAGACATGTGCCTACATAGGTCTGCCAACTGTGATGACTGTGACCAGCAGAACACTGTCTAGGCCTGCGTTTCTTAATCTTGCACTTGCCAGCCCACAGTAGTGCATGGTTTCAATATTCCCTGCCTCAGCTCACCTGACTCATCCATAATCAGTTGATTTGCAACTGAATCAAGAATAGTTGTAACCGTGTAGTGGTGTGGGTCACCAGGAGCAAGATTTAGAAGCACTAGTCCAGGGCAACCTCTGAACATTCAGTACTACAGGAATTTATTGGTCATATTGCATAATCCATTAAGTCTGCTTAAATGTGTGTGCACACGTCTCACTCAGTCCTGCGAGCTGTGTGGAGAGGGAGGTGGCGACAGCAGCAGGGGTCATGCTGGAGGACGGTGTAGGGGTGGCTGCAGCACTGACCCTAGGACTGACCACAGCTGGAGAGCCAGGACCTAAATCTATCAGATTATCCTCCTCTGAAGCCTCATTCAACACCTGCACATCCACAAACATACAAATAATCAAAGCACTGCTAAGCTATAGTTATTACTCATTTTCCATACCGCTTCCTCCATTTCGGGTTGTAGGGAAGCTGGAGCCAATCTCTGCTGACTACAGGCCTGAGGCAGGGAACACCCCGGACAGGAAGCCAACCCATCATAGGGTGCCAAGCTATATGGTACAATAAAATTATAAAACGTACCATCTACAAGATGGCACTATGTGAAGATATCACATCTATAAAGATTTAGGATAAGGCTAATGACTGGACCCAGTTGAACATTCAGGTATACGTTTTCCTTAACAGGACGGTGGAGGATTTTGAGGTTTATAAAAATGTGTACTGTTATCACTGTGTCAGGAGAAACGTTGTCATGAGGGAATAAGAACAAAGTCAGAACAACATTGGCTACAGGACCAGCACACAATAAGCTATTGTGAGAATGTTTGTGAGACAGGATAAAAGGGGAAGGGGACTGGTCTGGTGTTTTCTAGAGAGCTTTTAAAATTAAAACATGTCATATGGGCCAGGTCAGGCTGGAGCCTGGCTACACACACGTATTCTGGCCATGTTTTAACTTTTTTCTCTTATGACTTCAACCACATTTACATAAGCGCTAATGTTCTATTATATACTTGCCTTTCTCAGCTAGCCAATGCGCAAAGCAAAACAAATAGAAAACATAACCACTGAAACATTAGCATGCAACATCACGGACAAAACAACACTAAGACAGAAGCATGAAACAAACATTCACAGTGCAAAGCTGCACATAAAGAAGCTTTGCTTGTAATTGTGCACAGTATTATGGCCTATGCAGTAAATGGCATTCTCATAGAAGAGCAATAAACCAAACACAAATCAACAGGCAGCTTTTTATTGGCTTGTATATAGTTATAAATCAACATAAGTGCAATAAAGTAAAAACTCACCCCGTTGTTCTGTGCTACTCGGCCCACTCTGTATCTCTCATATCTGTAATCACAAAAGCAGCCGGTCACACAGATCACTCTATCAGACACAAACAACTGTAATGTGTAATTCCCAGTCCAAATTCAGGAGAATTGTAGTACTACACAGTTTCTTTGGTTTAGAGATGAGGGGTTTCCATGCTCTAACATGCCTGAGCAATGCAATTCCTGATGATTTAGTGAATTAGTTCAGTTAAGTGAAGAAGAAGGAAAGAACTAAACCCAAAGACTAGTACTAGAGTCTATTACTCAATCTGCCTATCCGTACTCAGCTTGCTGATCCATGCAAATTGCAAATGTGTCAAGACTGAAAACGTTTTAGATTACGCTGGCAAAAACACCCTCAAATGAGAAACTGTAGAAACGTACTTTTGCAAAACGTCTACCTTTAGGACTAACTGCTAATTTCAATCTATACTCATTTTGAATATGTGAATATGTAAAAAGTCATGAGTTTTAGTATAAACTGGGCATCATGTGTTTGTCATGCAGTCTAACCTTGCTTTACAGCTTTATTAAGTTTATTAAGATCTTGTGGCTTATTTATTCATTAAAATCTAAAGATTTGTGCTTCTTTTTGCTTCACTCATTCAAATAGCTTGTAATTAAATTTTATGGATAGAGCTCAAGGTCATATTTCATTCTTTATTTTATATATTATTTTCAAGTAGTGGTCAAACTAGTGGTTGACACAAACGACAGATTTGGATGAACATTCACTTAACTGTCAGGGCCCATATCCATATAGCTTCTCAGATTCCCTCATGCTCATTTTGGTTCCTGTTTGCTAAGTCACAAGGAAACCTGATTCTAGATCAGAATTCCTACTATTTACAGCTTAGTGAATAAAGGTCCAGATGTTCATCTGTATAAACCTACAAACAAAATAAAAACTAAACCAAGTACACTAAACAGTATGCTAAAAATAAATACCATCTGAAATGAATAACATACTCTAAAAGTGCATATTGACTTATTTGCTACACTTTATCGAGTTGAATGGGAGTTTTGCTCGCATTCTGTAAAACTTGTTCGACCTAACAGCTGCTACAAAGAAACACTACAAAATATCAAGCATTTCAGGGAAACACAGTGACCATTTACCTTTCATATCGCAGAAAGATATTGTTTAAGTCATCGTTGACGTGCAGCAGCTCCTCTGTGACCTCTTCATTGGAGACACGTGAGATGAGCTCCACTATTCTCTGCTGCATGGAACGACATGTCCTATTCAGCTCCTGCTCATATACAGAAAACATGCATCATCAGCAGTCATCCAAGAAGTGTGCAGTACAATAACTCGTGTAATAATTTAGATGCTTCTAATCAGAGTATACAGTTATAATGCATCAGTCCTGCTTAAATATAAAAGGCGAAAGAAAACAAAATCTATTTCAGAGTAGAGTCTAGTACAATAGTAGCACTTTTAATAAACGGTATTCTTGCTCCCCCTAGTGGTGTATTCTGAGTGAACTATTTTTAAATGATGTATTAGAATATAAAAGGAGCAAGGCTATGAATATATAATCTTACTGCAAAACGAGCATGAAAATCAAGTACTTATTCACATCCTGACTATATGTGAGGAAAATGAGAGCGATTTAGAACCTGAAGGAGTTCAAGGTCAGAAGCCTCCTCTTGGCCTGGCACCATTTCTGTTAGCATTTCTGACATCACTTTGCAGTTCCCACGCACAACGTCTAGCTCACTCCTCAGCCTGGCAATCTGTTAAAGTGTAGGTATACAGCCACACCCACACCCACATACCAACAGAACAGACATGGACAGACAACAGTGTAGCGATCTATTACAGGAATCTCTTAATTATGGGCAATCAAGATTAAAAAAATCCAAAATAACAAACCACATATTTAATAAAAAACTCTGGGTCACTGGGATGATGACACTGACCTGTTCTGGGTTAGCCGAGATGGATCCTGTAATGCTAGGGATCTGAGGAGGGTTGAACTCTGTAGCTGGGGCAGCAGAAACCTTCTGAGGGGTTTGAGATGCTGGTTTGGGCTGAGGAGGTGCTTTGTACTTATTTGAAGCTGGATCCACCTCTGGAACTCCCTGAACAGCGTACAGGATAACATGCATTAAAAAAATAATAAAATATGCATATAAGAAAGGAAAGACAAGGAAAAGACAGGAAAGAAAACGAAAGGAAAGAAAACGAAAGGACAGGACAGGAAAGGACAGGACACCAAACTAAAGGAAAGGAAACAAAAGGAAAAAAAAGGAAAGTGATGTGCTGCATGTCATACTCTCTGGGGTGTGTGTATGGGTGAGAGAGCATCCAGGTCTGCCATGGGGAACTCAATGCCTTTCCTCTTCAGCTCCTCGTAAATGTGGACAACTCCCGTCAGGTCTGGACTGCTTCTGAAGGCATCTGCCCAAGCCTGCAAGAAAACACAAGCAAACAAGTGACAAAAATTCTGTGCTTTCACATCATGTTGTTGCCACACTGCCTCACGCATGTCAGAATAACTGATGAACTGTGAAGGTGACAGAAGGAGCTGGATGGTTAATGGTAAAAAGACAAAGCAAAACACTATAAAGCTGCATGTCAGGGCTGCCCAAAGCAGGTCCATGAGGACATTTGATTTGGCCTACCATAAAATTACCCTAACACCACCACGTAATTTTATACCAAGCATGACGCTCTTTTAAACTTAAGCATTAAGTTCATAACAAGCTTCTCACTGCACCAGGTCCATCATTTCTGCTGTTTCAATGAGTATGCGGTATTCCATTAAGACCCTACAGTTCCAGAATGACTCAATATACTAGTGCATGACTCATACAGTGGTCAGATTCTAGTTACCACCATCGTACTAAAGGTCATACAGATCTTATAAATAAGGATATTAAAAAGAAAATTAATGAGAAAGGCTTCAGAATATTGGCCCAAGTAATATGTCCACTGGCAAGAATACAGGCTGATATAAATATTACAAAACTTTATTTCCTCTTTTCATCAGTGGCTTAATTGACAAGTAATGAACTGACTCCTAAGAGAATTGAGTGCTTTGGATAATGCACTGCTCAGTCTTTCCACCAACAAATGTGCTGGAAGAAAGGATAGATAAATGGAAACAAGAGCAGGACACAAGCAATGGCATGTTTTGTTCAGGACAACAATAGGACTAACCTGTGATAAAGTAGACCTACCTGTTCATAGCTTTACAGCACTCACATGACTTTATTTAGCCTATATATTCTGGCTTTGATGCTTTAAGAGGCCTGTTTTAATCCCTGTCCCATCCTCACAATGGCAAAGACAAGAGAGTTGTCCATGCAGGCCAGAAAGTCTATCAATTCATCTTTTTAATGAAACATTTACTTATGCTATAAAAATATTCAAATGATACACAGCAGGTACATATGCATTTATTTATGAAGATGTTGGTTTTTATATACACCACATAAAATAAAGGGTGCCAATAACGTTGACCACAACTGTATAACTTCAATATCTGTATTGATGGCAAATCAATGCAGTATTTAGTCTGTATATATAGACCACTTACTTGAATCAGTGCAAGCACTTTGTCCTGCACTATGGTGGGGGGATTGTTCTTTGGGGAGATGATCTTCACCAGGACTCCATCGATAAAGTCACGGGTAGCTACAAGCACGTGAAAGCGGTGGCCACAGTTCTTAACGCAAGTCTCCAGCACCTGGGGGAATAGACATGGCTTCAGTTCCAACACTGACTGATAAATTATTTTTGCACAATAACAAGTTCAAATGATTCTGTCTGACAGCCAAGAGACACTTTAAGCTAATGAGCCAAAAATATCAAAGAGCAAGAGAAGGCATGAAGCTGAGAAGGCACAAATCAGCTCATTAAGGAAATATAAACAGCCTCTGGTTGGTATAGCAGAAATGCTCCATGCCCACTTACTGTCAAGTATTAATCAGCGAGAGAAGCAGGAATGCAAAAACATACCAAAATTTTCACTGAGACTTAGCTTAACAGTACACTAAGTTCTAATGAACAGGGGAGTGGTCTGCATCGAAATGACCCTTGCCAAACATGGATCCAAAGCCAGTTGTACTCACAGTCAGAGCCAACATCACCTCCCGGAAGTTTCGGTTGCCACTGAGCCTTTTCTTAACGGCACGGATGGCATCTTTGGGCCTGCTCAAACATTGGATTAGAGAAAAAGATTAAAGGGGTGTTGATCTGAGTGGATTAAGACTACTGCCTTGGTAATTATACAACATTAATCTGGGATCAGCGTTAAACATTGAGGCTGTGGTCACTAATTACATGCCAACTCATGTTGGCCATGATCTCTTAGAAAAAATCTTTTATTTGTTCTTCAAAGGTTTTTCCCCTTCTTCAACAAATACTGTTCAACGATATCACATACTTCTCAGTCACGGAGTCTCACACGAAATTTGGCCACATGGCTGATATGGAATAAGAGTTTTTTGTCCCTAGATGGGCATGTCCCTTTGTGATGGTGTCTACTGAAGTGAGGACAATCACGAACAATCATATTCCCAAAAAAGACCCCAACAAAAACAAAAAGACTACATTTGTATACCGAGTTGGCCTCTAGGGGGTGCATGACCCCAGATTATTACAGCTCAGCTGTTGAGTCGTGCAAAAATGTAGTGCCTCTCTAGCCAAAATGTTATGTCAAAGGTACAAACTTTGTAAAAATGACATGAATAACATTTCTGAAAGTAAGCCAAAGCCAAATTTTGTGAAGTTTCATCCATAGGGTGCACTGCAACATTTCAATATCTTTTATGCTTTTTAAGCTTTGTTTGCCCACGTCTTCTCCTTACATTTGGCTTGCTACCAAAAGAGCATTACATTTTGACAATAACAAAATTATACTCATTCTCTTAACTTTTGTAGTAGTCATATTACACCAAAATGTGGTGCATCTAGTTTACCCTCAAAGGCAAAGTGCCCCAAGCTAAACACAAATTAGCTGGCTACAGAAGCGAAATGGCCTCGATTATACTGAAAGGCAAAAAGACAGTAGAGATTACAAAGATGTTCATGATCTCCACTCTTGCAGTGCACTGAAAGAAAATTAAGCAGAACGAGCAAGTTCCAAACCCACTAGGGGTACGAAAGATGTGGCATCCTTTTCTGTGCTGGGATCAAAGCGAATCCTTCAGCAGCAGCCTTCTCACCTACTCCAGTTCTCCAAGGTTACGAAAAGTAATGAGTTCTTCTTTTATAAAGGCTGAGATAAATGTGGAAGACTGTAGGTAGGGGAAAGGCACTTTCTCTATTAGTCATCTCTTAAGGACCACTCAGAAAGAACTGATGCATTTTATAGTGGGGGCAATGAAAAGACTGCAGCATAAAAAAGGAACTTCATTTTAGTAGATCTCTCAATTAATATACTTGACCAATTTCTTGATGTCAAAATTTGCCAAATAAAGACTAATTAGTCATTTTTGCTTTCACTTTTTTTTTCTCTGCTGGACTCGAGTTGGGCAGGACAAGAAGGGAAGGAAGTTTTACCTGCCAATCGCAAACAGACTTAGGTGCTTCATGATTCCACTTGCCACAGCCCTCCCCCACACAAATCAAGGTTTCTTCAGTGAGTCTGAACAAGTACCAGGAGCCTATCATTTTGAGCCTTTATAGGCCAAGCTTAGTCCAGTTTTGTGTCATTGAGCCCACACAGTTCTCATGAGCCATAGCAATTGAGCTATTCTAGCTAGAAAAGGGGCAGTGGGGGATCTCAAGGTTTCTGGTTCAAATCCCAGACTGGTACAAGTATCACTGAGGTACCTGACCAAGGTACCGTCCCCAAGCACTGCTCCCTGGGTGCTGCCTATGTCAGCTGCCCACTGCTCTTACACGAATGGGTTAAATACAAAGGTCACATTTCATTGTGGTGCACTGTGTGCGGTGTTGTGATGTGTTCACAATCACAATCATTCACTTCTAGCTTAACTACCACCCCAAATCAGAAAAATTTGGGATGGTATGGAAAACGTAAATAAAAAAAGAAAGTAGTGAATTCTAAATTGCAGACAATATGAACACAAAAGGTGTCATGTTTTGTCTGGTCAACTTCATTACATTTGTAAATATACATCTTTTCTTGTCATTCAGACCTGCAACACATGCCAAAAAAAGTTGGGACAGTAAAGCATTTTCCACTTTGTAATGTTGCCATTCCTTTTCACAACACTTAAAAGACGTTTAGGGACTGAAGACACCAAGTGATGAAGTGTTTCAGGTGTAATTTTGTCCCATTCTTCCTGCAAACAAGTCTTAAGGTGGGCAACAGTATGGGGTCTTCGTTGTTGCATTTTGTGCTTCAAAATGTACCACACATTCTCTATTGGAGACAGGTCGGGACTGCAGGCAGGCCAGTCAAGTATCCGTACCCTCTTCCCCCTGCAGCCAAGACTTTGTAATGTGCAGAATGTGGTTTTGCATTGTCTTGTTGAAATGTGCATGGGCGTCCCTGGAAAAGATTCTTCTTGAAGGCAGCATATTGTGCTCCAAAATCTCTATGTACTTTTCAGCATTAATGGTTCCATCACAGAAGTGCAAGTTACCTTTGCCAAGGGCACTGACACAACCCCATACCATGACAGACACTGGCTTTTGGACTTGTTGCTGGTAAGTCAGGATGATGCCTTTCTTCTTTGGTCCGGAGCACACAGCGTCCATTTCTCCCAAAAAATACCTAAAGTACATGTTTCCACTGTATGATGGTCCATCCTAGATGCCTCCGAGCCCAGAGAAGTCAACGGCGCTTCTGGACACTGTTAACATGGAGCTTCCTTTTGGCACAGTTTTAACTGGCATTTGTGGATGTAACTATGTATTGTGGCACTTGACAAAGGTTTGCCAGAGTCGTCCTGAGCCCATGTGGTGATATCGCTTATAGATGAATGATGATTCTTGATGCAGTGCTGCCTGAGGGATCGGAGATCACGGCTGTTCAGCTTAGGCTTGTCCTTTACGCACTGAAATTCTTCCAGAATCCTTGAATCTTTTAATCATGTTATGTACTGTTGAAGGTTAAATATCTAAATCTCTTCTCATCTTTCTTTAAGGAACATTGTTTTTAAACATTTCAATAATTTCTCATGTATTTGTTGGCAAACTGGCGATCCTCAGCCCATCTTTGCTCCTAAAGAGCAAGACCTTTCTTGGATGCTGCTTTTGCACCAAATCATAATTACAATCACCTGTTGAAATCACCTGTTTTAAATCACATAATTTTTCAAACAATGTACCTCATTACAAACCCTGAAATTTAGAATGTGTTGCAGGTCTGAATGACAGGAAAGGATGTATATTTACAAATGAAATGAAGTTGACCAGACAAAACATGAAGTATTTTGTGTTCATATTGTCTGCAATGAAATACAAGTCAAAGTCAATTTAGAAATCACTACTTTCTTTTTATATTTGCGTTTTCCATACTGTCCCAACTTTTTCTGATTTGAGGTTGTATATTTGAATTATGGTTAAATAAATATATTTTTTCAAATCTGAAATTAAAAAGTCATCAAAGCACATCATTAAGATTGTTATTGCAACTGAGTTGAACAACCACTTGGTTATAAATTGTTGTTCATTATGAATACCTATTCACCACACATGGCTATAAGAAGCGTGTTTCTATGAGAAAGACAGAACATTGCTCAAATTCTTGCAGTCTCCCACAAGTTTAGACACAAGAGAAAACGCCGGGCATAAGTAATCTGCTGTTGTCCTGCAACACAAAACTCTTTTCTCTCATATAGAACAGAGGCAGGCCTGTGGTGCCAATCATGTGTGTGTGTGTGTGTGTGTGTGTGTGTGTGTGTGAGGAACAGAGAGAGAAAGATCTTTTTCACTGCAAGAGGGTGTGAGATGGTGTAAAATGTTTGTGGCAGCAGTGCAGTCATGAGAAACCTCAGTGCCTAAATGTTCTGGAGTACTCAGCCACCAGATAGCACACAATGCAGCGAGAATTACGTCCATTCAATCTGCCTGAAAACTGAGTCTATTGCCCAGATTGTGAGTCAGCCAGAACCGCAGCGAATCATCAGCAGCTGTGTGTCCAAGCATATGTGTGTGTGTGTGTGTGTATATAGGCTCACCCTTCCTCTGTCTCATTAATAATGTCACAAATCTCCATGTTCAGCGTCCAGTCCTCATTCTGCAGGGAGCCATCGGTGGCTTTCTCTGTAAAAAAACAGCACGGTCAGTCCCCACACATAGGTACATAAATGCTACATAAAAGGCTGATCATTATTCAGAATGTATTGCTTTACTGTCAGGATAATTCTGTAGTGAATGGAGAAAAAAAAACTTTGAGTGATTATTATTTGTCACTGTGAATACACCACACCACAGCACACAGTGCACCTCAACGAAATGTGACCTCTGCATTTAGCCCATCCATGTTGAAGCAGTGGGCAGCTGACAAGGGCAGGGCCTGGGGAGCAGTGCTTGGGGACAGTACCTTGCTCTGGGATTTGAACTGGTGACCTTCAGACCACAGGAGCAACTCCCTAACCAATACACCACCACTGCCTCAGTATAAACAGTGTTTTCTTAGCTATAAGTAGAAGTTCATGACCAATAAAAGCCAAGACTAATCTGAGGACATCTGTTAACCACATAGCTGTCTATTTACATGTGTATATATGCCTAATAATTTATATACAGCATTTTCCTGATCATTACATGGGCTCAAACTAACATGCTACCTGGCCGATTAGGACTATTAGCAGTTGGACGTTAACTTCCTAATATTGAATTTTTATGTGGTGTTTCTTTGCGGTGAACAAAACTCTGAAACTATTTTCACGTGCACTAAATTCAGAAACCCAGTCCAGTGTGGAAGCGCATCACGGATATGTCCTATGTGAAATGGCACCTTCTAAAATCATTCAGGCCTGTTCCACACAGGCCTGAGATGAGGACTATACAGCAGATTGACATTTGATAAACTATGTGACATTGCCTTAGGCTTTACTGCAAACTTGTCACTGTTGCATGCAAGTGTAGCGTGTTATGCCACTTTAATTCATTAGTATGTGTGACACCTTCTCTTTTGTCGAGCAACCGGAGTAGAGAAAAGACATGCTGCCTGTGTGTTCACTAGTATTATCTGGACAGCAAGGTTTAATAGAAAACAAACTGTTCTTTTTGGAGAGACAGATTAGATAAGGAAAGTATGCAGATGGAATTCAGAGTGGGCAGACAGCTATTTTCACATGTGCTTTTCCCATATTGTGGCCTTGATGAGTCAGTCAATAATAGTGAAGCAAATGTGTAGTGTGATGAAATGTGCATTATGCGTTACAAGATTTTAAATAAATATACATACATTTCTTGTTAATGTAACCTCTTCTTAAAGCAATGGGTTTGCTAAAAATAGTAGAACATGTTTGAACTAAGCATGAAGAAATAAATGCTAAATGCAGCAGTAATGCTAATTCAGGTTACACTGATCAGCCAGAACATTAAAGCCACCTGCCTATTATTGAGTAGGTTCCCCCATGTCTCACCGTAACAGCTCTGACTGTGTTGCACTGTGTGATCTGAACATTCCCTTTTTAAACCACATTAGCTCTTCTCTGGGATCAGACTAGACAGAGCCTTTACTCCCCACATGTATCAATAAGACCGCGAGTGAACACCGACTGGAGATTCCATCCCCTCGTGGAATTAAGCACCTCACCAGACTCTTCACCATCATTGTTCCT
>JBBPDA010000030.1:11238165-11254685 GCA_037974385.1 Arnoldichthys spilopterus
ACGGTACCTTGCTCAAGGGTACCTCAGTGGTGCCCGGGCCGGGACTCGAACCTGAGACCTTCAGGTCTCAAAGGCAGCGTCCTAGCCACTAGGCCAACACTGCCCACTCTATATAGCTATATATTTTAGGAAAAAATCTAGGAGATTCTGTTTTGCTTGTTGAAGTGTAATATTAATGTCTCTAACCCCACCTTTAGGTAATATACCTTAGAAAATTTAAGGACTTAAGGACACTCAACCTTGCTGGAAATCAAATCTGCAAAGAAAAAGACTACAAGATCTTTGTGGCTCTGTACCTCTCGGATTTAGTGTACCTTGACTTCAGGCTGCTGGATCAGCAAACTGTGAGCAAAGAATTGTTTGCCCATTAGTAGCATGTAACATGTAACAACAATGTTTCACTGCATACATCATAGCAGCAGCTTGAGTCATTCAGAATACAAAAAAGAGAACCTGGTGTACTTCAGTAGCTGAAATTTGATCAGACAGAGTACATTCTAATGACGAATGCAAAAGACGTGTACGACAATGTTAGTACATAACATGTAAGTAACGTTATGACTACAGTACTGTTGGAAGTATAATGGAGGTAAAGCTGAGTCACTATATTGTATAAAGTGTTTTTCCATTTCCACATATGCATCGTCTGAAGCGAGAGAGGGCTTTAGAGTTTCACTACAAGATTGAGCAGATAAGACATAATGAACAGGAGGAGCAGAGAACATTGGAGGCTCAGAAAATCACTGAGCAAGAGCTTCAGTTCCATAAGGTAATAATCTATAGAATCATCCTAACTGCTGTTCTATTCATGCTGTTCAGTGATAGTATGAAGTAGGCTTAACACATTTTACACAGGTTCTGTTATTATCATTTCAACTATATTCTGAATACACCATGATAACAATTACGTGTCTTCAGGATAATGTTTTCAAGGCAGACAGCATTCAGTACAAAGGGCAATATACAATGCAAAATCATTTATTGCAACTAGACAAGGCAGTGTGCAAACAATGAAATAACAGTAGTATGACAGTACACAGTATAGCATAGTAAAACAGTAGTCAATATAGTAATCATTAAGGTGTAATTAAAAATAATTTTGTAAAGGGGCTTTATTATATATTGACATGAAATGAGTGAAAAGGAGATACAGAGCAGCACATTAGGCACTCTGGAAAGTAAACGGAGATATAAAGTGCATGTCTGCATATATAAAGTAGGCATTGTAAATATGATTGACAGTTTTCAGAGAGAAAGTGTGAGTGAGTGAGTGAGTGAGTGAGTGAGAGAGAGAGTACTGAAAATAGTGTAGGTGCTGGAAATGTGCTGGTGTGTGTTAATTTATGCATTCTTTTAACCTACACAGTTTAGGTTTATAGGTGCAGTATAAGTTTATAGACGCAGTATCGGTGTATGTACGTTATAAGCATTCAGTGTCTGCAAAGTGTTAAAAATTAAAAGATGATGGATAAAATCACATATATAATAGATTTTCTATAAAAATTGATTAAGCAAAAGCTGCCAAAAAAAGTATCTGAATTATAACATATATGACACCCACAACTGATTTCTGCTGCAGGATGCTTTTGTGGAGAACTTGAATGGGTCACATATGTTTGACAGCTTGTTTGCAGATGATGCTGAGGCATCTAAACTGGCTTACCTCCCAGGAGTGACTACTCTACTGGAATCATATCCTTGCCTTCTGCTCCATGTACCATCAGAGAGGGAATACAACTCATTGTATTCAAAGAGGCAGTTTCCTGGAAATTATTATTATTATTATTATTATTATTATTATTATTATCATTATTATTATTATGTATTAAGCCTAGCCAGTGATTAGTATTGGACTTTCATTTAAAGGAGCATCTCCTTTGAAATGTTGTGTAGTTCAAAACTAAACTTAATCCCTGTGTGGGGAATCTACCCAGTTAGTTCAAATTACCACTCTAACATTGATTTCAGCCTACTTTCTGTAGGTAAAGACTGATAGATCTAAAATGTGCACAGTAGTGTGCAGACATTCCAGGCCATTTAAAAAAAAAATATGAACAAACATGTACATACACTGACAATATGTCTGAGTGTGCTAATGAAAGCATTTTCAAATTTCTCCTCAAGGAGGCCCAGTATTTACATGTCCATTTTACTGTATAAATCCATGCAATGACTGCAGTGCATGGTGGAAAGCCAGTATTCAATCATATTAATATTTTTAAAATCAATAAATTAGTGTTTTTTTTATTTATGAATATTTATTTGTATTCATTCAGTTATAAGTAGAAAAGTGTAACGATTATACGTAAACCTTGATATGCAAAAGGCTGCTCATAATCTCATCTATCTCAGCATTTGTAATGAGTTTTCACAGTGCAGACAATATTTAAATACAATAAGGCGGAATTTTTTACCTTGACGGCATTAAAACATATCAGACGCAGCTTGTGGCATTGTGTATGCAGATATTTGAAGCAGGTTTAACTCAACATGCACAAAGGCAGAATGAGATGGAATCTTTCTTCGCCTGCTCCAGAGAGGCAGTGGCTAACAATCAGCAGAGAGCAGCTCAGATAGCTGCTGACTTTGAGAATTCGAGGAGGCAGGTCGGTTTCATATTCAGCCCAGTACAATTAATTGTGATTGCTTTTAATAGCACCACGATCCCACAAATATTCCAAAATTCTATTCTGTTCCATTGTAGGTGATGGCAGACATGCAGAATGCAGTGGACACCGGGCTGTTGGAGGCCCAGGTCAGTAACTACAGTCATGAGATCACCCAGCTGTGTGATGCTCTCATGACTCTGGAGGTGCAGCTGGTGTACCAGTTAGAGGTAAGGTGTACACAATCCTTCCCATAAAAAAGTGAATTGTACATAAAACGTTTATATGCGTTTTTGACCTCCAGAAGGCTGAACAGTGCATTGTGATTGTGATATACAATCAGAGAGCAGCAGATTTTCTTTGTTTGTGCTTGCTGAAACCACTGACATAGCAATGTAGTACACTGTATATGATCCTGTCTTCTCACTCTGGACATAACTCTAAATATCAACACTGTTGCAGGTGATAATGTTTCTCCAAGTTCTGTTATACATGTACAACAGTATAACAGTGGTGGTGTTTGGGGCAGTGGGGGTGTAACAGTTAGGAAATTGTCCCTGTGACCTGTGTTGCCAGTTCAAATCCCAGACCAGTACATGTATCACTAAGGTACACGTGAGCAAGGTACCGTCCCTAAGCGCTGCTCCCTGGGCGCTGCCCACATCAGCTGCCCACTGCTCCTACATGAATGTACTGATGTACTGTGAGCTGCACGGTGGTGGGTTCAAAGTGACAAATAATCACTCACTCGCTCACTCAATGAGCTGTCAAAACTTTTCAGAGTTTCATTGTGGGCTCATTCATGCTCTGGCTGTGTTTTACCTGCACAAATACATTTACTGAGTAGGAGCTGGCAAGTTAGCTACAAACTAAGTAGGTCTAGCTAGCTTACACTTTTCCAAATAAAAGTTATTTAAAATGAAAAAAATATCATATTAAAATTAATATTGCCAACATTTCCCATCTTGAAGTACCAATGAGTGTCAACAAGCTTTTCAGGGCCTTCAGGCTTTGTGTATGTCCATGGACCACTGACTGTTTGGTAGGTTGTAAGAATCAGTGTCAAGTATATCTGCCTTTAATAAAAGGAGATAATCATTTGCTTTGCTCACGGTTTCACAGGTTTTTCTGAAGGCAGCCATGAAGCAGCATGTTTGGCCACTCAGTGTAACTGAGGGTCTTGGAAAGTGATGTCAATGCATACCCTCTATAGTACATTTATCAGTTCATGTGAATGCATTGCCTCTTAAAACACACAGAAAGTTATTTAGAATGTCAATGTTTAGCCCTGCTTCAAAATTGAAAAAATAAATAAAATACAATCAAATCTAGGTAGTCTAGACCATACTTGATAACAAGCCAAAAGGTTTTACCTGCCTTCTCAAGAACATTAGGTCAGTGTCAGTCAAAACAGCTCTCAGTTCTCCAAATCTTAACTGAGTACTCGGACACAAAAACCGTGATAATGAAGTGTTGTCACACTCTGGCTGCGGCAACAGATGCCTATGATGTGTAGCAGACAGTAATAGAGCAGAGCTCACATCTGTAAACACAAACATAGTTCATAACTTCATGAAACTAAAAGAACTAAAAAAAACTCTGTATAGCTTAGAAGGCTTGGTGAGGGGCTGTATATTAGTCTAGCTATTTTTTTAAATACCCAAATTACCAAAATATGTTCTGAACCAAAAAATACCCTGCCATTAGGATTTGCCCTACTCTTTCCAACATTAAAAAGAGATGTACATATCATTTTCACATATTTAATCAACACAATTTTATCTTTCACTTTGCATATTTTTTTTGTTAATAATGATTTTGATGTAATAAATTTTACTTTAATTATTAACAAATGTGTTAATACATTTTTAATTGATTAATGAGGATATAATGTACGCATAGTAAGGTCAGGAAATTACTTTTATTAATTTATGCAAATCCCTGTATGTATGATTAAACTGTAATTTTACTGTTTGCTTATATATATACGTATTTTATTATATCTAATCCATCATTCATAGGACATCATCAAAGACTTTACGAGGAACATCTCAGACATGGTTGGAGGGTTCACAGAACATGTACAAGGCATATATCCTTTTATCAAAGAATTCGGTTGCAGTGGCGAACTTCAACCAGAATTTCAAACTACACATTAGCATCTTTAACTGTGCCTCACATTCGCCCAGTGTCGAGATCTGGAGAACCACCACAATAAGAAACTGCTCGAGATTGCTATGGTGACACTTGAGAGAGTGGCAAAGAATGAGCTGGGCGAGGACTTGCCTGACGATGTGCGCATGGTCAGTAGTGAATGCTCAGTTATGATTTTGGTATGCTTTGAAAAGTAGAATCAGTTCAGTACATCACAGGAAACAATTTAGTGAATCTTGTTCTTAATCCAGTTCCCGTCCTGAAGTATAACTACCCCTGCATGTTTCTTTTAGGATCAGATCATTCAGTATATTTGTCTTTCATAATGGTCAGATGATCAGTCATAGTGCCATTAATTCTTGCTGTCTTGAATGGCTACACAAGTTCATAGGTCATCAAGGAGGGTCAAGAAATTGACATTCATGGTTCGAGTGCTAAGTATGATGCTAGTTTTCTTGTGCTCCAAAAACAAAAATCTAGACACAACTGTGGAGCCATTCCATGATGTTCTGAAGAAGACATTTTGTACTGTCCATCTTTTAAAGAGAACTTGAAGAAATTATTGTGTTAACATGTCAAGAAGTTTACATACACACAGCTAGCTATCAGTTTCACTGTATATAAACAGGAGGTTTCATGGAGGACTATTGGCCAACATCAATAAGATGTCAAACTAGACTGGAAAACACAAAATCTTTTGATATGCTAGACTTGGAGCATCCCATACAACTCACTGCCATTCTTAGATCACATCACACCACAAGAGTAATGATGCCTGTTCCTGATGTGTACTTTCAGTCCCATTACTGGAAGTTTGTCCATGATTAATTAAGGGTATTGAACCCGGCCTAGTCCACACAGGCGTTCAAATCTTGTATAAGTGAACACGCTCTGAGCGACGTAGGCATTTTAGCGGTGGTTTGTTGACAGTTGATTGACTTGAATATGACGCTACATTCGCGTTCGTATGCCTCTGTTGAACAACAACCTCCAGCCCAGACTGTAATTGTGCCTGTTCACCTGTGGGGGCAGTAATGAGTGTTTTTTTATCTGTGGGGTTTGAGCTTCATCCTGCACTGTATTAGTGAAATATGGATCAGTTGCTTTATTTAGACCTAAACCTTGACGTTGTTGTGTTAAAAATCCTTCTCATAAGGTGAAAATATCGTCGCCGCTATTGGGATCGCACTCTGACTGAAGAATCATGGGACGGCTGTAGTCCTCCAGAGCGCTAAACTAAGGGCATGTAAATGCAATGATAATTTTCTTTGCACTTATCCGGATTTCAGCAAAAATTGATGCCAATAAAAAGCCACATGCATCAGCATTTGATCTGCGCTCGCCTGACGCCACAAACATCAGGAAAACGCTTAATTCAGACATCCATGTGGAACAGGGCCTTAGGCCTGCAATGCGTTTACATGCTGTTAGTTTAGCGCTCTGGAGGACTACAGACTCAGAGCGCACTCACATATAAAAGATTTGAACACCCATGTGGACTAGGCCTTAGAGTTAGAGTTTCTCCATGCTCCCAACACACACAATGCAAGAAAATAAGCAATGAACAAGACTCCTGAGGTAAACAGGGAGTGTTAGAGCATGACAACGATGTCATCAAGGACCAGGATTAAGAACCACCAGATTACATTATTTTTTTATTCAAAATTATATTTATGCGAGAAACTATGTGCACACTTTTGGAATAGCCAATAAAACTAGTCATATCTTTGGGGAATGATTCTGGACTAACTACTTTATTCTACCCTCTAGCTCTTTATGGATAAAGACACAATCATGAGTGCTGTCAGCACCTCCCACAACAAACACCTTCTAGAGATTGAGAACAGGGAGGACAGGCTCATGACACAGATCAATGTCTGGAAAAGTGCAATGATAAACTCGGTAAGAGTGAAAAACTAACAAGCTATCACATAGGTCTACTTTTATATCGGATTTTACATAGATTCAGTAACATACAATATTTGCAATATTGAGTGCTACTGAAATACACTTAGTAATGCATATGAGACTTTTTAGGTCTGACACTAGTTTTAGCATAAGTACAGAAAACATGTTTTTGTTAACAGATACATGATAAGGAGGACAAGCGGAATCGCAAGCGCATCTCAGAAATCCATAACTACATTAGTTATGTGCGGGACCAGCTGCAGAAGATAATTTTGCACAAGCATCACTGAAAGGAGAGAAAGGGACTGAACATCCACAGACATACTACACAGCCTCTGTTAAATAAAAATGACAAATGTTATCAATCTTCACACTGTTTTTGTCCTGTTTTGTCATTTAAAAGGTCCTGGCTTTAAGTCTGAGAAAGTTGAATTTTCTTTGCCTTGTACTTGCTGGCCTGTTTCGCCCCCTCTAGGGGGAGAAAGGTAGTGCATGAACCCTCAGGGAAGGAGGAGTGGACATAAAAGGACGTTTCTCGGGGACTGAGTGCGTGTGCGTGTGTACATGTATGGTAGTGGGGTGTGGGTTGAAAAAACCCTGAACTTGTCTAACATTGCATTGCTGAATATCATGTAAAATGCTACAAGCAAATTAAAATGTACTTGTAAAATATAGTGCTAGTTACTGCACTTGAACACATGAATAAAAAACACAAAATAAAAACAACCACTTTCAAATCAAAATTTGTAAATACAAAATATTTATGTAACGAGAAATTAGAGTGAAATGCATAACAGTGTCAGAAACAAATACGACTCACTCATCATTTAAACCAAATATTTATTTTGAATCTAACGTACTTCATTAGCCTACAAATCCCAGCATGCTCTGGTAACTTTAGGCGCCCATAACTGCTGCGCCGCGCCGATATGTGGCAGGCCGCTGTCCAATCGGAGGAAATCGCTGACTTTGACGACACTGTGTCGAGGAGTCCAGCGCAGAGGCCGAGGGGCTGAGCGGAGTAGAGAGGAGACTCCGAGCTCACGAACCGCCGCCAATGCGTCGTCTCTCCTCTCGTCTTGAATCCGGTTCGTGAGTCGTGAGCTCGTCTGCGCTCGGGGTTCTCCCCGCCAAAGCGTTCCCAACATGCCGGTCCGTACCGAGTGCTGTCCCTGCTCGCCTGCGGCCTGCGGAGCCTCGGCCTCTCTGGTGCCGCCGCCGCCGATCAACACTCAGCAGCCCGGCGTGGCCACCTCCCTCCTGTACAGCGGCTCCCAATTTCGCGGCCACCAGAAGAGCAAAGGCAACTCGTACGACGTCGAAGTAGTGCTGCAGGTAAAGCCCATTCATTCCAACCCGGTCTCCTTCGAGCTGCTTATGGTTAGCTTGCTTGTTTACTTAGCTTAGCGGCTTGGGAAACGCAGCTAGTTTAGCGCGCCACTTGTTTGCTACAAGATGTTTGACAGTCTGACTCGCAAGGTGGAGCCTGGTTTAACTCTGGACTTTGTCAGATGTGTTCTCTGTCCTGACCAAGTAACACAGGCATGTTAGCGTGTGGCAGTTAGCTTCTGCGTTTTGTTGACACTGGCCTGTTACTTTTTTATCACGGGTAATTGAGTGGCACTAGGGATTTAAAAGCTAGATACCTGATAGCCGCTGTTTCCAGACAGTCTGGATAAGTTCCTAATTTGAAAGCAGGTCAGACTGAGGGGTTAGCACATTATGCTGAAATATGGCTGCGTGCACAGGTGACCAGTCCATTAGACGCGTTATCGCTCTGTCCCACATTTTGCTGCTCATAACGCAAGTGCGGAGCACTGCCAAGCTCGTATCAGCGCCAATCGACGACCCTTTCTTTTTCTCATCTCTCTGTCTCTCTGCTTGTAGCATGTCACCATGGAGGACTCGTACTTGTGCGGATACCTCAAGATCAAAGGTCTAACCGAGGTGAGCTGCTCCACGCTTTCTAACGGCATGGAAGTGTTTTAAGAGTCTCGCAGATCAGGTAAAGAGCCTGGTTTCGGGCTGGAGAGCGCCCGATACACACGAGGATCAGGGGTTTTCAGTGCTGGATTGGACATTTCACTTTTTCCAGCTCACCTGGTCAAGCAGATCAGATGGGCTGGTACAGGCACAGTACTGAAATGGGCAGAGCTGGCCTGAGAAACTTTGGCCTGAGTGATCCACAACTTCAACATGCTCTAAAGTCATGATTGTCATTCCTCCTAGTATTGTAAACAGGGTGGATCACTGTGTTTTGGTTCAGGTCAGTCTCGGCCTTGTCCACATTGTCTTTTTAAAAATGCACAGTGACAATACAGAATGTGATCGCTGTGCACTTTTCTTTCACTAACACAGGTTATTTTGTTGGCCCCGTCTTCTGTCTGCTTGCCAATAATTGATTGACAGAATTCATCATGTGTTTTATATTAATTGAGTATAGAGGCCTAATCAAGCTCTGGTGTCTCTCATAGGTATTGTTAAAGCTTCAAAATAATGTAAATTCACCTTCCCCATCCTCACAGCCTTTCTGGGTCTTTTCATTCTTTTGTGTTGTGTAATAAATGAATACAAAAACACTAGTAAACCGTGCAGTGTAGTGTTTAGTTTATTCTAGAGGATACTTAGTTCTTCATTATGATTGAGATGTGCTGTGTGGTACTCTGTTCTTGTCTCTATTAGTACATTAAATTTATTAGCACATGTAGGATCACCTGGAGGAATATGTTCTACATTATTTAGCATCAGGTTTAAACTTTAGCGATTATATATTAGAAATACATGGAAATATGCATTATTTTGTACTGTATTTTATTTGTCTTATGCTACATTGTGCTTGTCCCCTATGCATGACTCTATAGTAGTCTGGATATGATAATGTTATTTTCATTCTGTCATTTCATTCTCCGTGTCCTTACTTTTGATAGGAATATCCCACCCTCACTACGTTCTTTGCTGGAGAGATCATCAGTCAGAAACGGCCCTTTCTAACTAGAAAATGGGACGCAGATGAGGATGTTGACCGCAAACACTGGGTAATGGTTTTGTATGTTTTGTACAGTGTTAAAGACCAAATATTCTGTGATCAACTCCCTTACAGCCTTCTTAACAGCCTCCTCTCAGTGAGTTTTGTAAGTTGTTCATCTGTGCTGATACTGTTTTTGATTTGCAACATTTCTTAAATGTTTAATATTTCCATTGTACTATTTCTGAGAATTGTCCTGTTTCTAGCTGACGTCTCATGTTCATTCATGAAAGATCGGGCTTTGCTTTGATTTTAAACCTTAATTTGCAGAAACCCTTGTTTTCTGAGCATTGTGTCATTCATATGAGAATGTACTAGATCAGTGTTTCCCAACCCTGTTCCTTGAGGACCACCTGCTCTACGCATTTTAGTTTTTTCTGTTCCCAGCACACCTGGTCACAACTAATCAGCTAATTGACACATCTCTCCTAAAGAAAATACTAAAATGTGCAGGGCAGGAGGACCAGACAGGGAAAAAATTGTATTAAATGACCTTGCTACCTTGTCTTTAATATGTCTAAATATTTGTGTTGATTTTTTTGAACATCTCAGGGGAAGTTTCAGGCATTTTATCAGTATGCAAAAAGCTTTAATTCTGACGACTTTGACTATGAAGAACTCAAGAACAGTGACTTTGTCTTCATGCGATGGAAGGTATAGTATAATCAGACCCCTCATGTTGTATTATAATAATATAATGCCCGCCCATTTAACTGACTTAAATGAAGTCTAAATTTAAAGTAGATATTTTTTGTCTGTTTTATGTTCAGGAGCAGTTCTTGGTCCCAGACCACACAATCAAAGACATCAGTGGTGCTTCCTTTGCTGGCTTCTATTACATCTGCTTCCAGAAGTCCACAGCCACTATCGAGGGCTTCTACTACCACAGAAGCTCTGAATGGTACTGTTCCACTAAGATACATAATGATATTCCATCTTCGATACATATTAAGTCTGTCTTAGCTAACATACTGATCCAGATGACACCGTTAGTGTAACAATCACTGTCAATTATAAGTCTTTTAAAAGAGTTCGGACAATATTATAGGAAGATAATAAAAGCAGTTAAATACAATTTTTTTTATAAAATTATATATAAAATACTTTGCTTATACAACCAGTTTCCAAAACACACACACGGTGTAAAATCTAAATAAAATCAGAATGTTATGGTTTGCAAATAAATATAAACTCAAATTTAATGTTATTTCTTAATGAGAAATATTTGCAAATTTTGAATCTGATGCCAGCAATATGTTACAAAAAGTTGGAACATGGCAATAAATGATTTGTAAATGCATGTAATGATTGTAGGACCCTGGTGGAACATCTCACAACACTAACATGACTGGGTGCAAAAAGAGCATCTCTCAGAAGTAAAGATGGGGAGGGGTTCAAATATAAGAATAACATTCCTGAAAGCAAAATTGCAAAAAAAATTTCATTGTCTACGGCACATAAGTAACCATATATAAACACGGTACAGAAATTCTGCTGCCTTCTCTGGGACTGAGCTAATTTAAAATTGATGAAGAAGAAGTGAAAATCTGTCCTGTTGAATTTTAAATTCAATTTGGTGATCATTAGTGCCATATCCTCCACAAGAGGAGAGGGCTTCTCCGCACCGTTCAAAATCCAGAATCTGTGATCTGAAAGACCTTTTTTAATGCTAAACGTGTTTTGAAGCAACATATGCTGCAAACCACACAACGACTTTGTCAGAGAAGGTCTTTCTTCTTTCAGCATGACAATGTCCAGCTGCATGGATTACAATAACATTACTCCAGGTGCTAAATTGACTTGTATGCAGCCCAGATTTTTTTACCCATTGAAAATATTTGTAATATCATGAAATAAAAAAAAATAAAAAATTCCCAGAGCAGACAAGAATAATACAACATTCACATTCAAATGTTCAGCACTCCTCAGTTCCCTAATTTTTACAGTGTGGTGCTCTGGAACACAGTGGAGCAGCAGGCATCCATTTCTGTACCATGGAGAGAGTCCAGGAGGACAAATATAATATTACTTGCTGTCTGTGAGCCTAATTGTTCACTTCTTTGAATCCAATGAATGCACAGAAAAAGACTAAAGGCTTTAAAGGCTCCATCAGACTCCCTTTCTAAAAAGAAGGTTTTTTTTAAGTGGTGAATAAAACATTTGTGTAACGTTTCAAACCGATTACCTGTTGAACAAATAGCAGAAAAAACCCACACCAATAGATCCTCCTAAGCTTTAGATAAACCATTTGCCTTAATAGTCATGTTTTGGATGGGAAATGTAAGCTTTGAGGGTATAAAACCTTGTCTAGTCAAAAGACTGGAATGTGAATCCTCAGCAGCCAGAGCTTCCTTCAGGCTTTTAGCACCTCCTCAGCAAATGCTTAATATGAACCTCAAACTCAAAAGTGCTTCTGTTTGTACTCCGTCATGGTGGTTTGGGGTTGCATTGCAGTGTGTGGTGGTGGAGCACATGCTAAGAGAATCAAATCTGTTTTGACTGATTTGCTCATTTTCTAATGATGTGATAGGTTTGATTTCGTTGCGGTGCCCTGTGTGATTGAGTGTCCTCACAATGACCAGTCACTTGCACTTCATACATTATCTTTGTACTGTTTCCTGTTAAATATAGAGTTTTGATTTGCAAATCATCCCTTTCATCTTTAATTACATTGTACATTGTTCCAACTGTTTGGAATCGGGGATATAGAGGAAAGTGAAATGACTATTTGTCATTGTGAACACACTCAAGCACCACAACGAAATGTGACCTCTGCATTTAACCCATCACACGTGCACATGTGGAGCAGCAGGCAGCTACAAACAGAGGGGAGCAGTGTAGTGGGACGGTACCTTGCTCAAGGGTACCTCAGTAGTGCCCGGGCCGGGACTCGAAGCTGTGACCTTCAGGTCCCAAAGGCAGTGTCCTAACCACTAGGCCACCACTGCCCATATGACTAATAAATGGTTTCTTCCTGTAATAAGAGAGATTGGTATAGAATTTAAATATGCAATAGCATTAATTTGTCAGTGAAGTGATACTCCCTAAGAAACTATGTTTGAATTTTTTTTTCTTACTATAAGTGTGACAACTCAAGTAATGACAGGATTTTTAAACACAGTGTATTTAGATTCTGCTCTTAGATAGATTAGTATACCTGTATCATATTTCACTTTAAACAGACATGACTCTGATTATAGCTTCTGTTTGTGTTGCTTTTCTAGGTACCAGTCCCTTAACCTCACTCATGTTCCTGAATACAGTGCACCTATCTATGAGTTCCGGTGACACTAGAGCCCTCTCATGGCTGAAAGAGGGTGAAACTATGGCAGACAGAGGAAAAAAATACTGGTGTCAATGGAATGATGAACTGTCTAATCATGCCAAGGACTCAGCCATTTTCTCTCTTTACTAAGAGGATGACAAAGATGGACAAATGGATTGATGGATGGATGAATGGATGGAAAAATTATTCATGTGAGCAAGTCTTCACAAGCAACAAGTGGATCAGTGGATTTTGAGATTTTCAACAGGTTTTTTTTCTCCCTCCCCATCATTACTTTCATTTACTTTAAAAGTTTTTAAAGCTTCTGTCCTCCTGCCATCTTACACGTCATTTTTACTTTTTAGCCTGTGTTTTGGGATTAAAGTTACTTTTGTTTTTCTTCTTGATGAAGAAGCTCATCTTTGGAGTGTTACTTTTTGTTTTGTTTGATTTCTGGATCGTGTCATCGGAAAATTAGGCTTCACAAATTCAGGTGCAGAGACGCAGGTAACCGGATATTTCTTTAAGTTATTGTATTTTTTTAAAAATGAGTCTATAAAAGGAGTGGGACCTCTTTTTACAATGAGAGAGTGAAATAAGGGGAATAAAGCTGCCACACAGCACTGTATACATAGGGCTTTATTGAGGCCACCCTTAAGTGACATGGTCAATAGTCAATATTACCCAGCTGGGTTAAAGAATTAAGTTACCTACATAATATAAGAAGTCTCAACAGATCAAAATGGAGAGGCATTTAGCACTTCCTCCAGATGTAGTTTTAAAAATCACTGGTATTTAAAGCCCCAAAGTAGCTGGGTTTCTTTTGCTTGTGTGGTTGCATAAATATAATATATATATATATATATATTTTGTAATGAAATTGAATCAGATGTCTTGGAAAGAGGTATTTTATAACCCACAGTGGTAAAGTTATAAGCTGCTTTGGGTGGGTGTTTTGTTTTTCCTTTTTGGGGGGGTAGGGGGATTTTTTTTTTTTTTTTGAGAAAAGCATAATTTGACCGTACTTTTAATGCTCTTTTTTTCTATGCAATGTCAAAGAAATTCCCAGCTTAGAAGCATTTAGTGAATCTTAGGCCCTCACATTCTTCAAGAATGCACTCACCAATAGTATTTCTCACTTAAAGATCACAGCCATAAGAGTATTGGTTGGTATGCACTTTGACATTCAGTTGCATATCAGTTTGGATGGGTTGGCCCATAACATTTGAACAGGCTTTGGAAATATCAAGGATTGTGTTTGTTTGTTTTTTTTTTTGTTTGTTTTTTTTAATTTCTTCAATTGGAGTTAAAGCTGAAAAGAACTGATGAGCGAACAAAGCAAGGCCAAGTGTCCTCCTGAATGTCCGCCTTGAATGATTATACTGGATTCCAGTTGGAGGACAGTGAGACCTGGCCGCAAACCACTTCTGTACCACAAAGGGATTTGGCCGGGAGGACAAATGTAATCTTACTTATTGTCTGTCAGCTGAACAGTTCACTTCTTTGAACCCAAGTAATGCACAAGAAAAGACTAAAGGCTTTAAGGAACCCCATCAGACTCACTTTCTGAAAAAGAAGCTCTTTTGAAGTGGTGAACAAGACACTTGTGTAATGTTTTAAACCGATGTACCTGTTGCAGAAAAGCAGAAAATAACCCACACCGATAAATCCTCCTAAGCTTTAGTCAAACCATTTGCCTTAATAGTCATATGTTTGTATATAATACATTTTTATAAGTGTTGGAGTGGGTCCGTATGGACAGGAAGACTGTTTTGGATGGGAAATGTAAGCTTTGCGGCTATGAAACTCTGTCTGGTCGAAGGACTTGGATGTGAAGCTTCAGCAGCCAGAGCTTCCTTCAGGCTTTTAGCAGCACCTCAGCAAATGCTTAATATGAACCTCTAACTCAAAAGTGCTTCTGTTTGTACTCCGTCATTGTGATTGTGGTTGCATTGCGTGGCATGGTAAGGTGGCGTAGCACATGCTGAGGGAATCGAATCTGTTTTGACTGATTCGCACATTGTATAATGTGTCACAGTAATATGTTGCTAGGCCTGAAGTTTGGGCTTACAAGCCTCTTAATACATGGATTAACCTTGGACTAGACTGCATTCCTACTAACTCTACAAAGTCTAGTTCCAGTCCTAATCTAGCACAGCAGTGTGTGAACATTGAAAGTGTTTGTGTTCAGATTGGATTGGAACAAGAAGTTAATGACATGCATGCAGGATGTAATTAGAATGCTGATCACCAAGCTCTGTTTTGAATCATGCTGGTCAAAGATGTGTTTCCTAGTCCTGGTCTAGGAAGCACACTGCCCTGCACATTTGAGTGCTTCCCTTGCTTTAAGGGGTGGTTACTGAGCTAATTTGTTGGATCAGGTGTGCATTGAGCAGTGAAAAAGCTAAAATCCTTATGGCAGTGCGTCTCTAAGATGGAAAACACTAGATTGGACTCACTATACAGTACTGAAATTTGGTGTTGTATGCTGGAAATGTGTCATCTGTAGTTTTGCAGTAAATTGGTCTTGGCCCTAATCTTGGCCTATGTATCTCGCTCTCAAACACCAGTGAGTACCTTTGCAACCTTCCTTTTTATTACATTCACTCAGATCCAAAAAGCGAGCTGATCCAAGATCAGTGTGCTGAGGTCACCTTCCTTTGGGAGTGATCGTGAGAAAGCATTTTGCTACTGAAAGTACTGCACATGGTAAAGAAGCTTTCTGGAAAGGTTTTCATTCTGATCTCTTTGCAACATCTGGAAGGCATATACACCGTGTAATATTGACCCAAGGGTGTGTACATAAAGTTGTTTGTGATGATAACTTGGTTCCTTAAATGATGTTCTAATTGATACGAAACGACAAAGATGAGAGATTAAAGATTATATAAGGACTTGTCCTTGAAGACACAAATGATGTAAGCTCATGATGGTCTTCTGTGGTTTTGGTCCATGGCCCAGGATGTCTTCCTGGAGAAAAGTTTATATCGTGGGGTTTTGTTTTTATGGACAAAGATACAAGTCTAACAGATGGAGGAGCTTTGTTTCATTTACATTGCAATAAAAAAAAACTTTTCTTCAAAATGGATTTGTTTATTACATTCATCTCCTTGTGACATATTTTTTAGCAAGGTCTGTAGATAATAATCGTGCAAAACACACTGCTTCTGCTTCTATGATGCAAGTCGTGCTATCATAATGACAGCCGAAAACTACACAGTGGCAAAGTTCAGCTATTGCAGGAATTTCTCTTCACTAGCAGATGGCAAATCAAATACCACTACCCAGTGTGATTCGCAGAAGACTGGGCTACGGTATTAGATGTTTAGATGCTATTTCCTGCTGACTAAGTTAAAGCTGTCAGAATATAGATCCCATTTCAGTCAGATAACTTTAAAAAAAACTTTCACTTTAAAAAAAAAAAAAAAAAGGGCAATGGTGGCCTAGTGGTTAGGACGTTGCCTTTGGGACCGGAAGGTCGCAGCTTCGAGTCCCGGCCCGGGCACTACTGAGGTACCCTTGAGCAAGGTACCGTCCTGCTACACTGCTCCCCGGGCGCTGT
>JBBPDA010000030.1:11254785-11277205 GCA_037974385.1 Arnoldichthys spilopterus
GGGTTAAATGCAGAGGTCACATTTCGTTGTGGTGCTTGAGTGTGTTCACAATGACAAATAGTCACTTTCACTTCATTAGATTTGTGTCTGTGTTGTTATGAATGACCATCATACAGAGACTGCTATAATATAAATTTTTGCACAGTGATTGAGAGAGAGAGGACAAAGTCTTTGGGGAAACCAGCTCTTGGAGGCCCATTCTCACTTGTTGATCACAACAATAAGCCTTCAAAAAGTGAAGATTTCCTTGGCCAGTGGGTGCTTATCTATTTTGGATTCACACATTGTCCAGACATCTGTCCTGATGAACTGGAGAAAATGATTGCTGTTGTGGATGAAATTGGTAATGCAACTTTTTTAAAGCATTCTCAAAAAGCTCCACCTCATGATTTTTGTTGAACTGTTTTATTATTTATTTACCACATGTATTACACTTTTTGTTGACATAAAAAGCAATGTTTAAAATAAAATGAACTCCTTTGTGATACATAATGATCAGTGTTTTTCCTCTTACAGATAGTATAGAGACACTCCCAGATTTAACACCAATTTTGATCACAATCGATCCAGAACGGGATACAACAGAAGCTTTATCTGCATATGTCAAAGGTGAACTTAATGTTATCACTGTTATCATGGTTTCACTGCTGATTGCTGTTTTTTTTAGTAGGTTTTGCATTATATACTGGTGCATTCTTTTGTGAACTGTTCTTTTCTCACCCCAGAGTTTTCTCCCAAGCTGAAAGGCTTGACAGGAACAACAGCACAAATCGAACAGGTCTCCAGAGCCTACAGAGTGTATTATAGCCAGGGTCCAAAAGATGAAGACAACGACTACATTGTATGTTTCTCTTCCTTGAGTCACTCAAGCAGGGTTATAAAGTAGCTTGTTTAAATTTATCACACTAGTTGGTACTTAAGATCGGTTTAAGTGTCTTCCAAACATGCAGATAGGATGTATTCATTCATTCTTTTTTTTTTTTTTTATTTAAATACTTTTTTTTAAATCAGAAAAGCTGGTTTTAAAAAGAGCCACATGGACTCTTTTCAGTGTCATTATATCTGTTCAAATTTTCACACAGACTTTTCATGTCTCTGAGTGAGTGTAGCAAGTGATCCAGAGCACTATAATTTTTTCAGAAAATGTCCCTGAAAAAAAATACACATCATTGTCTTGTCACTACTACACCACTATAATTTATTTATTTATTAATTTATTTATAACAATTTTTTTGACTTTGAGCCAAGTTTAGTAATTCTAAATATTTTGAGCTAAAACCAGTGAGTCATACAGTCACCACATGGTCTTTGCAAGAGCATTTGTTTGTGAGAGCCTTTGTCTCCCCAACTGTATGGGCTAAACATGGAAATATGTTACTCCCTTGACCTGGCTCATGGTGTTAACATGATTAAATTGCAGCACACATTGGCCAAAATAAATAAACAATAAATTGGTCTGTAGCTGATGATGTTTGGCTCAAAAACTGCTAATTCCAGTCAATGTATAACTGTAGAGGTTTTGTTGTAAAATTCTGCCTGAATTTTCTTTGATATATTCCTATTTTAAAATGTGTTTGTGTTCTGTATTCAGGTTGACCATACTATCATTATGTACTTGGTGGGTCCTGATGGAAAGTTTGTGGACTACTACGGACAGAACAGGAAAACGGCTGAGATCTCCTCTTCTATCGCATCACATATGAGGAAGCATAAGCAGTCCAAATAGTGTTCACACTGGATCTTACCTTGCAATGTGCTCAAAGAACATTCCAACAGTACCTCTGTGTCACCGTATTTCTCAGATAAGAATGTTCTTGACCGGATGAAATATTATTTTTCACTTCTGAAGTGCAATGGACTGCTTGTTTTAGTAAAACCTTAATTTCACTCATCAGACTGATGTTCTCAAGCTCTAATAGGCTGTTGTTCTTAATCAGTTTATTTAAACATGTATATGGAAGATTTGCCTTGTTCTTTAAAAGATATTCAATAAATAATCAGCTATGTTGTCTTTTATAACTGTTTTTGTATTGGTGAAATATTATTGAACGTGTTCATTTTTAGCATGCATTTTTTAAATGATTTGTCAAAAGATCTAATTTAAATGAATACAATACTGTTCAATAATCTCTACACTGAAATGCACTTTGTTTAAATTTTTATTCTCCACAAAGTACATGTGCAAATATATGCAGACCCGGTTGTCCTTTTGACCTATTGGGTTGACTTTGGAGATGGTGGCTGCTTTATTCTGTGTTTGACGTGTCTTGTGACTTCTGAACTTCTTAATCTCGTCTGAAGCCATCCATCCTCAGATCTATTTTGCCTTAGGCAGAGGCATTTGTCATTCTTATGTTCAGTTGCTGCTGAGGTGACCTTATTCTTTTGTAGTGAATCTGCTGCTGATCTGGGACCAGACCACTCCATGGGATGTTTGAATGTGTTGGGAGGGGGCCCCATATCAGAAGACTAATAACAGTCGCAGCTGTCGCCAGCCCTTCATTTGACATTTCGGGGACCATTACAATAATGCCAATTAACTGCGCTGTGATTTGATGCCAAGATGGGTCACAGCTCACCCAGTATATCCTCACGGACCGAGCTGAGAAAAACAAGAATCCTGTTGTCTGTTAGCTGTGGGTTTAGTAGGCAGTTCCCGCTATTGTCAGTGACCTGGCAGCCGTTCAGCTGGATGAAAAACGTGCCGAGAAAGACCTCCAGAACATATCTGCAAATAACCATATGCTGCTTATCTTAAGCATTGATGACAGAAAAACAACGTAACCATTTCAATACTTTTAGAAGAACAGCGTGTTGAAGTTACCAAATGTACACAATTTTGCATGCATTCATTGCGAGATTGCAAGTTTAATCCGCACTTAATCTACAGCTATCACTGGCTGGAGTCTAAGAGAACACAATAGGCCTTGCTGTCTTTGAGTGGATGGGATGGCCTTCCACTTACTCAACTTCATGCTAGCAAGTACAGGGCACTGTTGGCTCATGTAACACTGTAAGCATTCTCCTCCAATTGTGTTGAGCTGCCCAAAGACAACGTGGGAGTTTGAAAAGATACTACGGCTGGTATTGATAGTGGTATTGTGTGACATGGGGAGTTCTAGCTAGCAGGTGGAATTGGACAGGACATAAAACAAATAATGGAAGCTTATACTCAACCCCTGAACTACAAACATAATCCCAATGACCTCAACATTTTTTGAGTTGCCAAGTAATCTCAAATACACTTACCAGTATGTATACAATTTCTAAGCCGATTGGTTATATTTAGGCTAAGGAACAAGTGTCCACATATAATTGTATTGATTTAAATGCCAATGTTCAACATTTCTTTTGTATTTTATTTCCGCCTAAGGTCCACTTCACCTTTCACCTGAGCACTTCTTAGAATTATTTACAATTAAACATGCTGTTTTTGCTAAAGTGTGTAAACCAGGTGTGACTGAGGAAGGAAATCACCAAACTGTGCCTGACACCAGCTCTCCAAGACTGGACATAATATCAGCATGAATGAACAGAGTTAAACGTCTGTAGGCTGAATGGGCAGATAAAAAATAAATTGTGTTGATTTTCACAAAAACTACATTCAACGTGCGGTGCTGAAATTTCATATATATGGGCTGGCAAGTTAATGGGTTGTGTTGATATTTTACATCACACTTAAAAAAACCTGGTTCTTCATGATATGTGAAACCCTTTGGTTAACTCGTCAGGTCAAACATTTGAGTAAACACTGTCTCATAAAATTACCAGAAAGTAAACTGGTACTGGATAAAAAAATGTTCAAGGAAACACCCAAGGTTGAGATCAGAGTGGTTATCAATGGAGCTTGAGTGTATGGGTTCTCCTTTAGTCATCACTATGCCAGAGAGGGAGAGAAAAAAAATGTTGTAATTAATTGTAACATACATCCAATACAATCCGCTATACTTGTTTTTTAAAAGAGTAATATGCAAAAGGATTTAAGTAACATAATAGACTTCAAAACAGGCAGTGCCATTGCTGATTATCTTTGTAGGTAATTGGCATCACATGCTGTGACATACTGGGCACTTGAGAAACATTCTTTGCTAAATTGACAAGTGCACTGGGGGCACACTGATATAAATCTATACAGGGGATTTCAACTGGATTTAAAAGGATTTTTATAGATCTATTATCAGCATTGTTATTTATAATGCTCCATTCCAGTGTTTCCCAAGCCTGGTCCTGGAGGCACACTGCCCTGCACAAGTGAATTTCTTTGCTTTAACATCACCAACTCCATAAGAGATCATTAATGAGGTGATTAGTTGGATCAGGATTGATGGGAGCACTGAAAATGGTCAAATGTGCAGGGCAGTGTGTCCAGACCAGGGTTGGGAAACATTGATTTATTGGGGGTGTGCAAGTGGAGAGATGGACCTAAAGGATAAGTGTGTTGTAGTTATGCTGATCAAACAGTTTGTATCATTTAGATGATTTAAGATATAACTGTCCAATGTAGTATCTAATATATAGTCACTGAGAGTCTTTCTACATCAGTAGACATACTAAGCAGAAAAGTTCTCTTTGAAGTAAAATAAAATTTCAGCAATAGACTGTAACTCTTATGGACTCTACCTCTATTCCACATAGTTGCCTTCTCTTACTGTATAGAAAAAGCTGGTAAACAATGGCATGCCATTATGCTGTTGTAGTCCAACTGTCTTATTAAGCATTCTGCCCAAGCCTGATCCCAGACAGTCAACGCCAGAAATTAAGCGATGCCCACATGCACCTAATCTTCCCTGATCCTACGAAATGAGGCCTGCCATGTCAGGCCCCAGATCCCAATAATCTACTGTTCTTAACCATCATTGCTTTTTAATGGGGTGGCTTGAAGATTAGAATTGAAAACATTTAGAGGTGACACAATACAGCTATAGTTAGATATTTCAAAAACAAAATCAACATTGCTCACCTTCCAAGGTGGCTTAGGAACCATAATAGATCCCAGCCCAAATATGGCTTAGGTTTAATACAGTAGACCAAAAAAAAGACTACCTCTTATAAAAACTGTCAAAGTCTAGTTAGTGTGTCTGCAGAGCTTGGATGAAGCTACAGTTTTAGTGTACTATTGACCAGTTATACACATAGCTAACTTACCGTCTTAGGCATTTTTGATATTGAACAAACACTGAGGACCTCAGGTCCCTGTGGATAGAACTGCAAGAGCAGGGTTTTGATTGTTTGTTGTTTGCCATTCACCACAAAGGTAAGCCTTCGTTCTCTTTAGTTTCTGTATATGCAAATATATGTGTTCATGCATCCTCCTTCATATATCTGCCATAATGAACATTCCTTATATTCCAGTATTACAAAATGAGTGATGCCGAGATGGATTTATTTGGGGTGGCTGCCCCATACCTGCGAAAGTCAGAACGAGAACGGATTGCGGCCCAGAATAAGCCTTTTGATGCCAAAACCTCCTGCTTTGTTTCTGACCCTAAAGTTGAGTATGTGAAGGGCAAAATCAAAAGCCAAGACACAGCTAAAGTGACTGTGGAGACAGAAGATGGAAAGGTGAGTGGAGATGCTTTGTTTGTAGACTTTTCCAGTGTGGTTTTGCTGAAAACACTTGCATGCTTTTAGTTTGTTTCTTCAAGTTTTAACTTGGTGATACCTGAAAAGAAATCCTTCTAGAAGTTTTATTTCTGTCTGGCAGTTGATTAGACCTGTTGTTTGCATTAAAAGGGGCATTCAGCTGTATTTTAATGTTATTTGCCATGTTATACAGATTTCTGTAAAAAAGAATTTTATTAATCATCCTCATCAGTTTTACAGAATTAATCTGGGAACACTTTACTGAAGAGCAACATTCATAAAAGTACATTACATCTAGTGTAAGTGATTATTTGTCATTGTGGACACACCCCGTCACACAACAGGCACCACAATAAAATATGACCTCTGCATTAAACCCATCCACACGAGGGGTCGCAGCAGTATTAGCAGCACCTGAGGAGCAGTGTAGCTGGACGGTACTATGGTACTAGTGGGTACCTGGGCTGCGACTTGAATCTGCCTCCTTTCGATCATATGGGCAAGTCCCTAACAAATAGGCTACCACTGCCCACTCCTACATACATCTGTTATAACAGCAGACACAATCTTATATTAATGTTCATAAACATTTATTCCATCAAGCGTCACCTATCAAAAAAGCTTTTTTAAATCAGTTTCTTACCAAAAAGTACAATGTCAACAGCTTGTTGGAACAAGCCTTTACACAATATAAATTATAAAATCAATGTCATTTGTTATAAAGGCTTATGAAGATGTCCTGTAGCCTTATGATTGTTACCCTACAGTAAAGTGTTGCCATTCATTTTTTGTTCATTATTTGTTTTTGTTTATTAGTATTCTCTCACTACTATACCCAGTAGTACCCATGTACTTTTGGACAGACTGAATCATTGAGAATCCCTGTAGTGTCAACCAATCTTGACTGCTAGCATAATCTCTGGTCTGTAGGCTAATGAACACAACCAAACTAAAGTTAGTATAACATTTTCCTCAGTTATCAAACCAAATCATTTAAGAAAAGTGATTCTGTTTTTATTCAGCACACAATTTGATCATTTAAGCCAAAAATAAGCCAAGCTAAGGTTATGTGTCAAGATAGCCAGGCAACTTTTCAAAAAATTCCCATACTGAAGATACATCATCAGAAGGATTTCCTAGTCTTTTAACCTTCCACAACACTGCTCTAGGATAAAAACAGGAGTCTTTACAACCAATGTTAAAATAATGGTTAAAATAAATATTAAATATCATCTGGACTAGTCATTTACTCATCAGTAGTTGTATGTGTTTGAGACAGACTGTCACGGTGAAGCCGGATGACGTACGTCCCATGAATCCTCCAAAGTTTGATAAGATTGAGGACATGGCCATGCTGACCCACCTGCATGAACCAGCTGTGCTCTTCAACCTGAAAGACCGCTATGAAGCCTGGATGATCTACGTATGCAAGAGTCTTCAATGACTTAAATTAATACACTTGGGACTGTGGTTATATTTGGCAAATTCATTGCTGTTCCAATCTTAAAGTCAGCACTTTTGCTACATATTTTAAGACAAAAAACACTAATTGCTTATTTTAAAACAATGATATTTAGTCATGATCCTTGGAGACTTTTTGAATGTTTGTTGTTGCTTTTTGCAGACCTACTCTGGGCTGTTCTGTGTCACTGTGAACCCCTATAAGTGGCTCCCAGTCTACAACCCAGAGGTGATAAATGGATACCGTGGGAAAAAACGTCAGGAGGTGCCCCCTCATATTTTCTCCATCTCAGACAATGCGTATCAGTTCATGCTTACAGGTAACAGTCAGCAGAGCCTTCTGACCTTAACCGTTTGCTGTAGAAACATGTTAATGGTTGTGTTTGGATTTATATTCTCTTCATGTATGTGTTGCAGATAGAGAGAACCAGTCTATTCTTATCACGTATGTAAGAAATTATACAGATTTGTTCTGGATACTGACATTTGTTTAGACTGGAAGTTGTCTGAAATGCACTGCTGTTCATTATTAATTGATAGTGGAGAATCTGGTGCTGGGAAGACTGTGAACACTAAACGTGTTATCCAGTACTTTGCAACAATCGCATCTGTTGGCGACAAGAAAAAAGAGCTGTCGTCTGGAAAAATGCAGGTGAAACATCATGGTTTAAGGTCTAAAACCACTGTTCAATACAGTTAAAGCTACAGTCAAGCTTTTCCTTCATTTTATTTGCTTTGCATATTCAGGGCAACCTGGAGGATCAAATCATCCAAGCCAATCCCCTGCTGGAGGCTTTCGGGAATGCCAAGACTGTGAGGAATGATAATTCCTCTCGCTTTGTAAGTTGATTTGTTAGGAATGCTAAGGCATGTCTAGACACTGGAAAGATTAATGTAATAAACGTAATGATGAAAAATAATTTGGTGAAATATTTATTGAAAGAAAATTACAAATTGTTTAAAAACAAATAAAAAAAATATGACTATTATTTAAAAATTAAATATGTCTACATGTGTGCATGTGTAGTAGTGTATTATTCATTGTATTATATAATGCTTTGGTAACGCAATGTTCATTAAGTTGGATCAGTTATGTTGGTCGATTAATTAAAATATTAAGATATTAAGGAGAAGAAAAAAGTTTTATGTGTTTTTATATAGTATGGTTTTTTTTTTTACCAATAATTATAGGGTAAATTCATCCGAATCCACTTTGGGACGAAAGGCAAGCTGGCATCGGCTGATATTGAAACTTGTGAGTTTCTTTAACTTGCACTTGAATGGTCAGGTGCAGAATGCTAGTGTGTGTGCTTGATAACCTTACAGTATGTCATTTTCAGACCTCTTGGAGAAGTCCAGGGTGACATTTCAGCTCCCTGCGGAGAGGAGCTACCACATCTTTTATCAGATTCTGTCCAACAGGAAGCCAGACTTGATTGGTCAGTACCTATAAGCTGCTGTATTGAGACTGTGAATCATTTAACCCACCTTACCCTCACTGGTATTATTAATTGTTCACAGAGATGTTGCTGATTACAACCAATCCGTATGATTACCCTTTCATCAGCCAGGGGGAGATTACAGTGCAAAGCATAAATGACACAGAAGAGCTCATGGCAACAGATGTGAGATTACACTTACATTTAATCATTCATAACAACATAGACTCTGTATGACACAGTTACTCTTTGCTTCCTGGTGATAAGACAGAGTGCCATTGATATCCTTGGCTTCAACTCAGAGGAGAAAGTTGGCATCTACAAACTGACTGGAGCAGTGATGCATCATGGCAATATGAAATTCAAGCAGAAACAGCGTGAGGAGCAGGCTGAACCTGATGGCACTGAGGGTAGTTTCTTGATAGCAGGCAGTTACATTTCTTAGCCAAAAAAAGCTGTTCATTGACCATGGTATATTTGTGAAAGCCATATGCAATTTATGTATTAAGTATGCAAAGCAGCATTTATTTCCATACAGAGTTGCATAAATATTTGGCCAAGATCGTATATTAATGATGGGAGAATCATACCACACCATAAAAAACATGCCAAATACCTTAAGTGGAGTTAATATTAGGATTGGCCAATTCATGTGTAAAAATGATTCCTCATGCTTCCTGAATCACTTTTTCACAGTTTGAGCACAATGAATCTTGGCATTGTCATCCTGAAATATTCCCGCACCATCATGGAAGAAAAATCCACTCAGTACATTGACTACATTCTGGCCATTCAATACATTCACATACTCTACTGACCTTATTTGGGCCTAACTGAAGCAACCAATTGAAGCAACCACAGATTCTAAAACTGCCTTCAGAGGCTTGTCCAGTGGGCAATATGCAAGAACCCTTTTATCCTGATGTGCTAATTTCTCTGGAACAGGCAAAATCTAGACTGATCAGACCACATGACCTTTTCCCATGGTGCCATCTTAATAATCTCTACTATACTAAAATGTTTTTTTCAGATTAGCCTCACTAAAAAGTAATTTTCTTATGGCCACACAGCTGTTTAGTCCTGATTATGTGAGCATTAATTGCATTTCATGTGGAAATATGCTTACTTTTACTCTTAAGCATAACGTAGTGAGTTTTACTGTCAGTTTTTTTTTTTTACAAAAACACTTTATCAGGCAATTAATTGATCTCTGATTACAATAATTATTTTCTTTCTGACCACATTTCTTCTGCAAAGCTGATGGTTCACCATTATTCTCCCAAATTTTAATTCCTAAACAGTTCTTAACATCACTCAGTTCTAAACATAATTCCAGCAAAATATTTAATTGCTTTCTTTGTTTTATCTAGGCCAATAATTTGACCCTTCTAACAGTAATATTACAGTAACATCTTTTTTAGAAGCATAGGATACATATTCTGACATGGCTGCCTAAAAAATAAAAACACTCACTGCATCAGTTACAGTTAGATGAATTGTTGCCACCTTAAACATTTCACAGATTGCTGCAGTAATTATCCAGTCATAATCTCCTATGTATTTACTCATTTATTTACAAATGACAGCGTTTTTGGCCAGGCAATGCATTTCAGGACATATTAAATTTCTGGAACATTGGTTTTGCAAAAGCTATGTAAACTGTTTTGTAAACATATTTTTTTTCCACAGTGGCTGACAAAGTCGCTTACCTTATGGGCCTAAACTCTGCTGATTTGCTCAAAGCTCTTTGCTACCCCAGGGTGAAAGTTGGGAATGAGTATGTCACTAAGGGACAGACTGTTCAACAGGTAACTGCATGTCCACAGCACATCATCATAATACAATGCAATTAAAATCAATAATTAAAAAAATGTTGTGTTTTCATAGGTGAATAATTCCATGGGTGCCCTGTCGAAAGCTGTGTATGAGAAGCTGTTCCTATGGATGGTAACAAGGATAAATCAACAGCTGGACACCCGACTACCTAGGCAACACTTCATTGGGGTGCTAGACATAGCTGGTTTTGAGATATTTGAGGTAAAGGCTGACCTACTTTTAGAAAGTAAGCTTGAGTGTGTTGAAACCTGAAACTTATAAAATATGTATATGTATATTTTTAATCTCAGATGAACAGCCTGGAACAGCTGTGCATCAACTTCACCAATGAGAAACTGCAACAGTTTTTCAATCACCACATGTTTGTGCTAGAGCAAGAAGAGTACAAGAAAGAAGGAATCGAATGGGAGTTTATAGATTTTGGAATGGACCTGGCTGCCTGTATTGAGCTTATTGAGAAGGCATGTCAATCTTGGTGTACTATTAAAAAAATATCTCGTCTGCTATTGTTTTTGTGCAAAAGTCATGTATTCGTCTAATGCGAGTGAAGAACTGTACTTTCTCTGCTCTACAGCCAATGGGCATTTTCTCCATCCTGGAAGAGGAGTGTATGTTTCCTAAGGCAACAGACAATTCTTTCAAGAACAAGCTTTATGACCAGCACCTGGGCAAAAACAGTATTTTCCAGAAGCCCAAGCCTACCAAAGGCAGGACTGAGGCACATTTCTCGCTTGTGCACTATGCTGGCACGGTGGACTACAATATCAGTGGCTGGCTGGAAAAGAATAAAGATCCATTGAATGACACAGTGGTTCAGCTGTACCAGAAGGCAGCAGTAAAGCTGTTGTGCAACCTTTTTGCCACCTATGCATCAGCTGATGGTGAGTATACTGTAGTTCAGAGACAACAAGTTATTATTTTTGAATAAAAACACTAACCTGTAAGTTTTCTCTGTGTAGCTGAAACAAGTGGAAGCAAAAAGGGAGGAAAGAAGAAAGGATCCTCTTTTCAAACCGTCTCTGCTCTCTTCAGAGTATAAATAAATAAACAAACAAATAAATGAATAAATAAATATAAAATACTGTATGTATATAGAAAAGCCAAAGACACTATGATTACAAAATTAGAATCACTACTGGTCTTTCCCCAGGAAAATCTCAACAAGCTAATGGCTAACCTTAGGTCCACCCATCCTCATTTTGTGCGTTGCATTATTCCAAATGAGACCAAGACACCAGGTAAAATAAACTTTTTCACAACCCCCTCAGTATCTTTGGGTATTACTGGCAGATATTTCATATTTATTATATATATTTTGTTGTCCTCAGGGGCTATGGACCATCACCTTGTTCTCCACCAGCTACGCTGTAATGGTGTACTTGAGGGTATCAGAATCTGCAGGAAAGGTTTTCCCAGTAGAATCCTATATGGAGACTTTAAACAGAGGTATATTTATTTAGTCTCATCTAGTTAGCGCTGCCAAGCCCATGTATGCCTTATGCGAATTAAGAGTCTGGTGCTGTGTACTTACAAAAGGTACAGGATCCTGAATGCAAGTGCAATCCCTGAAGGACAGTTCATTGATAGCAAAAAAGCATCAGAGAAACTACTCTCATCCATTGATGTGGACCACGCCCAATACAAATTTGGCCATACAAAGGTAATTATAGCACAAAGCCACGAGTGCATGATGTATCCACCTAAGCTCACTCTATAACAGTCTCCTGAACTACCTCAGGTGTTCTTTAAGGCTGGTCTGTTGGGTCTTCTGGAGGAGATGAGAGATGAACGGCTGGCAGTGCTCATGACCCGCATACAAGCTGTCTCCAGGGGTTATGTTGCAAGACTTGAATTCAAGGAGATGACAAAGAAGAGGTGTGAATATGAACACATTTGACTTGGCATCTTAGACAGAATCTAACATGTTAAGATATCTAATATAATATGTGGGTAAGTAGAGTGGGCCATATGTTATTGTTTTGCAAGATTTTAATTTACTTTGCTACTATGCAGGGAATCCATCTACATTATACAATACAACATTCGCTCATTTATGAATGTCAAAAATTGGCCATGGATGAGGCTTTTCTTCAAGATGAAGCCCCTCCTGCGTAGTGCGGAGGCAGAGAAGGAGATGCAAACAATGAAAGAGGAGTTTTCTAGATTAAAGGAGGAATTTGCAAAGTCAGAGGCCAGGAGGAAGGACCTTGAGGAGAAAATGGTTGCTCTTGTCCAAGAAAAGAATGACCTCTACCTTCAGATTCAAGCAGTATGTTGAAATTTTGGCAAGAAAGGTAAAAAACAGCTTTTCTTCCAAAAACTCTTTTATGTCACAGCAAATACTTTCTCACACTTACAGGAACGTGAGAATCTGTCAGACGCAGAGGAGAGGTATGAAGGAATGATAAAGAGTAAGATCCACCTGGAGGCCAAGGTGAAGGAGTTCTCTGAAAGGATAGAGGAGGAAGAGGAGATCAATGCAGAGATTACAGCCAGGAAGAGGAAACTGGAGGATGAGTGTTCTGAGCTGAAAAGGGATATTGATGACCTGGAGATCACCATTGCCAAGGTGGAGAAGGAAAAACATGCCACAGAAAACAAGGTCAGAGTAAAACTTCTTTCCCAAACACATCCTTTGAACTGCATGCATCGTTTTCTTTATCTTTTGCTTATAAGACAATTTTCCAAAAAAAAGGTGAAGAACTTAACAGAGGAACTAAGTACCCTCGAGGAAGCTCTTCTGAAGTGTTCTAAAGAAAATAAAGCCCTGCAAGAGGTTCATCAGCAAACACTAGATGATCTCCAAGCTGAGGAAGACAAAGTCAACACTCTAACTAAGATTAAACTGAAGCTGGAGCAACAAGTAGATGATGTAGGTGCCTCAATGTAAATATATTTATTCTCTCAAAGGAATAGGAAGTATTTAAGGACATGCATGTTTTGCAGCTTGAGGGTTCTGTGGAGCAGGAAAAGAAGTTGAGGGCAGATCTGGACAGAGCCAAAAGAAAACTGGAGGGTGACTTAAAGCTTTCACTGGAAAATATAATGGACCTGGAAAACGAGAAGCAACAAATGGATGAACGACTTAAGAAGTAAGTCTGTTGGAAATTCTAAGATCAAATCAGCTGAAAAAAAAAATCTGTTTTAGAATGTATATTTCTTTAGCTGTGAATGCTTCTTTTGATGTTTAGTATCATATGTGATTTCCCAGGAAAGACTTTGAACTTAGCCACCTACAGAGTAAAATAGATGATGAGCAAATACTAAGCACCCAGCTTCAAAAGAAAATTAAGGAGCTTCAGGTACATTTAAATTGTGGTTGAAGCAAAACATTCAAATTGCCTGTAATATTTTTAGGAATAGCCTTCTAATGATGTACAAAATATCATAATGTAGGCTCGGATAGAAGAACTTGAGGAGGAAGTTGAGGCTGAGCGTGCTGCCAGAGCTAAGGTGGAGAAGCAGAGAGCTGATCTTTCCAGGGAGCTTGAGGAGATCAGTGAGAGGCTGGAAGAAGCTGGTGGAGCCACTGCAGCTCAAATCGAGATGAACAAGAAAAGAGAGGCTGAATTCCAGAAGCTGCGCCGTGATCTCGAAGAATCCACCCTGCAGCATGAATCCATCACTGCCACCCTGCGGAAGAAACAAGCTGACAGTGTCGCTGAGCTTGGGGAGCAAATTGACAATTTACAGAGAGTCAAGCAGAAGCTAGAGAAAGAGAAGAGTGAGCTCAAGATGGAGATAGATGACTTAGCCAGCAATATGGAGAGTGTTTTAAAAATTAAAGTAATCAATTTTCTTTGACTATCTATTAAAATGATTCTGATATCTCATATTTGATTGTGACCTACTGACTTCTGTCAATATTCCAGGTTGCCTTTGAGAAACAATGCCGCAGTCTTGAGGATCAAAATCATGAATACAAGACCAAATCTGAGGAGGCCCAGAGAGCACTAAATGACTACATTACTCAAAATGCAAAGCTGCAGACTGACAATGGTTTGATTTTACATAATTTTTAGTATCATATGTTGGGATGACTACCTTAACACTGGTACAAGTGTTTTGATGTATTGCTTATAGTCACAATATTCTTAAATAGGTGAGCTTACCCGCCAACTTGAAGATAAGGAAATTAATATTTCCCAGCTAAGTAGAGTGAAAATGGTGTGCACTCAACAAAATGAGGAACTAAAGAGATTACTGGAAGAGGAAATTAAGGTGACAATAATCCCTATTATGGAAATCGGTTTAGAGTTTCTTATGCCATGTAGATTTACATGCCTATTTGTCATAAACTTTAGGCTAAGAACGCCATGGCCCATTCTCTGCAATCAGCTCGTCATGATTGTGACCTTCTGAGGGAGCAGTTTGAAGAGGAGCAGGAGGCCAAGGCGGAGCTGCAACGTGGAATGTCCAAGGCCAATAGTGAAGTGGCTCAGTGGAGAACCAAATATGAGACTGATGCCATTCAGCGCACTGAGGAACTTGAGGAGGCCAAGTATATATTCTTCTCAGGATCTATTAACTGATGTAATCACATTTTGAGACTCTGAAACATAGTACATTCTTCCCAGTAATATTTATTTAAATGTGCACATTGAAGGAAGAGGCTTGCTCAGCGCCTTCAGGATTCTGAAGAACAAACAGAATCTGTGAATTCAAAATGTTCGTCCCTGGAAAAGACCAAACAGAGACTCCAAGCAGAGGTGGAGGATCTCATGGTGGAGATAGAGAGAGCTAATGCTGCTAATGCAACTCTGGACAAGAAGCAGAGAAACTTTGATAAAGTATGAATTTTTACCCTGAGGTATGGATCTGTTCTAGATGAGTGTAGGCTATGTGCCCTAAGTTAAATTCCATCCCATTTGCCCATCAGGTTCTCACAGAATGGAAACAGAAATATGAAGAGAGTCAATCAGAACTTGAAGGCTCCCAAAGGGAATTCAGGTCTCTGAGCACTGAGCTTTTCAAACTTAAGAACTCATATGAAGAAGCTTTGGATCACTTGGAGAACATGAAAAGAGAGAACAAGAACCTTCAACGTATGTATCACCTTTATTATGAAGCAATTTCATCTGCATTCTATAAGTCTGCAGATTTAATTCATAGAATTCTTTTTTAATTTGCAAGGTTTTTATCAATTTTTTCTAGAGGAAATCACAGATTTCACTGAACAGCTAGGGCAATCTGCAAAGACTATCCATGAGCTTGAAAAAGCAGTAAAACAAGCTGAACAGGATAAAATGGACGTTCAGACTGCACTTGAGGAGGCAGAGGTACAATTTCTAAGCCTTTTAGCTTAGAGAAATTAAGAGAATGGAAAAATTACAATTACTATTTTTTTTCAGTCCTCCCTTGAGCATGAAGAGGCAAAGATCCTTCACATTCAGCTGGAGCTGAATCAGGTGAAATCAGAAGTAGACCGAAAGGTGTCTGAGAAAGATGAAGAGATTGACCAGCTGAAGAGAAATCACCAGAGGACGGTGGACATGCTCCAGAGTGCCCTGGACTCAGAGATCCGCAGCAGGAATGAAGCCATGCGTCTGAAAAAAAAGATGGATGGAGACTTGAATGAGATGGAGATCCAGCTGGGTCACGCCAATCGCCAAGCAGCCGAGGCCAGCAAACAACTCCGCAACGTGCAGATTCAGCTCAAGGTGCACACTGTTAATTTACACCCACCAGTAACTGCTGAGATATTTCTGCACTTCAAGTTTCTCATTTTTCTGGATGTTCCAGGATACTCAAGTGCATCTGGACAATGCTCTCCATGGACAAGAGGACTTAAAGGAGCAGCTGGCAATGATTGAGCGCAGGAACACTTTGCTTACAACTGAGATTGAGGAGATGAGAGCTGCACTGGAGCAATCAGAGAGATGCAGGAAGATGGCCGAGCAGGAGCTGGTGGACATGAATGAGCGGACACAGCTTCTTCATGCTCAGGTGGATGTCCAACTTTAATTGGGCTTGAAATTTTGATATGAAGCTAAATATAGCACAAAAACATGTGACATCGATCATAGCCTGACCAAGTATTATTCTTAGATACTCATAGCCCAAAAAGATATTGTCCAAACCTGATTCTAGCCAGCCACAGCCTGACCCAAGCCCATCCACCACCAACCAGGGCCCAAACAAAAACATATTTAAAATAATATTTAAACCAAGCCAATAAAGTGATATTAATGTAATGGTATCCTTACATTAATTACAGCTGACAATATCATTTTTCAAGCTATAGAAAATCTGGGACTTGAAATTTGAACCTCAATCTGAGCCTGACCAAAATTTTAGAAACGATAAATAAATAAAACCCATTATGAGTGGCAGACATATATTTTATGCCCCAGTCCAGACATTCAGAGTAAATAGCAATTTATGTTCCGTATACTCTGCTTATTAAGCATCAGTATTGCTGTACTTGAAAAAGTAATCCACTACTGAGATCTTTATTTAAACTTTTTATTTAAGCAGAATTGGATGATTTTACATGTTGCTTGTTCTTCCAGTGTTTGTGGTGAACTGCTTATGTTGCTTGTTCTTCCAGTGTTTGTGGTGAACCGCTCATATTCACTATCAACGTCTTACAGATAGCATGTACACATGCAAATAATGCACATCAGTATAGAGGAAATGTATGTTTTAAATGCTTTGCTCGTAATTTTTTGTTCTTTTAAAGATGTAGGAGTTACACAGTTCTATTTCAAAAAGTAACAGTAATGTGAACTGTACAAGATTTGTAAATGCAAAAAGTAATTATAGTAATGAGTTATTTTATACCTACTGTAGAATATTTTGTCTTTTTTCTGAAGACAACAAGTCTCATCAGCACAAAGAAAAAGATGGAGTCAGACATCTCAAACCTACAGGCTGAGGTTGAAGACACTGTTCAGGTGGCGAGGAATGCAGACGAGAAAGCAAAGAAAGCTATTACAGATGTAAGCTGATGATAAGAACGTCATGCCTGAATGTTTCTGTTTTGGGTTTCTAATGATGGAAGCATCTGGTGATTTTAATAGGCTGCCATGATGGCAGAGGAGCTGAAGAAAGAGCAGGACACTAGTGCTCACCTGGAAAGAATGAAGAAGAACTTAGAGGCCACAGTCAAAGATCTACAGCAACGTCTGGATGAAGCAGAACAAATTGCCATGAAAGGTGGCAAGAAAGAGCTTCAGAAACTAGAGACACGAGTAAGAGCCACTAAAATGCATGTGTTCATATTTGTCTTTGTTTCAAGAGAATAAATGAATTCTGTGAATGTGATACAGGTCAGAGACCTGGAGAATGAGTTGGAGGCTGAGCAGAAACGTGGTGTGGAAACCATGAAAGGAATTAGAAAATATGAACGGAAAATCAAAGAACTTACATACCAAGTAAGAAACAAAATGGTAATGTTTTACTCACAGACATTATCTCTATAAACTGCAAGGCCATACTGTATGTGGGCCCACACTTCAATGACACACTCTCAGAATGACTGATTCATGTTCATATTTATATTAATATTAATATTTAGAGTAGCTAATAAAATACAAAAATGAGCATTTGACAGTGGTATTTAAAAGGGTGACTGGTGGAAGAATTATACCCAGTCATCTAAACTGCAGGCTGAAGAGGACAAGAAGAATGTAACCAGACTGCAGGATTTGGTCAACAAGCTACAGCTTAAAGTAAAGACATACAAGCGACAGTGTGAAGAGGCGGTATGTCAAACATTTAATTCTAACAATCTGTTTTCTTTAGTTTGAATTGTATCACTCCTAAATATTGCACTCTATTATCTGTTAATGATTTGACATCACCCATACCCTACGCACAGGAGGAACAAACAAGCATCCATATGGCTAAGTTAAGGAAGCTGCAGCATGAGCTGGAGGAGGCTGAGGAGAGAGCTGATATTGCAGAGTCTCAAGTCAACAAATTAAGAGCGAAGAGTCGAGAGATTGGTGGAAAAGAGTAACAAAATTCTGTATCAGTAGTATTCTCTTATAAAGAAACATATATACATTTTAATATTGTTATTTTTTAATAATACGTCTATAGCAATTACAGAACCATTTAAAAATTGAACACTGTTTTTTTTGTTTTGTTGTTGTCCATTTTTTTTTGCCATTTTTTATATTCAGTACAGTATATATGGTATATATTATATACAGTAACCCTCAATGTGTAATTAAATCAGAGGTGCCCATTTCCAGTCCTAGTGGATCACATTCCAGCACTGTTTGGTAGTCCCCTTCCTCCAAACCATGTGGCCATTAACATGTAAGCTGGGCAATTTGCATTCAAGTAGGAAAATCACCCAATTGTGCTGGACACTGCCCTTTAGGGCTGGACCTAGGTGCCCTGATGAAAAAACAAGCTGGATGTTATTCAGTGCTTTTTGGAAGTATTTTTAGATAAATTATAATATTATAAATATTACAGTTTTGACAATAACTTTTAAATAACTTTTAATAAAAATGATTTAGTGTATAACTGGTATAACTGTGCATGACACACTGTGGAGCTATACCTGGAGTATCTAGTTTTAGGCAGTAGTATTACTTTTATTGTGAGGGACCTATTTGTGGTTTCTCCATATAATAATAGATAACTATATTTGAATGAAGCTGAAATATTACATGAGGTAAGTAAAGGTTTGATGCAAATATTATCAAATAAACAATATTTTTCAGTATAATTTGTGATTTAGTTTTCTCAGAAAATTACAGTGTTGTAAAAAGTATTTGCCCCTTTCCTTTTCTTATATTTTTGCATATTCATCATACTTATATGTTTCATATCATCAAACAAATGTATTATTACATAAATATAACCTGAGTAAACACAAAATGCAATTTTTAAATGATGATTTTATTTATTAAGGGAAAAGGCTCAGTCCAAACCTACATGGCCATATGTGAAAAAGTAATTGGCACCTAAATCTAATAACTGGTTGTGCCACACTTGAACTGAACAAGAATTACAATCAAGTGCTTTCAATAACCGGCAATGAATCTCACCTTGGAACTCTCCCATAGATGTAATTTTTGCCCAGTCTTATGTCTTATTATTGAATCATTAACAATGACCTTAACTGAGGCACGTGAGACCTGCAGTTCTTTAGATGTTACATTTACATTTACATTACATTTATTCATTTGGCTGACACTTTTATGCAAAGTGCCTTTCAAGATCTGGCAGTTTCAGGCCTAGTGTGGCAAGTGAAATTTCCAAGAAATGTGGTTGATCAGAGTTAATTCATGATAGACCAATGGGGGGCTTACTTTTTCACATAGGGCCAGGAAGGTTTGGATAACTTTTTTCCCTTAATAAATGAAATCTAATTTAAAAATTGCATTTTTTACTCAGGTTACCTTTGTCAAATATTACAATTTGTTTGATGATCTGAAATATCATCAATATGCAAAAAAGCAAATACTTTTTCACAGAACTGTATAAAATGCAACAGTTCAACAATTAGTAATATTTCTAATATTAAAATTCATCTTTTGTGTTCTAAATATTGTTATGAATCTCAGTTCTGGGTTACCACCCATTAACACAGCTTTTGATGTTCAGTGTTTAGTGGCAGCCAGCAGAGGGCTCACTTACTCCAGACAACTATAATTGTCTGGGGTGCTATAGAAACAAAATTTCTCAATAAGATAAAGCCATACTATTTCATAATAAACACACATATAACAACAGAGTTATAAAGTCAGTAAACCGAAGTAGCTGACAAAGGATACATTGCAAATGTTCTGAAGAAATGGAGTTTATTATGGAATACACTGCCCATAATTTACTGATGATAACTATACTATTGAATAAGTGTACTAACCTTTCAGACCCATGGCCCTGATTAAATATAAAAGTTCATTCTAAAAAATAAAGATGCCATAAAACATTCTATGGTCAACTCTGTAGAAGAACTCTTGTGGTTTCCTGAAACCTTTTAGTGGATGGTTCTTTCAATAGCCACTTAATAACTGGGGGGTGAGGTGGGGGGGTGGTGGTGGTGGTGGTGGGGGGTATGAAGAAGGTTACACCTTTAAGAACATAACTGTAAAATGTACAATCTTTACAGTTCAAACTGTATATGGAATCTGAGCTGCAAAAACAGACTCATACACTATATTAACAATATTAATGCATTACATTAATAATGCCATACAAACCAGCACATTTACATATACGCACCTATTCAGCCTACAGCAGTTTAGCCCCACCCATTCAGGTTGAAGGAATATTTTCTGAATGAGGCATAATACAGGGCAGGCAATTAGAACAGATACCATTTACATTAAAGGCACAGTAAAAAACAGCCTGTTAAATTCTGATTTAATAAAAAAAAAAGCTGTAAAGTGGAGATACAAATTTCACAATTATGTGCCAAATATGTTTTTGGTACATAAAACCCACATAAATATCATACACAAACCTTTGGGAAATAAATATAAAGCAATCTTGTTGAGCTGTGTATGGCCATAGAATAATGAAGAAATTATCATTTAATTTTTTTTTTTTTTTGGAAAATGTCAATAATGAACATTTTATTTCTAACCATGTTATTATTATTTTTTTCAATTGTTGGAATGGGGCTGCAATACAGGATACTGATTTAACACGGTAGAGCTTATAGTATCTAATGCTGCAGTCTACTGAGCACAGCAGGAGTGCTGCATAGTAAAAGCTCCTTGCATAATGAAGCTGCAACATTTTATATCTACAGGCTATTGTGGTTAAAATACATCACATAATTTCCATTCTTCCTAAGGTGTACAGAAGTTAGTCTCAGCTATCATTTGGATGATGACATTTGAGGAACTCTTTGATAAGACTTGGTTTTGATAAGGGTAGTCTGAATTTAACTTTCACTAGTGTCCCTAGGACACTCTGATCCACACAGCAACTGCCACAAGGTCAGGAAATCCTGTTCATAGATGTGAAGTAGCACAGCCAGCCCACACTAAAGACGCTGGTCTTATTTTTGCATAAAACACAGCATCACACTGAGAATCTCATCATCTTGGTATCAGCTACTCCCTTTATTCTTCCTCTGAAAGCATCTAATCCAGTCAGCATATAGAAATATGTGTATATGTGTTGTGTTAGATTAGATTAGGAATAGCCCTTTACTCTTAAATACCAAGCTTATAGTGATTCTTGACCTTTTTGGGAATTTAAAACCATCCCTTAACAAATGTATTGCTATAAGCTGTATAAACAGTTACTTTAAGCCACCAATCCACTACGAGCATCCACATGTATGTAGTATTTATCTGTTATTTGATTTATTTTAAATGAATAAAGCACAGTTCAGTCAATTCCATTTCTCTGATGATGTTGATTACTGAAGTTAAGTTAAACAGTTAATTTTTTGCATACAAAATATTATGATGTAGGAGATAGGAGGGCTTACAAATAGGACACTACAGAATACATCCATAAGTTCAAAAACTGAGAAAAAAAGTCCACCTTCTGTCATAAACACATGCTAAATGACTTTCTCTGGTGCTACTGCTAGAATGGTCCAGGAGAGACCACACACCATGACAAGTGCATGGAAAAACACAATTGTACAAGTGTACAAGGACATTACTCCAGTCCTGAAGTCCTTACACTGGGTTCCAATCAGCTCCAAAATTAGTTCAAGGTCTTGTGTATTGTCTATAAGTCATTCAATGGTTTGGGTCCCAAATATTTATTGGAAATGTTGGATAAATACCAGCCAGGAAGATCTCTTAGATCAGCAGGAGATGGTCAGCTAGTGGTGCGGAAGGTTGTAAGGAAACAGGGTAAAATGGCGTTTAGTCATTATGCTGCCCACTGCTGGAACCAGCTCCCCATGACAATCAGATCTGCTCCAACTGTTGCCAGCTTTAAAAAAAAACTAAAAACTGCCTTTTTTCTACATCCTTTAATTAAAATCATATTTTATCAATTTATTTTTTGTTTTAGTTTTTATATTTTACTTATATATGCTTTGTAATGATTGTAGATCTTGGATACAAGTGCAGGTAAGACGTGGTGTTTTGGGCAGTGGTGGCCTAGTGGTTAGGACACTGCCTTTGAGACCTGAAGGTCTCAGGTTCGAGTCCCAGCCTGGGCAC
>JBBPDA010000030.1:11277305-11297621 GCA_037974385.1 Arnoldichthys spilopterus
AAATAGATACACCAAGATTCTAAACTACTGCAATAGATAAACACGCCAAGATCCTAAATTACCAAAGAGAGGAAATTTCATATGCCAAGGTCGTATACTACTAAGGAGAGAACTACAGTAGTAGATACATGTGCCAAGTGCTTGTAAGAATCCTTCATCATATCAAAGAATGCTTGAGTATAATGTGATGCCAAACATTGCAAGAGGGAAATGATTCTAGGTTCACTACCAAATAGCAACCAGCAACTTTTTTTCCACCCCATTGAAATTTGTGGGGTTTGAAAATGCATGCAGGAAAATCCTCATGGAAGTGATTTCAGCAAATTTCAGCAAACAGGTGGACAATTATACAACATTCCTCCAAGATGATATTTCTGTTAAAAGGGACAGTGCAAGCTTTTGGGGCCAAATGTGTGCTTACTTTCACCACAGATGAAAATTGCATTACAAATATTTTTGTTGAATAAATAATTGAAAAAGCTTTTTTGCCTTGTGGTTTTGTTCCCCTATTGCTTTTATCTGTAGGGTTTTTTTTGGTATTAAAGACGGTGAAATGTATGCTTGATCATATTTGCTGAGAAAAATCAATGATTTCCATGGGGTTGTACTGATTTCAAAACATTACAAATAACAATAGCATTGCACAGCTTAACATTTTCTTTTGGTCTGAATTAACATTTGAATACTGATGGTCACAAAGACTGAACTGAAGGCATGTAAAAATAACTCCTGACGTGTGTGGATCTTCACCTGTTAGTGGTGACCCACTCCATTACCCCTTGAGGGCTGGTGGCTATACTTAAGAGCAGAGCAGAAATTGATAATGTGACTTGAATGATATTTGAATAGAATTACATGCCCAAATATAGAGAGTGTGTTTTGCTGATCTGGCACACTGATCTCAATAAAAGGACCTTCACTTGCTTCTTACTCCATTGAAGTGTCAAGTTGTGTGCTGACCAGTGGTATGAGCTTGCATTAATCTTTTACTGTTTTATTGTTTCCACTTTATTTTTATTGTTTCCATGTATTTTCAATTATATATATGTATTTTATATTTTATGGTATCCTTGAATGTACTTTTATAAATGACAAATGAGTAAATACTACAACATGGTATAAGGAATAGAGAACGTCTTGCTGTTTTTTGCAGGGCTAACTTTTACTACAGCTGTAACAGGTGATGCAGTTACCTATTAGATCAGTACAATTAATTTATCCATTCATTATTGTTGAACTTTGGCTTAAACATGAAATCTATTCAGTTTTACATGAATGTTTTCTCCTTCAGATTTGCTGTAATCATGAGTAGTGATGCAGAGATGGCCCAGTATGGGCTGGCAGCTCCATTCCTTCGCAAGCCTGAAAAGGAGAGGATAGAGGCCCAGAATCGCCCATTTGATGCTAAAACTGCATGCTTTGTTCCGGATCCCAAGGAGCTCTACATCAAAGGAGTCATCCAGAGCAAAGATGGTGGAAAAACCACAGTGAAAACTGAGGCTGGGGAGGTGAGCTTTTATTCTGTAAAAGAGAGAGAGAGAGAGAGAGAGAGAGAGAAAGAGGGAAAACATATCTTAAAACACTGACTGAAAACACATACATACATGTCCATACATGAGCTTAGACACAAATGTCTTACAGGTCAAGAGATTATACATATTGATGTTTGTGTAAGCAGTCCTGTTGAAAAAAAAGGTAGTTATTTTTAAAGCAATATCTATTAAAATGATTTGTCAGTTAACCTTTAATCTGGATCTGTCAGACAGAAATCTCACTTCTCCAAAAGAGTAAATTTACAGAAGAAGCTAAAAACCTTCTTAGCTTTTAATGGAGGTCAATGTAAAATTATTTGAAATTCTGGACCATTTATCTTGGTCCATTTATTACATAAATCCACACAATGTAAAGGTCAGGCTGTGTTTTCAAATAATGTAAAAAAGTAATAAATGACAAAAATGGCGATGTTTTGTTCAGGCAGTGACAATATGGTTGATTACCAGTGATAGTAATGTTAATACGTTAAATAGATGTAAAGTAACAAAAACACAGACATTTAGAACTATTCTTATAATAGACATCAATGCTGATTCAAGACTGACTTTGAATGCTTGCAGATCGTAACTGTAAAAGATGAGGACTGTCACCCTATGAACCCACCAAAGTATGATAAGATAGAAGACATGGCCATGATGACCCACCTTAATGAGCCTTCTGTGCTGTTTAACCTCAAAGAGCGCTACGCAGCATGGATGATCTATGTAAGTAAATGGCCAGAAAAATGACCAGGCAGCTGCACAGGTCTATGGCTCTTACAGTGAACACAATTGTGTAATATGAGTGCTGTCTCTGCAGACCTACTCTGGCCTGTTCTGTGTGACTGTGAATCCATACAAGTGGCTCCCAGTCTACAGTGCTGAAGTGGTGGCTGCTTACAGAGGCAAAAAGCGCATGGAGGCCCCACCACATATTTTCTCTGTGTCTGATAATGCATATCAAAACATGTTGACTGGTGAGTTGAAAGTGCCATGGCTGTTTATTAGTTTAAAATTTGCTTAATGTTTACTTTTATAAACATTTAAATGATAGCTGTAGATAAACCAATGAGTAATGTATGAGAAGAATACTTATACTTTTTAAAATAAAATTTACACTTCTGTGAGACTAATTATGACACATATGTCACTTGTAGACAGGGAAAACCAGTCTGTCCTGATCACGTAAGTCATTAGCTTAATTTACTAATACTAGGCAAAACAAATTCTGAATGATCCACTGTGTATTGTAAACATACATTTGATTTCTGCAGTGGAGAATCTGGTGCAGGCAAGACTGTGAACACAAAACGTGTCATCCAGTACTTTGCGACAATTGCAGTGTCTGGAGACAAAAAAAAGGATGCAACACCAGGAAAAGTGCAGGTATAAGAGTTTAGAAATTATGTGAATTCAAGAACAGTTTGACGGCTTTCTTGGTATTGAAAACAAACTTTTTATAGGGAACGCTGGAAGATCAAATCATTTCAGCCAACCCTCTCCTGGAGGCTTTTGGAAATGCCAAAACAGTTAGGAATGATAACTCTTCTCGTTTTGTGAGTGCTTTTCATATTTTCTTCTGTTCCTTATATACAAATTGCATTATTGTAGTAAAAATAAAGACTTGCTTAAACTTATGTTTGGACTTCAACAGGGTAAATTCATTCGAATTCACTTTGGAACCACAGGAAAACTAGCTTCAGCTGACATTGAAACATGTACGTCCTTCTCATGTACAGTAATTAGTGTTAATCCTTTCAGTGCCATTGCAGTGGTCATGCAGTGGTCTGTTACTTTTTCTTAGATTTGCTGGAGAAGTCAAGAGTAACCTTTCAGCTCTCTGATGAAAGAAGCTACCATATCTTCTACCAGATCCAGACTGGACACAAGCAAGAGCTGATAGGTAGTTTCATTCAAGATCAAATTGAATAGATTCGGTCCAACTCTTTTGTCTTAATTTTCACTTCATTTTTGCATCTGCCTTTCTTAGATATGCTTCTCATTACTACCAACCCTTATGATTTCCCCATGATCAGCCAGGGCCAGATCACAGTGGCTAGCATTAATGACAAGGAGGAATTGGAAGCCACAGATGTAGGGCCTGCTCAGTCTGAATCACCTTTTACAACAAATCCTACAAATGCTACTATGGTGTACCTGATACTTCTTCATGTTTTATTCTCTAGACAGCTATAGACATCCTAGGCTTCACTGCTGAAGAAAAAACAAGCATCTATAAGCTGACTGGGGCTGTGCTCCATTATGGAAACATGAAATTTAAGCAGAAGCAACGTGAGGAGCAGGCTGAACCTGACGGCGCTGAGGGTACAGCTTAAAGCTTGACAGCTTGCTGAGTAATTTGTGTCTAGTCTGTATAAATATTTAGTAACACCATTCTGATTTTTCAACATTTGTGTGTAGGTTATGGAAATCAGCATCTTTAATGTAAAGTACAGTAATGTAAAGTTACTTCATCAGCTTGGCTTTGCTGTCTCTGCAGTGGCTGACAAAGTCGCTTACCTAATGGGCCTAAACTCTGCTGAGTTACTGAAAGCTCTTTGCTACCCCAGAGTGAAGGTTGGGAATGAATATGTCACTAAAGGACAGACTGTTCAACAGGTTTTAACACATTATCCTATTTATTCCACTAACTGCATATCCCCTCTAAAGAAGAAAAAAAACTTTATTCTAATTTCACCTTCTTTAGGTTATCAATTCAGTTGGAGCATTGGCTAAATCTGTCTATGAGAAGATGTTCTTGTGGATGGTCGTTAGAATCAATCAAATGCTGGACACCAAGCAACCTCGGGCTTTCTTTATTGGAGTGCTTGATATTGCTGGCTTTGAGATCTTTGATGTAAGTAAAACCTATTTGCTAGTTTTCAAAAGTTAATATTCTCGGGCACTTACTTAATAGCGCTGACATGTTTTGATTGTGGAATGTCTCTATGTGATTACTTTGTTGTTCATAGCTTGATTGTAACTTATAGTTCAACAGCCTGGAGCAGCTGTGCATCAACTTCACCAATGAGAAACTGCAACAGTTTTTCAATCACCACATGTTTGTGCTGGAGCAAGAAGAGTACAAGAAAGAGGGAATTGAATGGGAGTTCATAGACTTTGGAATGGACCTGGCTGCCTGTATTGAGCTTATTGAGAAGGTAAGTTATGTCTTTTAGTTACAATTTATGAAGTCCCTTTTATGATGCTCTTCTAATGTTTTTTTTTGTTCATAGCCAATGGGCATCTTCTCCATCCTTGAGGAGGAGTGTATGTTTCCCAAGGCCACAGATACATCGTTCAAGAACAAGCTCTATGATCAACACTTGGGGAAAAACAATGCCTTCCAAAAGCCCAAACCTGCCAAAGGCAAGGCTGAAGCCCATTTCTCACTGGTGCACTATGCTGGCACTGTGGACTACAATATCGCTGGCTGGCTGGACAAGAACAAAGACCCATTAAATGAGTCTGTTGTTCAGCTGTACCAAAAGTCTTCAGTCAAGTTGTTGGCTCTACTCTATGCCTCCTTTTCATCAGCAGAAACAGGTAATACAAAACTGAAAAAAACTAAATCAAAGCAATATTTAATTGTTTTTAAAACATTAAATAGATATATGTGCTGCATATTATGTGGTAAAGAGGGAAGTGGTGGAGGAGGAGCAGGTGGAAAGAAGGGAGGCAAGAAGAAAGGAGGTTCCTTCCAGACAGTTTCAGCTGTTTTCAGAGTATGTATAATCAATATCAGAATTTCCCTCTTCATAAGAGTGAATCATGTTTTACTGATATGCTTTATATTTTCCTATAGGAGAATCTTGGAAAGTTGATGACCAACTTGAGAAGCACACATCCTCACTTTGTGCGGTGCTTGATTCCCAATGAGGTGAAGACACCAGGTATACAGAGTATAAAATAAACACATGCACCTTTTGAGAACATGGATGTTACACAACCTTGTAAGATCTGCAATCAAAATGTAATTTTAAATCTATTCAGGTATAATGGATAACCAGCTGGTCATCCACCAGCTGCGCTGTAATGGTGTGCTAGAGGGTATTAGGATCTGTAGGAAAGGCTTTCCTAGCAGAATCCTGTATGCTGACTTCAAGCAAAGGTAATTAAGCTACTCTCTGATCTTGGCAGTGAGTGTGTTATTAGGACATAATCTGTAGTCTATAGTCTGTGATCTTGAATATTACAGGTACAGGGTACTGAATGCTAGTGCTATTCCTGAGAAGCAGTTCATCGATAGCAAGAAGGCTTCTGAGAAGCTCTTGGAATCAATTGATATTGATCACACACAGTACAAGTTCGGCCATACAAAGGTAGGAATTTCCAGGTGTTCTTGCAGTGCTCAAAAATCATGTTGTTATATCCAGCATATCTAATTAACTGATAACTCCCCTGATCAGCTTTGGAACTGATATCAGAGACTGCCACCTATCATTATAAACTCTCTAATCTCTAATTGAAGGTGTTTTTCAAGGCGGGTTTGCTGGGGACGTTAGAAGAGATGCGAGATGACAAGCTGGCTTCTCTAGTGACCTGTACTCAAGCCCTTTGTCGTGGATACCTAATGAGGATAGAATTTGCAAAGATGTATGCTCAGAAGTATGTACAATGTACAAGTTCTATGCACCAATAAGCATGTGATTTCTTTATGTTTGTGAGCTCACACACACGTGATGATTATCATTACATTTCCAGAGATGCTATTTATACCATACAGTACAATATTCGCTCATTCATGAATGTGAAACACTGGCCATGGATGAAGCTGTTTTTCAAAATGAAACCCCTGCTCAAGAGTGCTGAGACAGAGAAAGAGTTGGCCACTATGAAGGAAGACTTTCTGAAGTGCAAAGAAGACCTTGCCAAAGCAGAAGCAAAAAGGAAAGAGTTGGAGGAAAAAATGGTATCACTGATTCAGGAGAAAAATGATCTTGCTTTACAAGTTCAAGCTGTAAGTTGCCTCCTCCCCCACATGCCTTCTTCCTCTTCTTTTATCATACATTACAGTGATTTTCTATATTAAAAAGGATAAAGAAACCATTACGTTTTACAAAAGACCTGTCTTGTCATTTCAGGAGAGTGAGCATTATGCAGATGCGGAAGAAAGATGTGAGGGACTAATCAAAAGTAAGATACAACTGGAAGCCAAGCTAAAGGAGACTGCTGAAAGGCTGGACGATGAAGAGGAGATCAATGCTGAGCTCACAGCCAAGAAGAGGAAACTAGAGGATGAGTGTTCTGAGCTAAAGAAGGACATTGATGACCTTGAGCTCACTTTGGCTAAAGTGGAGAAGGAAAAACATGCAACTGAGAACAAGGTTTAGATATGTTGTGAGATTGTGGTGCTCAATTGCAAACTAGTCAGGACAAACCAAAAGTCTCTTTTCTTATAACAACTGGTGACCTTTACAGGTCAAAAACCTTACAGAGGAGCTGTCTAGTCAAGAAGAGAACACTACAAAATTAACCAAGGAGAAGAAAGCCCTTCAAGAGGCACATCAACAGACGCTTGATGACCTTCAAGCAGAAGAAGACAAAGTCAACAGCCTGACAAAAGCAAAAACTAAACTTGAACAGCAAGTAGATGATGTAAGTACAGCAAATATGATGATTGTGTAAATTATAAATGAAATTCATCTCCTTGCAAATGTCCTACTTTCTTATTTGACACAGCTTGAAGGATCATTGGAACAAGAGAAGAAGGTGCGCATGGATCTTGAGCGTGTCAAGAGAAAACTTGAAGGTGATTTAAAATTAACCCAAGAATCTGTAATGGACCTGGAGAATGACAAACAACAGCTAGATGAAAAACTGAAGAAGTAAGACTGTTGGAAAATGTAATGTGTAACATTTTGCCTATTCACAATTCATTTGTTAACAATGTTTCTTTTTTGCAGAAAAGATTTTGAGATATCTCATCTATTGAGCAAAATAGAAGATGAGCAATCCATGGGCTCCCAACTTCAAAAGAAGATAAAAGAACTCCTTGTAAAATTTGCTTCAGTTTTTTTTTCAGAAATACATTTGATGAAACCGTTTTTGCTCAGATTAAGTCATTAATTTTTCTCTATTGTCAAAGGCTCGTACTGAAGAGTTAGAAGAAGAGATTGAGGCTGAGCGTGCCACCAGAGCCAAAATAGAGAAGCAGAGATCTGATCTTTCTAGAGAACTTGAAGAGATCAGTGAGAGACTGGAAGAAGCTGGTGGAGCCACTGCTGCTCAGATTGAGATGAACAAGAAACGAGAAATCGAGTTCCAGAAGCTTCGACGTGATTTTGAAGAATCCACCCTCCACCATGAAGCAACAAGTGCAGCTCTGCGCAAGAAACAAGCTGACAGTGTGGCCGAGCTTGGTGAACAGATTGATAATCTCCAGCGAGTAAAGCAAAAACTTGAAAAAGAGAAAAATGAATATAAGATGGAGATTGATGATTTGGCAAGCAATATGGAAGCAATGGCAAAAGCCAAGGTTTCATATTAATTTTATATTTGCACTCAAATTAATAAAGTTAGAACAATTAAAGTGTTCCTTACAATTTACAAACTAACATCTCAATGACAGGTAAACCTGGAAAAGATGTGTCGTAGTCTTGAAGACCAGCTGAATGATGTAAAAACTAAAAATGAAGAGCATACAAGGCAGATCCATGATTTCTGTGCACAAAAAGCTCGACTTCAAAGTGAAAATGGTATTACAGACAAGAACATCTATGTGTTGCTTTCTCTAGTAGATCAACATAATACAGAACATTTTCATTTCCACAGGAGAGTTTTCCCGACAAATTGAAGAGAAGGAAAGTCTTATTTCACAGCTTACACGGGGAAAGCAGGGTTTCTCTCAGCATCTTGATGATTTGAAGAGACAGCTTGAGGAGGAGTCAAAGGTCAATAACATTAGTGAATCTGTCATGTTTTTTGTACATTTCAAGCAAGGTTTCTTAACAAACTTTTTTTTGTCATTGTAGGCTAAGAATGCCTTAGCCCATTCTTTGCAATCAGCTCGGCATGACTGTGATCTCTTAAGAGAGCAGTTTGAAGAAGAACTGGAGGCTAAGGCTGAGCTGCAGCGTGGAATGTCTAAAGCCAACAGTGAGCTTGCTCAGTGGAGAACCAAATATGAGACTGATGCCATTCAGCGTACTGAGGAACTTGAGGAGGCCAAGTGAGTATTTTGACTGATTCTAGATATCTAGACTTACATGCAGGTGCAAAATAAAGTGAAAAACAACATAAAGTATTTTAGCAAAGCATTTAGCATGACCTACCAGAATTGTTTCAATGTCCTTTTTTATAATCTTTGGAACTTTACTACAGTGATAGAAAATCATTCTTTCAAAAGACATTCACTGGTGTTTTAGTGACATGCTTCTGTTTTTCCTTACATATTACTAATGCACAAGCATCACACTTACTGAAAATGTGCTTTTGATTACTTTTCCTTTTATTTTTATTCATAGTTTTGCTGTAGAACTAAATACAGATAGTAGTACAGACATTAGTTAATGTTCCTACTGAATACTGGCCAGTTGAGAAGTCTTTGTAAAGCTCTTGCCACCTGTGCCTTATTAATGAACCCTCTTTCAAAGTTTCTTAAATCTTTTCCTCTCCCTGTCTGGTTCCTAAAATAAGGTCAACTGACCCTTCACATTATTTGTACACATACCCCCGTAACTGGTAGGATTTTAATTGCTTAATAATGTAAAGCACACTCTATCTGGAAGCATTTGCACTAGTTGTGTTTCTTCACTCATTTCTGCAGGTTTTGGCCTTTACCTTTTTTTCTTGATAATATGCATTGTTCTATCTGCAGAAAAAAGCTTGCTCAGCGTCTCCAAGAGGCAGAGGAGCAAATTGAGACAGCAAATGCAAAGTGTGCTTCTTTGGAAAAAAACAAACAGAGACTGCAGAGCGAGGTAGAAGACCTCATGGTTGATGTTTCAAAGTCAAACACAATAGCAGCAAACTTAGACAAAAAGCAGAGGAACTTCGACAAGGTAAAACAATCTAATGAATTTAACAAGGAAAAACAGTAATAATTGATACAACCAATAATCAAATTATCACATAGGTACTAGCTGAGTGGAAACAGAAGTATGAGGAGTCTCAGACAGAGTTGGAAGCAGCTCAGAAAGAATTGCGAGCATTAAGCAATGAGCTTTTCAAAATGAAAAACTCTTATGAGGAAACCTTAGATCATCTTGAAACTCTGAAAAGAGAGAATAACAACTTGCAACGTAAGTAACAAAATTGGATAATGCACAAAAATTGCTAAGAATCTGTATTAACCTTTTATATACAGTACATTGCAAAAGGTTTAGGAAATGTCTTATTAAATGGTAATAGTTTAAAGCCATTTATTTGAGCAGTGAATTTATTTCTGTTAGCAAAAACACAAGTGAACATTGGAATAAATGCAAACAAACAGGGAAAGCAGTGAAAAGAAGGACAATTTGCTTTGTTTGTATAAAGTAATTGATATTTTATGAACTGGTAAGAAGAACGAAGGTTTGAGTCAAGATTTTCCTCCATTGCATGGATGTGTGTGAAATTCCATCAGCAGCTCCTGATTTAATCTAACGAAGGACTAATTTAGCCCAAACCAGGCTGATGGGATCTACAAGAATTACTGGTCTTCCAGGAGGAGAGCCCTCGAAATGCTTAAGCCAACACATTGACACATACAGTATAAACATCACTGTTTACCGCAGTCATATTATTTGTATTTAGTCTAATATTTACAGGTTAACAAAACACTTGCTACTCCGTTACTCAGGGGCAGTGGTGGCCTAGTGGTTAGGACATTGCCCTTGGGACCTGAAGGTTGCAGGTTCAAGTCCCGTCCTGGGCACCACTGAGGTACCCTTGTGCAAGGTATCGTCCTGCTTCACTGCTCCCCAGGCACTGTTGATTCACAATGACAAATAGTCACTTCACAGCTTTTAAGTATAATTTTCAAAGGGGGTCCAAGACTTTTGCGCAGTAATGTATATATACAAAGGTAGCAGGAATTCATATTTTTTATTTATATTTGAATGTAGAGGAGATTTCAGATCTCACTGAGCAGATAGGAGAGAATGGTAGGAGCATCCATGAGCTTGAGAAAGCCAGGAAGCAAATGGAGAGTGAGAAATCTGAGATGCAAGGAGCACTGGAGGAAGCAGAGGTAAGAAAATACACAGTGAAAGATTCTACATGCATAGTGTAGAAAATATTCTTTGAAAGGTGACACCATCTAACCTTCCTGAAATTCCAGGCCTCTCTGGAACATGAAGAATCTAAGATCCTTCGTATTCAGCTAGAGCTGAATCAGGTGAAAAGTGAGATTGACCGAAAACTGGCTGAAAAGGATGAGGAGATTGAACAACTGAAGAGGAACAGCCAGAGGATAATAGACTCCATGCAGAACACTCTGGACTCTGAGGTCAGAAGCAGGAATGATGCCCTTAGGGTCAAGAAGAAGATGGAGGGGGATCTCAATGAGATGGAGATTCAGCTGAGCCATGCAAACCGCCAGGCTGCAGAGGCCCAGAAACAACTGAGGAATATTCAAGTGCAACTCAAGGTGACCACTACCATTTCAATTTATAGCATAATTATCAAGAGGCTGTAGAGGAGTCATGGCACCTTTTTGCTTTACCTGTTCTGTATGTATACAGGATGCTCAATTGCATTTGGATGATGCAATAAGAGGGCAGGAGGACATGAAAGAGCAGGTAGCCTTGGCAGAGCGTAGGACTGTCCTAATGCAGGCTGAAATTGAAGAACTGAGGGCAGCCCTTGAACAGACAGAGAGAAGCCGCAAAGTGGTTGAGCAGGAGCTGGTGGATGCCAGTGAACGAGTTGGACTCCTGCATTCTCAGGTGTATAAAAATAATATTATGATGGAACCCATACATTTTGGCATGACAGGTCAGCATAGTCCTTTACAAACTTTACCTTTGAAATTTTTATGCACCTTGAGGCTAAAACTTGACCTTTAATGTAGGCTGATAAAATATTTTGTTCAGTTAAATGTTATGTCTAAGGAAGCAGTATTAGATACAATTTATAGACTATGGGCTATTGCCTTTTTACAGTAGACATAAAATGTTAATTCTGCCTGTTTTGGAGGTCCCTCTATTGATCTATACATTTTTGGAAATGCATATGATTTATAAGGCCAGAAGTGATCTGAATCTTTGTAGGTGAACATTTTGTTGTTTAAAGATGAAGTCTCCTATTTCATTTATTAGGTGTAATGACATCACCATTAGATAAAATACTGCTTTAAACGTAAGGGTTTAAATATTAGAATTCATGCAATTATAAGTATAATAGTTAAATGAAGTGCAACATTTCTGTTTGACCATTTGCCAAACATTTTATGTGCTTGAGTCACACTGCCCAATGTGTTTTTCTGTTCTGCCCAAATTTTGTGGATGCCAACCAAAAATAATCCTCTCACACCACTGTATTACCCTGTGTGTAAATACATATTGTTACTGCTGAACTTCACATCTATAAAAGCAAGCAACCAAAAGAATACGCAGTTGAACGTCACTGATTGATGTTAACAGGTTTTCTTTAACTGGTTTACACTATATATTGTCTATAAAATATTATGCCCGCACTAAAGATTGTTTGATTGATATGAATCAAAGCTTCGGCTTATTAGAGAGTAATCATGTCACGAATGCGAGATGATGTGGAAGCAAATGCAGCGAGTTTAAAAAATGAACAAAGGGTTTTATTAAACAAAATGACACACTACAAACATAAACTGAAATAACACACGAGAAAACAAGCGAGACTAAGGTACATGGGAGTTGTCATGAATGACGACAATAACCAGCGACGAGTGAACCAAGCACAGGGGTTTAAATAATGAACACAAACGAGAGACAGCTGACATGGTTAATGACAGGAGACAAGACACAGCTGTGAGGTGGGGCTAGGGCATGGCTAAACACAATGAACACGAGGACATGAGCATGTGGCTTTAACAAAACAAAACACAGACACGTGGAACACAAGGGGAGTGGCACGTTACAAATCAAAAATATTGGGGTACTTATAAAGCAAAAAAAAAATGTAAATATTAAAAATAAAACCATTTTATGATTTCTGAATCTTGAAATAATGCTCACAATTTACTGCAGTGTACATAGTTTCCCCCACATCCATTTAACTAATAAAAAGTTATTTATTCAATAATTTGCTGCTGGAGTGCATTTTTAAGTCATATTTGTCAATTGTGGCAGTTGTGAACAATCTTCTGATACTAAGAAATCTAGACACAAAAATCTTTGTGGTCTCAAGACCCTTTCATCCTCTTTGCTTTCTTATAGCTCCATAAGTCTGATCCTTATAAAGAAAAAGTGTTTTATTTGATTTGATTGATGTTAATTAAAACATCCAAAACATTTCCAATCCACAAGCACAATGGCCACTTTTCATCTTGTCTTCCACAGAATACTAGCCTTCTTAATACCAAGAAAAAGCTTGAAACTGATGTTTCCCAGCTTCAAATTGAAATGGAGGATTTTCTCCAGGAGTCAAGAAATGCAGAGGAAAAGGCCAAGAAGGCCATCACTGATGTAAGTAGTTTCATTGTTCTCAATTGTTTCAGTTCATATTAGCTTACAGTATTTTGGTACCCTGCTGTGTTCATAGGCTGCCATGATGGCAGAAGAGCTGAAGAAGGAGCAGGACACCTGCTCTCACCTAGAAAGAATGAAGAAGAACCTAGAGGCCACAATCAAAGACTTGCAGCAACGTTTGAATGAAGCTGAAAACTTAGCCTTGAAGGGTGGAAAGAAGCAACTCCAGAAACTGGAAACAAGGGTAAATGTTTTTTTTGGAAATGCATTTGTACACCATGAAAACATTTCAAAGACCAGTTTTCTTTTCCTGTTAAACATTTTCTAGGTCAGAGAACTGGAGAATGAACTGGAGGCTGAGCAAAAGTGTGGGGCTGATGCTATCAAGGCAATTCGGAAATATGAAAGGAGAGTAAAGGAGCTCAGCTACCAGGTTTGCATCAATGCAACTCACTGAACTCTTACAGTAAAGAGTAACCTAATAGTTTCTTTTTAGATATTTGGATTGTGACATTTCAAAAACTAAAATCTTACTCTGCACGCACATATTGTTATAATGATAGGCTGAGGAAGAGAAGAAAAACGTGAACAGGCTTCAGGATCTTGTAGACAAGCTTCAGATAAAGATGAAAGCCTACAAGAGACAGGCAGAAGAAGCCGTGAGTAAAAATATCTTTTAGGTTATCTGTATACATTCCTCATCTAGTTAAACACAGTACATAGGGACCAATCATATTTTTATTTCTTATAGGAAGAACAGGCCAATGTTCACCTGACCCGCTGCAGAAAAGTACAGCATGAGCTGGAACAGGCTGAAGAAAGAGCAGACATTGCTGAGTCTCAGGTCAACAAGCTGAGAGCCAGAAGTCGAGATTTGAGTGCAAAGGTTAGTGTCATACCTTCTTCAGGAGACAGTAAATTCCTAATTTACAATATTCTAATCAGTGTTTTGTGATTAAAGGGGGTTGAGACAATATAGATAGATTGTGGTTGGTTGAGAGTGACTACTTTCTCATTGGGGTACAAATGCTTTCTTCAATGTTATTCTTCAAACTCTGTAGGCAGAAAATAATTAATTCTGATTCAGATAGTCTTTCCATACCCCTATGATTTGATTACTCAGGCATTTTGCATTTTGCATTATTTAACAAGCCTGGTAATTTATTGTCCCCTCTGCCATGAAGTATATGTTCCCATTTTAGAAAACTGCTATACATGAACAAAAATATTCTATTTTGTTTGAGAGGAAAAATACAGTATAACTGTTTGACCTCAAAGGAAACCCACATTATATCCCCCTCTGTTGCTTGTGCTTATTAAGTCAGGAACAGAGAATGGAGATACAGGGCAAATGTTTAGTTTCTGTCCTCTTGTGTAAAATGTAATCTAAGTAGCAAGCAAGACCTTTAGAAATAGTTATTATCAAAGACTGAGGCAATTGTTTTTGCTACTTTTAATTTAAACAGGGGCAAGAGGGTCCAGCGGAGTAAGACAGGATCATGACGTGCACTCCTATCTCTGATCCAAAAAACACAATAAGGATTGCTGTGTTTGTGTGCAATTATGGTTTATTATTTTGCTCTAGGCTAAATTCCACGTGTTTTGTTCGTGTTGAAAACCCAACCCCATCCAGGAACTGTGGCTCAAAATAATTAACAGGCCCTATGTGCAATTTGGGTAGTAGTGGTTAGGGCATTGCCCTTGGAACCTGAAGATCGCAGGTTCACGTCCTGGCCCGGGCACTACTGAGGTACCCTTGAGCAAGGTACCGTCCCGCTACACTGCTTCCCGGGCGCTGTTGATAGCTGCCCGCTGCTCCACGTGTGCATGTGCGATGGGTTAAATGCAGAGGTCACATTTTGTTGTGGTGCTTGAGCATGTTTACAATGACCAAGAGTCACTTTCACTTCACTTTGAGTGATCCAATTTTTGTAATATTCCATTAAATTAACAACATATTGAATCACACTCCAGTCTAAACTACATTTCATCTTTCATTTGCATATACAGTTTATGTAAAAAGTCATGCCACTATTGGTGAGAAGTGATAGTTTGTATGTGTCACATGTTACACTAAAATTCTGCCTCAGTGAGGGTATTTATTTTGAATCACAGATTACTTAATCACTAGTGTGCTGATCAACACCAATCAGCTATAACATTAACACCCCCTGCCTAATGTTGTGTAGGTCTTCACCCAAGCTGCTGAAACAGCTGTGACTGTGGTGCATTGTGTTTTGACAACTTTCTATCAGAATTAGCATTTATTCTTTAAACCACAGTGGCTCTTTTGTGGGACCAGACCAGACAGGCTAGCCATCTCCCTCTACATGCATCAGTGAGACTTGGGTGCCCATGACTATGTCACCGATTCACCAGTTGTCCTTCACTGGATGACTTTTGGTAGGTACTAACTACTGCATAGCTGGAACACTCCACAAGACCTGCTGTTTTGGAGATGCTCTGACTCAGTTGTCAGGCTATCACAATAAAGCCCTTGTCACAGTGTCACAATTCCTTATGTTCAACCATTTTTCCTGCTTCTAGCACAAGTTAAAGAACAGACTCTTCCCTTGCTCCCTAATATATCCCACCCTTGATATTCAATGTAGTTCACTTTTCCTGTGAGTGGTTAGAATGCTATAGCTAATTGGTGTATATACTCATGCACTGTTACTATGCATATACTATGCATTGTTATCAAGACAAAATAAAAATGAATTACTGGATTAAATTTAACTTGGATAAATAAGACAAATATGACAAATTTGTAGACAAATTGTGTATAAAACTAACTCCTTACTATCATTGCATTGCATTTTACTGTTATTAGAAACCCATACCCAGGTGGTAAACTGGTATTTTTCGACAGGGAGTGGGTGGTGGGCGACAATCTTATTTATTGACATATGTGCCAGGGCCTGGACAGTCTTGGCCTATTTTAACAGCTACCTATTGCTGCTGTGAAACTATCACGTGTGTGCTTCACAGAAAAATTGCAACTGTGGTCATCATGCTTTAAATGCCTTGAATGTCAATAAACATTAGAAATGTGAAATATTAATTAATTGTTTTTGTTCACTAAATACCTTTTCTTAATACTGCTTTTCACTTAATTTCAAAACAGATGACCTTAACATTGTGTCAAACTGAATCATGAATAGATGAATAGAAATGTTCTGGAATTACTTCATTACACCTTACGAGTATTATTTCCTTCTTCTGTAAAGCTGGTATTTTGAAAATATCTTTTTAATATGGAATATTGGCACATGAAGGAGAATTCTTTCTTTAGCAATACTTTTTTTTAAATAGCTGTATCATGTTTACATCATGTATTACACCCCACTGTACTGTTGGAACAAAAACTCCAAAATGGTAACTTTACAAGAAAAGGAAAAACAATGACAACAATTTAAGACCATTTGTATTGCAAATGACAGCTGATATTTTTAATAATGTAAGTAAAATACTGAGATTAAATTAGAGTTTAATTAAATTAGTTTAATTATTTCACCTGTTTCTATTATATCCATGTCAAATACTATGTAGGTGACACAACTTTGAAATTCAAATATCAAATCCATCAAATGAAACCTTTCTAGGTAGTGTTGTATTTGTTTATTTTATGTGCCTTGAAACAGTAACTCAGTTGACTGATTGCACATTTATTCATGAAAATATTGTGCCATGCATGCTATACAAGCATTACAACACCATGCTCTAACCACTCAGCTTAAAGTAATAGTAAGGTAATAATCAGGAAAGAAACCAAGAAACATTGATTAGTCTGGTCGTAACTGTTTATGTCTACCGCATTGACTTGATGTGTAGATTCACACTGTTCCTCCTGTTCATTTTAAAATGAAAATCAATGGCTGGAATGGCATGAGCTTTAATGGTTTTTATCCAGATCAATTTAGCAATGAAAAGTGTGTACAAAGTCTCTATCCCTACTTAATGATTAAGTTTTTATTGTTGCTTTTTTGATCAGGTGCACCAATGAAATAACCACAAAACATATGTAAACCTACTACATAAATCTTTAAAAATTTGTCTCTAGGGACGCCAAGTTCTGTGAGGGCTGCTATAAAAACCAGAACCACTGTTGCAGCTAATATACAAACACAATAAAATAGTATCAGCCTAGCACAAGTTTGGAATCACTGTCATATTAATAAAAGTTTTATTTAATTATAACTTAGTGTAAATCGAAATATTATGAGGTTGACTGTAGACAGTATTTTAAAATGTTTTACTTAATATTTCAAGAATAAATAATGCATGTAATGAGCTGTTTACAGTAATGCATACATATATTGTGCTTCAGATTTGATCAACACTTTTGGACGAGCCGGACGATTATTTCATAATAACTTCCCAATTATCATGAATCGCCCTAGACACAGGTAGTATTTCTTGAACTGTTATAACCTCCCATAATTTAGGTGAAACCTAAGCAGTAGAGCAGTACTATCATAGCTTTACATAATTGGAAACCAATTGGATTCCAATCTTTTGATCTTACACAAGTACACAAATCATTTTCACTTTATTTAGTGGTCACCAACTTCTGAAAGAGTTAATTCACCAGAGCAGGTGTTGTGGAAACTGTGGATGGAACTAGATTCCTCAGGAAGGAAGATCTCCAGGACCAGGGATGATGATCACTGATCTATTCATGAAAATATTGTGCCATGCATGCTATACAAGCGTATTGAAAATGCAACATAAAAAGTACAGAATGCCAATATTAATTTTGAGAGCACATATCTACATATTGAGCAAAAGTCATGCATTGAATTACAATTATTATTTATTACACCAACACAATTATTGCCTTTGATTTCATTTCATTTTCATGCAACATAAATCGACCAATAAAATGGTTCAAATAAAATTCAAATAAAATCTCTTATATCTCTGATCAAATGTGATAACACTTTTTGAGGTGAAATTGATTACAGTAGCCTTTTTGGAACAAACACTTGGATCACCCTTCTGATCCAAATCTTTCTGTTGTAAAAGGCTTATGTAGGTGGCATGCAGGCATAATTATGCCCTTCAATAAAGTGTTACCAAATATTTTTAATCAGCTTACACTGAAAAGTAATAAAAGGTTTTTCTTTTTCCTGTAGTTTCTGTAGGTTTTACGAGGTTTTGTGCTGACAATAAAAATGTTCACATTGGTAGGAATTGTGTTGATTGCATTCATTTGGAACTGATGAATGAAGTGTGAAGTACTATTTTTTCAGTGCAAGCACCTCACTGAATAAACATTTTTTTGACTGAAAATGCAAAAACTGTGCCAATGTCCATTTACTTATAGCCCTTTGTGTATTTGTTAAAATGAATGCCATTACGCAGCAGATAAAGATGAACTTTCACCTTGTCCACATCTTATTCCCCACTGTCCTTTCCCTAGATGTAAAGTAAAATGATATTAGTAAAAAGCATTTAACATTTATGCTACCCCAGGTTGGTAGGGAAAAGGTGTATCTCATACAAAATGCATCTATTACACTATAGAAGTGTACACTATACAATAATTTACTGCCGTATAATGTGCTGGCTGGTAAATACAGCAAACATGTTCTAAATTCTGTATTTTGATTAATATCTTGTCTAATTCTTTAATTTGTGTTCATATTGAAATCTGATGATGCACTTACCTTCGCCCCCATGTCCCGGCTCTTTGCTCTCATCTTATTAACCTGAGACTCAGCAATGTCAGCTCTTTCCTGAGCCTCCTCTAGCTCATGCTGTACTTTTCTAAACTTGGTCAAATGAGCATTAGCCTGTTCCTCCTGACAATAAACATCAGCAAAGCATTTATTTATAGTTCAGCAATATTAAAAAGTAACATCCTGTGCCAAAGTGATGCTTGTTTGAAAAGATGACTTACAGCTTCCTCAGCTTGTCTCTTGTATGCTTTGACCTTCAGCTGCAGCTTATCCACCAAATCCTGCAGTCTGATTACGTTCTTTTTGTCCTCCTCAGACTGTGAGGGGATAAAAAGAAACAATAAATGGAAGGAAACTTTCTCACATTTTTTTGCCCATTTATACAGTCATGTTATTTTGGTAACAATAAACCTCAGTATTCACAAGCAATTTTTAGATGGCATGTTACCCATTTATGTTTACTTTTACTCTTCAATCATGATTCACCATAAATCTTTACCTTTATTTAATGTCCTTTTATAGACCTCTAATCATGTCTGTATGAGGAACTTTGGGCCTAATCATTGTTTTTCTATAGGAGTTGTTAATTAATCTTAATATGATTTGTCCTGTGTATATCACCCCCAGCCTGTACATACAGTACATATATGCATCAAGCAAAAGAACAATCCTGCACACATAAGTGCACGAAGTATGCATGAAGGCTACTACTGCTAAAGCATAATAACTTAACCTTTTATTATATTTAAATCTGCTGGAGTATTCGGGCAAGGTTACAAGTGTTATGATGCCAGTTCAGTTAACTACCTTGTAATGTATAGAGAAAGTGTACACAAAGCAAAAATATATCTTCTTTGGAATGCTTTTGTTTACCACCAAGCACCATACATTTTTCCCATAGAGAAAAATAATTAGTTCCTAGTATAGGCATGATGCCATCTATCGAATCACAGGATGACTTGATAGTCTATGATATCAAGTGCAGGGCAACACTTTTTTTTGTTAAGATTCCTCAGTGAAGACAAGATGAAAATACCTGATAGGAGAGTTCCTTGATCCTTCGCTCAAATTTGCGCACACCTTTCACAACATCTGAGTTTTGCTTCTGTTCTTGCTCCAGCTCATTCTCCAGTTCTCTAACCTGTAGAAAACAAATAAGTCAGAAGTCACAGAAGTAAAACTACAGGGAAATAAAACCAGACAATTCACTCACTCAGGGCATTAAACAATTAAAAGTTTGTTTACTTAGGCTAAATTGATTCAATATTACTGATGTTTTCCCATGGTTTGCACGTCTTTCAAAAATTTTCTTATCTCTGTCAGTAGTAAGGCTGCTGAGCAAGTAAGCACAAATTAGTGACTTAATAACAGAATAAACTGGTAGATGGAAACATAAAACACCATCATAGTCAGCATAACAAAAAGATAATAACAAATCCATCCATCCATCCATTTTCCAACCGCTTCTTCCGTTTCACGGGGAAGCTGGAGCCAATCCCAGCTGACTGCGGG
>JBBPDA010000030.1:11297721-11310402 GCA_037974385.1 Arnoldichthys spilopterus
CCGCACAGAAAGGCACCTGTGGCCAACCCGGGGATCGAACCCAGGACCTTCTCACTGTGAGGCGACAGTGCTAACCAAAAATAAATCATGGAAAAAATATTTTAAAAATCAGAATGCCTTCAACAGTGCTGGGAAGTGCACTGCAAATCATAGTTGTCTAATAAGCTAACTAGTCTATATGTTTGCAATTTAGATTTATAATTTCCCAAACTGGATAGGATTTTTAGATTCAAAAGGAAAGAATAAGGGTAAGGCCTTAAGGAATATGCAGAAAAAGTTAGATAATCAGCAAGGAAGCGACAGATCGGCAGAAGAAAAAAAAAGTACTCCCGTGGCCACTCTGGCATATTACTGGCTAGCTAGGCTATTCTACTCTGTCAGGAAGCATAAAAACAATCTATTACCAAGAACTGGAGGATGTTGGTAGAAGGGTCATAAAGGGTGGTGCACCTTGTAAAGTTCAGAAATACCAGTGAGTATACAATACCCTTGTTTCCAATTTCTGGAGTTGCTTCTTTCCACCCTTCATGGCTAGGTTTTCAGCTTCATCCAAACGCTGCTGCAAGTCTTTGACAGTGCCCTCCAGGTTCTTCTTCATCCTCTCCAAATGAGCACTGGTGTCCTGCTCCTTCTTTAGCTCCTCTGCCATCATGGCAGCCTTCCAAAAAAAAAAAAGAATTTAAAAAGGCCTAAACAATAATATATGTTTTGTTTCACATGATTTCATCTGAGGTTTGGTGAAGATCAATGTGTTTTACATCAGTGATGGCTTTTTTGGCTTTTTCCTCAGCATTTCTGGCCTCCTGAACACTGTCCTCCATCTCGCTTTGGATCTGAGCCAAATCACCTTCTAGTTTTTTCCTGCTATTGATCAAACTGGTATTCTGAGAGGGCAAAACAGAACATAAAGTGAAGTAGATCACCTAAGTAAGTTAGTAAATTATGATTTGAGTTATTTCACAGTTAATACGTGTAAAACATATTGCTCTCCAAACTAAAGAAAGTACCTGTGAATGCAAAAGCTGCACACGCTCAGCAGCATCAGCTAGCTCTTGCTCAGCTACTTTGCGGCTTCTCTCAGTTTGTTCCAGTGCTGCCCTTATCTCCTCTATTTCAGCCTGCATCAAGGTGCTCCTACGCTCACACATGGCCACCTGCTCCTTCATGTCATCATTCTGTCTCAGTGCATCATCCAAATGCAGCTGGGCATCCTTAAAGGTAAATAGTAAATTGTAAAGTTAGTCATTACAGGAGAATATTCTTTGTATGAGAATAAGTTTAAAATCTTCAAACCTTCAACTGAGCTTGAACATTCCTTAGATGTTTCTGGGCCTCAGCGGCCTGGCGGTTTGCATGGCTGAGCTGGATCTCCATCTCATTGAGGTCTCCTTCCATTTTCTTCTTGGCCCTTAGGGCATCATTTCTGCTTCTGACCTCAGAGTCCAGAGTGCTCTGCAAAGAGTCTATGATTCTTTGACTGTTCCTCTTCAGTTGCTCAGTTTCTTCATCCTTCTCTGCAAGCTTTCTCTCAATCTCACTCTTCACCTGATTCAGCTCCAAGTGAACACGCAGTATCTTGGATTCTTCATGTTCCAGGGATGCCTAAACAATGATGACAAAAGAAGAGTTTGGCTTTGACAGTTGACTGTAATTATATTAAAATTGTGCTAAAGATATAAAGAAATAAGAAGAAATGGGGAAAACACCTCAGCCTCCTCTAAGGCTGTCTGTATTTCAGTCTTTTCTTGCTCTGCTTGCTTCTTTGACTTTTCAAGCTCATGGATGGTTTTTCCAGTCTCCCCAAGATGCTCAGAGAGATCCATGATTTCCTCTAAATGAGCAAAAAAAGCTGTTTAGCTTTACTTTTTTCTATAATGTATGTTTATTTATTTATTTTCCACAACTTTCTACCCCAGTTCCCCTAGATCTCCCCATTAACAGTATGGCAAAATGAAGGCTAGTGCATTTTCTTAGAGTTACTTGACATCAATATACACCTCAGCACATTTGAGGTGAATGCTAATTGTCAGATGTGCTGATAGATGCCCATGTTGACTAGCATCACACTGGGTGATGGGAAGAATGGCACTTCTGGCTTCTAGGCCAGAAATGGCTGTGACATCAACAGAAACCGAACTTAGGATGATAAGACGATTGCTTAGATGGCTGGTGCCTGTTGTGCAGTTTTCAGCATGCATATTCGTACATAAACAGCACGTTAATATGAAATCTAGATAAAAAAATAACATACGTTGCAGGTTTTTATTTTCACGTTTCAGTGTTTCCAAATGCTCCAGAGATTCTTCATAGGCATTCTTCATTTTGAAATTTTCTGTTCCCAGTGAACGAACGTCTTTCATTGCTGCCTCAAGCTCTGCCTGACTCTCTTCATATTTTTGCTTCCATTCTGCCAGGATCTACAAAACCGATGTAAATAAAAATAAAAATAAAAATGTTTCACATTCAACATGGAGACATTACCACTTACATTAATTAATGGAGGCCTAGACAAGCAGGTCTGGCATACCTTATCGAAGTTCCTCTGTTTTTTGTCTAATACAGAAGCAGCTGAATTGGCCCTTTCCACATCTGTCATCAAGTCTTCCACTTCTCCCTGCAGTCTCTGCTTTGTTTTTTCCAGGGAGGAGCACTTTGAGTTAACAGCTTCAACAGCTTCTTCTGCCTCCTGAAGGCGCTGGGCCAGCTTCTTTCTGCAAAGATTGGCATACACATTTTTGATTTCTAGTTGTAGTATAAACAAGGAACTTACTTACAAGGATATGGCAAGCCTTACTTGGCCTCTTCAAGTTCCTCAGTGCGTTGAATGGCATCAGTCTCATATTTGGTTCTCCACTGAGCCACCTCACTGTTGGCTTTCGACATTCCACGCTGCAACTCAGCCTTAGCCTCCTGCTCCTCTTCAAACTGCTCCCTCAGTAAGTCACAGTCATGACGAGCTGATTGCAAAGCATGGGCCAGGGCATTCTTAGCCTGCAATGGATAATGAGAACAACATAGAGATCAGGTTTTTCTTCTCAGTGTTTAGGGAACTTGAGGCCTGTTTTCCTTTACCTTCATTTCTTCTTCATTTTGCCTTTTGAGCTCTTCAGTTTGTTGAATGAAGGCCTGTTTCCCTCTGGATAACTGAGACAACAGAGAGTCTTTCTCCTCAAGCTGGCGTGTCATTTCACCTTGAAATTATTAACAGGCATTGGCAACAGTTACTGGACAAACTGCTACAATAGTTAACATTCAGTTTAAACTAGCTTTTCAAGAACAGCTGTTACCATTTTCTGTCTGAAGTCGAGACTTTTGTGTGGTGAGATCATTAATAAGTCTGTGGTGTTCATCCTCTTTGGTTTTGACTTCAAGTAGCTGATCCTCCAGGGAGCGGCACATTTTTTCCAGGTTGACCTTCAAAAAAATTGTAGTCGTATATGATATTCTTAATCCCTGTATAAATGATAAATACTGATACTGTTAGATATACAGATACTGTGTCGTGGTATAATACCTTTGCTTTAGCAATGGTCTCCATATTGCTGGAGAGATCATCCACTTCAAGTTTAAATTCACTCTTTTCCTTCTCAAGCTTTTGCTTAATTCGTTGGAGGTTGTCGATTTGCTCCCCAAGCTCTGCCACACTATCTGCATGTTTCTTACGCAGTGCAGCTGAGGTGGCCTCATTGTGCAGAGTGGATTCTTCGAGATCACGACGGAGCTTTTGGAACTCTGCTTCCCGCTTCTTGTTCATCTCAATCTGAGCTGCAGTGGCTCCACCAGCTTCTTCCAGCCTTTCACTGATCTCCTCAAGTTCCCTGGAGACATCAGCTCTCTGCTTCTCAACCCTGGCTCTGGCAGTGCGCTCAGCTTCAATCTCTTCTTCTAGCTCTTCTATTCGAGCCTTGGGAATGGAAAAATTTGATAACTGCACTTGAAGATATTTTACGGATTTTGATAAGATTAATTTATGCGCTTTATAATGTTACCTGAAGTTCTTTTATTTTCTTTTGCAGTTGAGCACCAACAGACTGTTCATCCTCTATTTTACTCTGCAGCTGTGTGACTTCAAAATCTTTTCTATTTGTAAAGCATAAGACAGGTTATAATACTGAAATATAACTTTGAAAATATTGCAAAATTACTTGCTAGATCGTTACTTTTTCAGCTTTTCATCCAACTTCTGCTTTTCGTTCTCCAGGTCCATTATACACTCCTGGGAGAGTTTCAGGTCACCCTCAAGTCTCCTTTTGGCTCTCTCAAGGTCCATCCTAACCTTTTTCTCCTGCTCCAGAGACCCCTCCAGCTTTGATGAGTAGATGAGTTAATAATTAAAACCACTTAATTATTTAAGGTAATAAAAAAAGAATTTGGAAAAAAATCTGCTCACATCATCAACTTGTTGCTCCAGCTTTGCTTTGGCTTTGGTAAGAACATTAACTTTGTCTTCCTCTCCTTGAAGGTCATCCAGCAGTTGCTGATGTGCTTCTTGCAAGGCTTTCTTTTCTTTATTCAGCTTAGAAATGTTCTCCTCCTGGGAAACTATTTCTTCAGTAAGGTTTTTCACCTGAAGTGTAAAGAAAATGTTAAAGTTAAATTTAAGGACAAAAAAAAATTACAATCTTATATGTTGAGTGAATACATTTACTATTATGGAATACACTGAGTAATGACGGGAAACACACTTTGTTCTCCATGGCATGTTTCTCTTTCTCTACTTTGGCCAACGTGAGCTCAAGGTCGTCCATGTCTTTTTTCAGCTCGGAACACTCATCCTCCAGTTTCCTCTTCTTGGCTGTGAGCTCAGCATTAATCTCCTCTTCATCCTCCAGCCTTTCAGCAGTCTCTTTCAGCTTGGCTTCCAGCTGGATTTTACTTTTGATCAGTCCCTCACATCTTTCCTCTGCATCCATCAGATTATCTGCTTCCTTTAAAATCGTATAGAGGAGTCAGTTGACATTAATTCTGGTAACATATTGTAATTCAGCAGTGTGAGCTATACATTTATGTCAGTATTATTAATTGTACTGAAAAAGCAAGATTATGTAATTCACTTTAAAGCATCAGATTCAAAAGTGTACATAATTTCCAAATAAATAAAATAAATTACATCAACACAATCAAAAGTAAAACAACTATGTTCATGTAATATATTCTATTAATGTGAAAATTAAATTTAATGTATTCCTGTTTTCAGTGTTTTTTTTTTTGTTGTTGTTTTTTTTGCAATTAAAAAACTTACTGCCTGAACTTGAAGGAGTAGATCATTCTTCTCCTGTACAATGGAGACAATTTTCTCCTCTAGGTCTTTCCTCCTGCTTTCTGATTTAGCTAGGTCTTCTTTACATTTGGCAAAGTCTAGCTTCATCTGGGCCATCTCTTTTTCTGACTCAGCACTCTTCAATAGAGGTTTGATCTTAAAGTACAGCTTCATCCATGGCCAGTGCTTCACATTCATAAAGGCACGGATGTTGTACTGGATGGTGTAGATAGACTCCCTTTCACAAAAATAAATATAATCATTCAGAATCAAGAATTCACTTCTGAAAATCTGAAAATAACTACTGAAAAGCAGTTGAAAAAGAAGTGACTGTAATGTTATACCTTCGGGCTATCATCTTTTTGTATTCTATCCTTACGAGGTATCCACGACATACTGCCTGAGTGCTGGTGACAACTTGAGCCAGGCGCTCATCTCTCATCTCCTCCAGCACCCCCAGGAGGCCTGCTTTAAAGAACACCTGCAGGGAGAGTACTACAGTTCAGTTAACGCCACAGGCATTAATGCATTTAAAAAGCAATACATGCTACACATCTGTAAGTGAATTGCTATTGTCAGATGCAGACAGAACATGCATTATTGGTTTTGCCCTAGAATCTTTATATTCATGCACCCCTTTATATAAACATTATTTCCAGAAAAGTTGGGACATTTTGTAAAATGCAGTGGAAAAATTCTCAACCCTTTATTTTACTGACAAATGTAAATCAGCTCAAATTTATTTTGGAAATACAAGCCCATTTAGAATGCCTGTAACACACTCAAGTATCTTGGTACAGGCAAAAAAAGATTGAAAAGTTACAGAATATTCAAGTAAAAATGTTCTGAAACATTCCATGATAAGCATGTTTATGTGTGACTGTGTAACGTATCACGCCCATTATTTCCATGTATCTGTGTTTTGTTGAAACTGTAACTGATAGTCACCTTTGGCTTGCTAATTAGGGACTCAGACCCCGGGTTCTGTAAATCTGTTTTGTGACGTCAGTTGTAAAAATCGCTTTAGAAATAAAATTGACTTGATTTGATTGAACTTATTTTGAGACTCCTGGCTTCAGTTCAGTTGAAGATAAACAAGAGTTTTATGTTGGGAAATCTGATTACAATGTGTGATTTAACTGAGATCTCTTTAAAACTTAGAAGAAGAAAAGTGTAAGATTACTGGGGTCTTTTGCTTAGGAGCTATATAGATTTATTGATATAAGCACGTCTCCTTTGTCCTTCCATCAGATCTCACTATTGTATAGGAAAAACTATGGAGATATTAGAAGTAACAGTTTTACTTACATAATTAATTATTATCATTTATAATAATTATGTTATTGTTTATTGTTTATTTGTATTTATATATTAATTCAGTTATGATTTGTGTGTACATACACAACACAAGTGACAAACATATGCAGTACCTTGGTATGTCCAAATTTGTACTGAGTGTGATCTATGTCAATAGAGCCTAGAAGTTTTTCTGCAGCCTTCTTATTGTCCATGAATTGGCCCTCAGGGACAGCACTGACATTCAGGATCCTGTACCTGAAACCCAGCAATGACCTATTGAATCTGAAACTGACATATTGAATCTTGTTCAGTCACCAAGTCAAAGCGGAGATGACAGTTGAATTCATTAATTTACCTTTGCTTAAAGTCTCCATATAGGATTCTGCTGGGAAAGCCCTTCCTACAGATCCTGATGCCCTCCAACACACCATTACAGCGAAGTTGGTGGATAACCAGTTTGTTTTCCATCACACCTATTTCCAAAGATATGATAGGTTAAGAAATAAGGTCAGACATACTAAATCCAAGGCTGCTTACTGTTACTGTCCTCATGCTTTGACAACACTCCACTCTGTACCTGGGGTTTTGGTTTCATTTGGAATCAAACATCTCACAAAGTGAGGATGGGTGGTTCTAAGATTAGACATCAGCTTGTTCAGGTTTTCCTGTGAATTGAGAATAATGAATCATTCATGGTGTTCTGTTGCAGAACGATAAATATTTATGAGTTGTGAATGAAGAGATCAATGCCACACACACCCTGAAAAGAGCAGAGACAGTCTGGAAAGATGCTCCTTTCTTTTTGCCTCCTTTCTTGCCACTGCCACTGGGGTCTTGGACAGTAAAAAAATCAAAGAATAAGAGAGACAAATATTTATTTTGGATGTACTGCTTTTTCATGCACAAGACTAAGTCTAGGCTTTGAATATAAAAACATTTACAATGGGAATACAACCATCAGCATAATTCAAAATGTGTTTTAAAACCCTGCCCTACATGTGGTTCCCAATATTAATTTTTATTGCCATAAAATCTAAGGGCCTGTAAGTAATAGATTATTAATGAGTGTAATCTTGTAATCAATGTTTACACTATGCACTCTGAAGGAAAAAATGGTATGATAGAGCATCAGTGATGTCAGCATAGGTGAATGTCACAAATGTGCTTTCATTTGATTAGTGTCCTAGAAATAATGCAGAATAATTCTTTTCCTTTTTACTTTCCATAACATTTAAAAGTTTTTAAAAAAATAGATTTTCATGTTTAAATAAAATTATCTTTTGGACTTCTGCATGTTGAATACTATCAAGTATAAGTAAAACAGACTAAAATACAAAATATAAAATTTGTTTATGAGTTACTTTCCCAGAAGAAAATATTATGACTCTAATGACTCAGCAGATTAATGAGGGGTCTCTTAAAATTCCCCTTTACACTATGCACTCTGAAGAACTATAAGGAAAAAATATTCTTGGATGGTTCCTACATGCCATAAACAGTGCATTTTATGGTCAACAGCTTGGATTATTTGTAGAGTGAAGTACACAGTTACCGTCTGTTCCAGCATAACCTGCATACAGCAATGACAACAGCTTCACTGATGACTTCTGGTACAGCTGTACAACAGACTCATTCAGAGGGTCTTTGTTCTTTTCCAGCCAGCCAGCGATGTTGTAGTCCACCGTGCCAGCATAGTGCACCAAAGAGAAGTGTGCTTCAGGCTTGCCTTTTACAGGCTTAGGCTTTAAAAAGCAATTGTTCTTGCCAAGGTGTTGATCATAGAGCTTGTTCTTGAAGGAGGTATCAGTAGACTTGGGAAACATACACTCCTCTTCAAGTATGGAGAAGATGCCCATTGGCTAATAGACAAGAGCAGCTGGTCAAAATCTAGAACTCTTACTTAGCATTACTTGTAGAAGTAGCTGGTATGGCCAAAAAAATCTATCAAGAAAAGTTTAAATATCCAGCAGGCTTTGTACATATCAAATTATATATAAAATATATATCAGACCATGCAGGCTAGCCTTCGATTCACACACAGATAAGTTGGTGTTGGGTGCCAAAGACTCTGTTGCCAGTTTACCAGCTGTCCTTCCTTGGATCACTTTTGACCACTGCATACCAGGAATACCCAACAAGACCTGCCAATTTGGAGGTGCTCTGACCCAGTTGTCTAGCTATCACAATTTGGCCCTTGGTTTCTTAAGCCTACCCATTTTGACTGGACTTTTCAAAGGAATACTACAATTTTCTTTCAAAATAAAACATCACTGAAATATCCCTGACTCAGACATTCCACTACATAAGCAATTTAACACTCTTTCTATATTTTATTATCTGCACAACACTGAAGAAATAGTGCTTTGATTCACTTGATACTAATGTTAGTATCAGTTCCACATGAATAAAATATAAATCACACCAACACAACTATTGCCTTTCATTTACTCTCTATAGGCAGTGCTTGTGTTAGTGTAATTTATTTCATTCATGAGGTGCATATTTGATTCAAGTACATTTAAAGAACAATAAAACTGACACTTTCTAAAACATTTTTTTTCAGTGAACTGTCCAGTACAATTTATAGGGAATGTAATACAACGCCTTACCTTCTCAATGAGCTCAATACAGGCAGCCAGGTCCATTCCAAAGTCTATAAACTCCCAATCGATTCCCTCTTTTTTGTACTCTTCTTGTTCCAGTACAAACATGTGATGATTGAAAAACTGTTGCAGTTTCTCATTGGTGAAGTTGATGCACAGCTGCTCCAATGTGTTGAACTAGGATGATTAAAAAAAATATGTTAATAAAAAGAAGGATAATGCAATTGCCTAAAGGAGGTCATAAGAAACCATAGGATGTCCAATTACAATAATATATAATATTTATAATAAACTGTTATAATGTTTTTTCAACATATTATTGTGGTGAAACGTACATCAAAAATCTCAAACCCTGCAATATCAAGGACCCCGATGAAATGTTGTCTCTGTTGTTTAGTGTCCAGTTGCTGGTTGATGCGCACGACCATCCACAAGAACATCTTCTCATAGACAGACTTGGCAAGGGCACCAACTGAATTGTACACCTAAATTGAAATCATTGCACTGGTATTAGGAATGGTCTTGTATGACCAGATATTGCTGGGTAGCAGAAGTTGAAATGAATACGATTGATATTTTACTTGTTGCACATTCTGGCCCTTCGTGACATATTCATTACCCACTTTAACTCTGGGGTAACAGAGGTTCTTGAGAAGATCAGCTGAATTCAGGCCCATCAGGTAAGCAGCTTTATCTGCTTCTGCATAACATATACATTCAGTGCATCCCATCAGTATTCAGATATGTAGAATTCTCTAATTACACCAATCTTTATTCAGTATATGTATAAAAAGAGATATCTCAGTAGAAGAAGTATTATGCTCTGTAAAATGTTGGCTGAATATAAGCATTGTGCATGCACCCTCAGTGCCGTCAGGCTCGGCTTGCTCCTCACGCTGCTTCTGCTTAAATTTCATGTTTCCATAATGCATCACAGCTCCAGTCAGCTTGTAGATGCCAACTTTCTCCTCAGAAGTAAAGCCTAGGATGTCAATAGCTTCCTAAAAAAAACAAAGGACTGTGATCAATGTAAATGATTAAATTAATACCATCTAATTATTCTATCCACTTATCTTGACTGACATCAGTAGCCACCAGCTCTTCTGCATCGTCTATGCTTCTCACACTAATCTCTCCTTGGCTGATGAAAGCAAAGTCATATGGATTGGTGGTAATAAGGAGCATATCTGAAAGATAAGATAAGAACATAAAGGTAATTAAGTCTGTCTGGGTGTGTGTATGCATGTGTCTATGTGTATGAGTTTACCTATGAGCTCTGGTTTCTTGTTGCAAGTCAGCTGATAGAATATATGGTAACTTCGTTCAGCAGCTAACTGAAACGTCACTCTGGACTTCTCAAGCAGATCTGTGATTCACAGCCGCACACAGTGAAAAAATCCAGTTCAATAAACATAGTACAATAAAAAAAAAATCTAGTTGCCAGTTTATTGAAAACAGCTACCCTATCAGAAGTCCCCACCATATATAGTTACTGACTTTGTATTCTTTGTATTGCTTAAATGTGTTAGCCACCCCATCAATCAGGGGAGAGGGACCAAAAAGGACCACTGCTGACCTTGGAATGGTTTACCACCCAAATGATATTGCAGCGATGATCACAGGGTAGAAAGTGGATGGTAAATTGCACATTGGGAGTGGCAGATCATAATTTAATACAAAGAGGGCCTGTATGAATGTGGCTTCTGCTTAAATTACCAATTTGTGTAGGTAAAGTGGTAGGTGTACCTAATAATAAACTGGCAACTTAGTCTTCTTACGTTGTAAAGATTAAAATAGGTGAAACAAACTCACAAGTTTCAATATCTGCTGAAGCCAGTTTTCCCGTTGTTCCAAAGTGGATCCTGATAAATTTACCCTGAAGAAACATGTTCTGGTGCATATTTTCAGAAGTATTGCACATATGAAAACTTGAACATTTTGTCTGAACTTACAAAGCGAGAGGAGTTATCATTCCTCATAGTCTTTGCATTCCCAAAAGCCTCCAGCAAAGGGTTGGCCTGGATGATTTGATCTTCCAGTGTACCCTGAAAGAAAAGACAGATGGAACTGACCTCAGTAAAAGATAAAAAGTCTAAACAGCAACAGCACCAGCCTGTTCAGTGTTTTACCTTCATTTTGGACTCTTTCTTCTTGTCTGCAGACACCGCGATTGTCGCAAAGTACTGAATGACACGTTTAGTGTTCACAGTTTTCCCTGCACCAGATTCTCCACTGAAAAATAAACAAAACATATTCAATTAGTCTAGTCATACACTGTTGACATCTTAAACTATAATTATTGTTTTTTGTCTGTAAAATAAAAATCTTAGGATTTTTTATTAATACCTACTCCAATGGTCTGTATGTGCACTCCCACTTCAGTTCACTTAGCTTACTCTCATAACTACAATAACTTACATAAGTGCCATAGTTGTTACTCTGTAATTTATAGTATTTTCTACATGATAACACTAAAAAATTAAAAACTCCATAATAAGTCTATGTTTCAAGGTGTTAAGAATAAACAAAAAGATTCTTACGTGATAAGGATAGACTGATTCTCTCGTTCTGCCAGATACAAAATGAAATATCATATTAGGTATATACATATTACATACTGGGGTCATGTACATTTTGTTAAACATCTATTTAAACTATTTAGCAGATCTGCAGATTTTCCTGATTGGTCTTACCAGTGAGCATAAACTGGTATGCATTATCAGACAGGGCAAATATATGTGGAGGAACCTCCATTCGCTTCTTTCCCCTGTATGAGGTCACCACCTCTGGATTGTAGACTGGGAGCCATTTATAGGGATTTACAGTCACACAGAACAGTCCAGAATAGGTCTGTCAAGCCAAATTGGAAACACCTTAAACAGATATTTTGACAACTGAAGGTAAATATAGCAGAGCATGCATTACTTTAAAGCAGGTACTCACATAGATCATCCATGCTGCATAGCGCTCTTTGAGATTAAACAGCACACTTGGCTCATTGAGGTGAGTCATCATGGCCATGTCCTCTATCTTATCAAACTTTGGAGGATTCATTGGGAAAACTTGGTCCTCTGTTACAGTCACACTCTGATATAAAAAGAAAAAAATATATTATTTATGTATGTAGTTATGTATAAATATGTCCTATATATCATTTCTGTCAGCTTTTGGAAAACTCCATTAATCATCAGCCCTAAATCAGTTATTATTCATTAATTGTGTTTTAAAAATAAATGTCACTCTTTTGTTTAACATTCTAAGACATTTAAAAATATTTACTGTATTATGAATATGGACAAACATAAACAGTCAATGTGTATTGAACAACAATGTGTATAGACATCAAGGAGAGACATACCAAAGTTCACACATTATGTATTTATGCTATATATTATTAAAGCTTTGCATTGTGACTTTGATTGTCACTCTAATCTCACTTTAATCTCTTTCTCTCTCTCTCTCTCTCTCTCTCTCTCTCTTTCTCTCTCTCTCTTTCTCTCTCTCTCTCTCTCTCTCTCT
>JBBPDA010000030.1:11310502-11334410 GCA_037974385.1 Arnoldichthys spilopterus
TTGATTGTTTCCTCTGTCCTGGAAGTCGCTTTGGATAAAAGCGTCAGCCAAATGAATAAATGTAAATGTAAATGTACTTTTCCCCCTGCTGTATTTTTCAGGATTCTGGGAACTAATAACTAGCCAGCACCTTGTGATCTAAGAGGATGTGGAAGTTCATAATGAAAAATGAATTTACTAAGGTACCCCGGGGGCAAGACCATGTATGGCTTTATATGATAATAGTTGTATTTTTAAATTAATACGAAATTTAACTGGAAGCCAATGTAATTTAGACAGTATTGGGCTTATACGAAAAATTTTCTAGTTCTGGTAAGAACCATTGCTGCTGCATCTTAAACCGGTTGTAGTCTGTTCAAGGTTGTAGTGGAACACTATTCTTAGTGACTTCAGTTTGCCGCAGACAAATGTCATTAGCGCCTACATATATAACGATTCTCTCATACCTATGGCTAGCCATTAGCTTCAGGTTCCCTTTAATGTCCGCCACTCTGGCTCCCAGTATACACAAAACTGTCACTGTTGCTGGAGCCCCTAAAGGGTTAACTAATTTTACGTCATGCGATAGAGTCTCCTATAACAAGAGCACTTTTAACAGGCTGCACAGAAGGCATTGTGGGTCAAACCTTTTTTACTTGCAAATAAGAAAAGGAGACTGGGACTTGCATGGGGAAACTCGGGCGGAGCTATGGGCATCCGACTACGGTGGTGAGATTTCGATTGCCACACTGTAGGGGTTCCTAAGCCTGAGGCACCCGAAGTATCTAGCCCTGAGCCTGTCTCTAGCTTATTAGCCATATTAGCCCTTTAGAAACTTTACCAGTATTCTATAAGTATTATGCATGGGTGGTTGTAATGACAGCCTCTTTCACACACTCAGACCTGTATGTTTACTGCTTCATTAGATGGCAGTAAGACCCACATTGTCCTGCTTCCATAACAGTAGAGGCAACACAGGTGTTCCTTACACACCAGACCAAGCATGAGGTTTAGACAGGCTGGCTGTGCGGCATTCCTCTGCACATACACATACACTCCTACACAGCCTTTGACATCACCATTCAACACTTGCCAGCTTTCATAGACATTTGCCAAGTGTTAAAAGAATACAGGGGAATCAGAAAAGACAACTGAAACAAACTGCAAGTACCTGTATGGTATTGTAACCAGGTGTGTTCAAATGGTGTAACTGGCATGAGGGATTGGTTAAAAATTTACATTTTTACCACAGGTATTTACTGATGAACATGTCTCAACCTGTTATTAGGTCTTAGGGCAAAACAGCATTTGTCTTAATCAATGTCAATGTTTTTTGTGTGTATTTTTTTCTCCTAGATGTGTCTGTTTAATACCAAAGATATTTATTGTTAATTTCTAAATGACCATTTTCCAAATTATATAATTAATTTAGAAAACAGTTTTGGTTGGAAAAACTCCACGTTGTAAATGGGTGGGGCTAAACTGATACAGGCCTATTAGGTGTTATAATGGTGCTTGAAGGTTTGTAAAGCCTTTAAAATGTTATGTATTTATGCATAAATATAACTTATAGATAATATTAACTAATAGAAAAGGAGATCCCAATTTAAAAAAATATTATGTTTGGATGGGTGACACAATGGTGTAGTGGTTAGAGCTGTCGCCTCACAGCAACATGGTCCTGATCCCCTGGTTGGCCACGGGTGCCTTTGCAAGTTCTCTACGTGTTCGAGTAGGTTTCCTCCAGGTCCTCCGGTTTCCTCCCAATGTCCAAAAGATTTAAATCTGTTGATTGAATACTCTTAATTGCATATGTCTGTGAATGGTTGTCTGTCTATGTGTTGCGCTATGATTGGTTAGTTTCCTGTCCTGGGTGTACCCTGCCTTGGGCCCATAGTCAGCTGGGACTATGGAGGAAGAAGCAATTTGGACAATAAATTAATGAATTATGCTTAGATATATATTTGTTAAGGAAAATTATGCAATATTATATATATGTGAGTAGGAAAGGTTTTGGAACCTTTTGGATTAACAGTTACCTTGAATGTAAATTTGAATCAGTCAAACCCTGTTTTATTTTTAAAAGTCAGGGATCTATTGAAGTCTTATTTTCACAATACGTTTGTGGAAGTGTCTCAAAGTACAAACAAAGGAGATTTTTGAGGACCCCAGAAACCTCAAACAGATGCTGATGCTAATCAGGCTGGAAAATGTTACAAAATCATCTTCAAAGTATTTGAAGTAAACCAATCCACAGTCAGATTGCGTACAATTGGAGAAAATTCAAGACCATCGTTCTGTCCAAGAGCAAGGAATGAAATAGTCAGCAAGGTCACTTTTGACCTAGGTTAACCTCTAAGCATCTCTCATATAAACTATAGTTAATGTTTATAAATGTACCCTGAGGATTACACTGAACAACAATGTTTTGTATGGCAGAGTTGCAAATAGAAAGTCACTGCTCTCCATAAAAACATTTCTGCAATAATGTGATGTAATAATGTGATGTAAACAATGACAGTAGATAGGATTTATCAGCATAATGTTAAATACCTAATTGATTTAAAAATAAGGACGTGTGTGTATGTTTGTTGACAGTCCCTGAGTGTTTAAAAGTCTTATTATATTATATATTGTATATATATTATATATTGAGGGATGAAACTATTGCACATTCTGGTAGTGAAGGCCAGAATACTACCTTCTTCCAGAAAGCAGGAAGAAGAACATTTTGTGTGAGGGGTGTGTTAGGTCGTCCACAATGCTGGTTTCGCCCCCTTTTTACTGCAGCTGAGTCAGGACAGCTTGCCTTTATTGATGGAACAATGAATTCTGAATTATACAAGTGAAATCTTAAGAGAAATAACAGAGCATCTGTTCCTGAACTGAATCTAAAGAGAAAGTGGTCACCTACCCCAAGCACACATTCTTTCTATCAAAGAATGGTTAAATAAGAATAGAGAAATGTTTTTGAATGGCCAAATCAAAGTCTTGACCTTATAAATCATATAAACCAAATAAACAGTTAAGTGAGCAGTTCATGTGTGAAAACCCACCAACATCCCAGATACTATTTAGTTACAGTTATTGCTGTACAAAGTGGTCAAAGAATGATGGACTTCAACTCATCCAGAACGCAGCTGCAAGACTCATCTACATCCCGAAATTCTCTCACACCACACCTCTCCTTCAGAACCTGCACTGGCACCCTGTGGCCACTCTCATCAAGTTTGAAACACTGACACTTGCTTTCTAAGCCAAGACTGGAGTTGCGCCTCCTTACCTATCAGCTATGATAAAGCAACGTGTCACTTCCCGTCATCTCCGAGGATCAGCCACTGCTCGCCTTGAGCCTCCAACGTTTACAGTCCTGGCTCCCCAGTGGTGTCACTTGTCATCAGAACTGCCCTTTACTGTCTTCAACGACTTAAAACGCACCTCTTCAAGGAGTATCTTTGAAACTAACCAGCCTCATATTTTTTTGCGCATTTGTTGTTACTGTCTATTGTTTTTCGTGTACTCTTATATACTTTGTCTATTGGGTTTACAAGTTTGACAAGGTTTGTTATTGTGTGTAACTTAGCTAGTAGTATCTTAAGTAGAGTGACAGCTGTTGACGGGTTTAGTCCTACATACAGAAGAACAAACATGGACTACAAAGCACTGTTCGTTGCTCTGGATAAGAGCATCTGCTAAATGCTGTAAATGTAAATGTAAAGCAAAGGTTCACACACTTTTGCCACTCACAGATTTGTAATATTGGATCATTGTCCTACATAAATAAATGACCAAGTAGGTAAGTCAAAGTTGCTGAAGGTTTTAAAAGTCATTAACAATCCGAATTCCAAAAATGTTAGGAGGCTGTAAATTAAAAATGTAAATTATACTGAATGCAATGATTTGCAAATCTCATAAACCAATGAACAGATGAAGTCATCTGAGGAGGCAGAATATTGTCATATTGTACCTTCCAGACAGATGTTACCCTTTAACATAGATCTAGGATTTGTTTCCCTTACATGAACTTGGAATAACTTGAAAAATAACTATCCTAAACTCAGGTCAGTCATAGTGAGAAATTCTTAATCATACCTTTATCACAATGGATCCACTGTGGTGCAGCATAAACCGTAAGGAACAAAGGATAAGAAAGAACAACATGGGGTAGCAATCTGCACAGATAGCCTCACTGAAATATTTAGAGAAGGACAGAAAACGTGAGACACTGGTTCAGAAAAAGTATGTAGGGGAGGTCTTTCATAGGCTAATGGAACAAAGAGTGCATGTGGGGGTTTGCTTTGCCTTGGCAGTCGTCACTAGATTCACAGCAGTGGCATTTGCCCTTTCATGTTCATGTGGTGCTGAGGCAAGACTTTACACACCAGTGCACAAAACAAGTGTATTGGATGGCCTGTACATGTGTGTTTAATCTCTAGTTGCCTCTGACCTCTCTGTAAAGGCCAAGCATGGCCCACTGCTGCTGTGTGTGTCTGCTTACAACTGTCTGTGCTACTGTAATTGCACATTGAGTTGGGCCATTCACACAAAGCACATGCAACAAGTATACACACAGGGACAAAGCCCATCTTGCTGTGTGTTTTTGGTAGTTCATCTGCAGTTTAGAACAGCACTGTTCAGTGATTCAACGTTATAGCAAAGGTCTTTTCATTGCCCATTTGTGAATTCACTCTTCATCACTTTTGAAGGGCTATTAAATCTTGTGTGGCCCATTTGCCCACTGCTGTGGATGTGCATGTTTAAAAAAAAATGTATTTTAGTATTTCCATGGAATCATTTTGATTCTCTAAGAATCGTTTCATGAAAATACTTTTAAAGATATATTTTTGTAAATGAGTGTGAAGATCCTTTTTGATGTTCAAGCCCTTAAAGTAGGTAAAATTAATAAGAGGGTGGACTTAGACAGAGGTGCTTGAAAGTTTGTGAACCCTTTAAAATGTTTTCATAGGAATGTGACCTAAAACATAATCTGATTTTCAAGCAAAAACCAAAAGTAGATGACAACCTACTTAAACAGATGAAACAAAAACTATTATATTTAGTCATGTATTTATGGGAAAAATTATCCAATGACATCTGCATGTTGCTAAAGTATGTGAATCCTTAGGATTATCATGTAATTTGCAAATGAAATCAGAGTATGTCAAGTTTATTTTATTTCTATAGCGCTTTTTACAACAAGTTTTTACAAAGCAGCTTAACAGAAACCGGGTCCAAGCCCCTAACAGCAAGCCAAAGATGACAGAAACTCCCTAAACTGTAGAAAGAAAGCTCTGAAGGAACCAAAGCTCAAAAGAGAGAACCCATCCTCCTCTGATCAACACCGTATAGCAATAACAAACAACAGAGAGGTAAAGGAAAAAATAATAAATAAAATAAATATATATTATAATAATAATAGTTCTCAGTATAAAGAGGTGGCAGCAGTTCTTTGTGTACAGGTGACGCAATGACTTTAGATCAATTATTTGGCTGATAGGTCTGTTCATATGGGCTCCTCAGCAGGAGTGACTGGGTTAAAAGCCGCAAAAACTTCAACCAGAAATGTACGTTTACATTTATTCATTTGGCTGACGCTTTTATCCAAAGAAACTTCTAGGACAGAGGAAACAATGAAGCATTCGCATTGCCTAGAGTAATACTGAAGGTGGTGCTACAAGGAAGACCAACGCATTTCTCCTAGTTGTAAAATAAATAACAGACGCAACTACTATAATACATACATATGCCAAGTGCTTACAATAACTGTAGAGAACAACTGCTACAATGAAAACATATGCCAGGTGCTTACACAAACTACTACAATATAACAGTTGACAAGTGCTACAGTAAAACTAAGTAGAACATTATTCTCTGGCTGATATCTGGTCAGTTATCAGTTATGGGTCATATGTGACCGCTAGGGTTATGTGCTGAGGGGTGTGCGGAACGGTTGAGTCTTGAGATGCTTCTTGAACGTCGAGAGAAACTCATTGAGAGACTGTATATATATATGCGCTTTTATGTACTAATATTATATAAAATAATAATAATAATAATAATAATAATTTCATCTCTTAACTCTTCTAATTTGCTTACAGAATTCTCATCCTGTCGCCTACACTTGAGCAGGAGTGTTCCGGCGACGCTAGAGGGCGCTTTGTTTCTGGTCGATTCTGTTTACTCAGGTTTGTTGTTAAAACTGATTTAGCGCCGTATTACTGAATATATACTGAATACTGAATATATTGTATAAGTTACTGAGTCATCAACATTATTATCCTTCACTATTTGTGTATGAGCCAAGTGCAGACTGTGTTGTTTCGTAAAGGTGACATGCGAAGCGTCCAGTGCAGGCAGGTGAGTGTGAACCTTTCAGACCCGTTTCCTCACCCTTTCCCATCTCTCCTTCATCGCGATGCGTGTTTTAGATAACCGTACTCCCCTAGAGAACAATACACATCGTGTAGGCTGAAACACTAGGTCTGAGTGAAAGACTGTGGATTTCCGTTGGGTTTAAGCTGGTGCTTCGTGTCTGCGTTAAACGGAGCCTCCTGATCGAGCTCTGCGGTGTGAAGTTGAGAGAATAGAGCCGCATCAACCTGCTGAGGTCGTGACGACGATGTTTCCCGCCAATTGAGGCACAACAGAGTGGTGCAGCAGTGCTAGACTTCACACACTGCAGCCCAGATTCACCATCCTACCAACCCAGATTACAAACCTGAATGAATGAATGAGGAATAAATGAATGAATGAATAAATAAGTACAATTTGTTTTAAAGATATATAATTGATTGATTGATTGATTGATATAAATAAAAAAGAGTGTTACTAAGACAACCAGGTCAATCTTAAATAAAAAAGAGCACTACAAAGACAATCAGATTCATGGAAAATAAGTTTTAAAAAAAAGAAATGTTAAGAGTTAAAAAGACAGTTGAGTCAAGATAGATAGATAGAAGACACATAGATGGATAGATAGATAGATAGATTATTAAGTGTGGGCAGCACAGCCAGTGGTTGTGAGCGTAGGTTTCCTCTTCTTGTGTCAAGGCCATCTTCAGGTTTGCAGGATTTTCAGTAACAAGTGCAAAAATGTATGCCATTAATGGCTGCTTACAGCTGATATCTGCTGTCATGCTGGTTGGAAAACCTAAAAAAATCTCTTCTAGTGCACATTGCATGGCTACATCAGGAGTAAGCCAGTTGCATATAACTAGCTAGTGTACATTTAGCATATCTGACTTAGCAGTTAGCTATTTTGATTTAATGTTTGCCAGTTAAACTTTAACACCATAGATGTCATTAAAACGTACTTGACTTTATGTCATCCTTGGCCTCAAATGTGTGTTTTCAATAGTCTCAATTGGTGGTGTTGGCCTTTAAAAAAGTAACTGTAGTAGTTCAGAATTCTAGAAATCACTGTGCATGTGATGGAGGAATGCACAGTGCATGTAGGGGGTATGACCTCAATAGCTCTGCAGTAGGTGGTATGCTATGTGCATGTGATTGAGGAATAGCAAAGATACTCAACTGTATTTGCTTTAAATCTGATTGTTTTAGCCAAGATTGTGCTACAATATATTTTCTACCAACTATATTTTATGTTCCCATCCTTCCAGTTTATTCCTGTTAATTCCCATAAATTCCCATTAATCCCCATGGAAAGTTTCCAACTTTGAAAATTCCCAGAATTTTGTAGCCCTATTCCACATGACTGGAATATATCACACCAGTACACTTATTCCTCGCAGAGTAAATGAAATGTGGTTTTTGAGTTATTATAAACAAATAAAACAAATAGAACTGATGTCCACATCTGACTCAAGTAAATTTTCAGTGTACACTAAGCAGCATGCCATTTTAGGAAGTTTCAGGTGCTCTTCTCATTCTCTAATACCATGATAGTGAGAGGTGTGAGCAACAGTGAAGCAACTCAGTGGCTACCAACAGCAAAGAAGAAAAAAAATATTAGAAATGAAATGTAAGTGACTGAAATTAAATTTGAAAATGTTTGGTCATGCTTATTTATGTTGTTGTTGTTATTGTTGTAGCAGTTTTAATCTTAATGGAGCCACAGTCTTCATTACACTGGTGAATCAGGGTATTATGGGGAAGTAGTTTTAAATATATATATATATACATATACACACATTGGACTCATTAAACCAAAGTAGCATCCATGCTTACTTTGAAATAGTATGCATATTTGTGGAATGGAATGGAACCTACCCAAGGTCTGCAGGAGCCTATACCCATGCTCACATTGCACTCATTAAAGGCGGTGAAACACCTGAACAGGTCAGTCTGAGCATATATATGATATATAATATCATACCTTTTTAAAGAAAGCACTTGATTACTTGATTATGTATCCACACAGTATGCATACTAATTTGCTTGAGTTTGCACAGTATTTTAAATATATGCACATGCTGCTTTCTAAGTACACACACAGTATGTATACTACTTTTACTGTGTACTGCTTTTTGAGTTTGCATACTATTTCTTAATAGTGTGCACATAACATGTATACTATTTTTGAGTGTGTTAATATAGGAGGCAGCCATGGCCTAGAGGTTAGAAAAGCAGATTTGTGACTGAAGGATCAATGGTTCGATTGCCGGAACTCATAGCTGAAGTGCCCTTGAGCAAGGCACCTAGCTGCTCTCCGGGCACTGTGGCTGCCCCCTGCTCTGGGTGTGTGTGCTAGTGCTCACTACTCTGGATGGGTAAAATGCAAAGAAAAAGTTTCCCTTGGGGATTTGTATAGTATATATATAAATATAAATATATATATATATATATTATTAATTATGCACACAGAACACATGCTATTTTTGAATATGTGCATGCTAGTTTTAAAATATACATACAACATTTCTAAATATATATGTATAGTAGGCATCCTACATTTTAAGAATTTGCACAGTATACATACTGTTTGTATATAATGCACACAGTATACCAATCAGTCATAACATTAACACCTGCCTAACCCTGAGTAAGTCCCCCTGGAACCTGGAACTCTCCACAGGATCTGCTATTTTGGACTCTGTCTTTGACTAGTAATCTAGCCATCACAATAAGGCTTTTGACAAAGTGGCTCAGATCTTTATGCTCACATTTTTCTTGCTTCCAGCACATCAACATCCAAAAATGACTGTTCGCTTGCTCTCTAATACTATATATCCAACCCCTGACAGATGCTACTGTAATGAAATAACTGTATAGTTAATGTTATTCATCTGTCAGTGGTGGGAATGTTATGGCTAGGCATTGTATGCTATCTTTGTATGTATGCACATTAATATTTTAAGTGTGCACACTGTGCATATTTTCTGAAGTATGCATATCTCAGAGTATTTTTGCATACCATAATTAAAGTAAACATAGTTTTTACTAAGTAAACATGTTATTTTTTAAAGTATGCGCACAGAATGCATCCCATGTTTGCAACCCCAAGGTTAAATATTTGTTAAATAAGTTGTAATTAGTCAAACTTTGGGGAACTGAACATTTAGATCTCTGGAGCTGACATGAAACACTTCACAAACAACTTTATTCTGATCAAGCACATCTGCTGCTGGGAGCACCTCTGTTCTTGTCATAAGGGAGGAACATTTTACCCTGAAAATGCTTGCAATTCAGTGTTCTTGCCTTGTTTTGCGAAGAGCACTGCATCCTATAATGTTGAGATGCCCATGTGCTGTTGAGTACTGCTCTTGTGGATGTTACAGTACATGCCTTTTAGCAACTCTTGGGAGAGTTTTGGCACATTCAGTGAGAGACAATGACAGTTAAAATGTATTTATTGATTTATTTTTGCAGAGCAGTAGAGGCTTACATGGAGTGAGAACTTCCACAGGGATCTTAGTGCTGGTGGACAGTGAGATACCTGCATATACTACAATAGATCATATGCCAACACATCTAGGATTTATTATATAATTAAACTGAAGGACATTGTGATAACATTGTCAGCTCAGAAGAAGATTATTACTTAATTTGTTTATTTTGCTGTTTAATTTGACAGCGTACACTGTGTGACAGCTTTGGCTGACCTATTTAACCAATTACCCAACACAATTATGGAAAATGTCAAGCTGCATTTCAATCACATTGCTACTGTATTACACCGAGGAATAAAAAGAAAGACTATGGATGGATGTTTGAATTCTGTGACACACTTTTTTGCTCAGTGAACATCTATCAGTGTTCCCCATCATTGTGGCTTTTCAGTGTGGAAATCCATGATAAATTAATCTGTCAGGTTCACACACTTTTCCCTTTACTCAAGATGTGTCTAGTGTCTGAAAAATCCTCTTTATTTCAACATTAGAGCTGAGAGGATAATGTATTAAACTGAATTGTATACAGCCATTACCTTGTATCTGCACTCATTTTACTCACCTTCGGGTACACTTTTACTATAAACCTTCTGTTTCTCTGTATCATTTGCTTGCCTCATGAAGGGTCAGCCCTCCTCAGGACCACCACTATGAGCTGGTGTTGTTTGGGTTGTGGATCATTGTCAATGCAGCAGCAGCACTGACATATAGTAGCATGTCAAACTGACCATTGAGGAAGGACTAGAAGATGACCAACACAGACTGTGCAGCATCAGGTGAACCATTATTAATGACTTTACATCTTTAAGGTGGAACAACATTTAACATGTGTCATCGAAAGCAGACACAGTGGTAAAAGACACAGCAGTATTGCTGGGCATGATCCACTCTTTGTACATGCACACACTATGATGTTGGTGTCATTGCTGTACTGCGAATAGTCCACCAACCAAATAACACCTTCTCACTGATGATTATGTGGAGTCTTCATTATTCCAAGTTTAATAATATGCACCTATACTGTATGCAGAGAATAAGTGTAGATACAGGGTGTATAAAGTGACCTGTACTGTAAGTGTGTGTAGCAGTATGATGTATAACAACTGATTAACGCTTTAGGGGTGTAAATCACAGGTTTCAGCATGATTTAATCTGATCCAATTATTTTAGGCAATGATGTGTACATATTTGAAACCTTAAACTTGATACGATTCGATTGATGCGTTTCAATACTGGGGTCTGCAGTCAGTATGAAATATCCTTACACATGCAAACATATTATCATTTAAACACTTTATTATTAAAGGTCAAATACAGCAGTGCAGTCATAAGCGAAAGCAAGTTATGAAAGTGAGTGATTGTCATTCTGAACACTCCACAGCACAGCACACAGTGCACCATAAGGAAATGTGACCACTACATTTAACCAATCCCCATAGGAGAAGTGGACAATGGACCTATATCAATACAAAACAATGCACACAGTTAAATTATGTAAAATTAGTCGTGGAATGAACACACACATCAATTTTTATGTGTCACACCAGTACATCGGGTCTTGCGCTATTTTAGTTGAGGCAGTAGAGTCATTGTTACATCCCTACAAAGCATGCCATATTTCTTAAATTATAGTTGCAATTGTCTGGAAGTCTGATTTTTCTGTACTTTTGTATGCATTTATTGATTGCAGTGTGTCATAAAGTATCTATTTGTGCTTAATGAAGTTTGCTAGATAGTAATTGGTTCATTATATCTATTATCCATTAAATGTTGGTAGTTCATTGTAGTTTGCTGCCCTAAAACCAAAATATCCTATCACAAGTCTTACCACACACATCCAAAGTTGTTAAAGTTCTTGCCAGCAGATGGACTATGTCCCGATGGAGCTTTCTGCCGTGGGAGCTTCATGCTGCCTCATTTACTTTGCATTCTCAAGACAGTACTTTGTCCCGCTGCTTATCATTCTTTCTTAGCTCTCTGTCCTGGGAAGCAAAAAGAACAGCTGAGCAGTTGTCCCTCACACACTTTCGTTACATGTGGAGACTGTGGGGATCCAGAGCAGGGAGAAAGTCTGCACAAGGTCTGCCTGAGTCAGACAGCACAACGCTGGCCTTGTTGACTGGAAAAGAGTGCCATTTCTCCATTTTCTCCATCTGCACAGTGTCAGGCATTGTGCTGCCCATCGTCTCTAAAAGCTCTGTCAGTTCATGAACAGGCTCTTAACCCACTTGCATTTGAAACTCCTAAACAAAGCCTTTTAGTAAGCTCCCCAAGCCTGGTAACTGCAGCCAGACATTCTTTTGCTTTAGGAAATTGAGGGGAAAAAATAGGGTTTAGGGTTCATGTCTGTTCATTCTTTCCACATCCTTGGATTTTAACCCTGAGCTTCATGTCATTTTGGCAGAGGGGAGTTTCTGTATGGTGATTTCACTCCAGTGCTAGATGCACACGAACTGTTTGCCATCCTGAATTCTTTAATCTGACATTACTGTCTTGAAAAGGCTCATCTGAAGCACTGGAGCACATGGTAAGAGCTTTAGATCTTTAGTCTGACAGTGACCTAAAGTAATTTTGTAATGTTCTGTAAGGTGATTTGCAGTGGTTATTTGGGTCACTGAAATTGGCCATGTATGGCCAGTGGAGCTGTTTGTGTCACTTTTACCATTAGTCCATAACTTGCAGCATTCGATAGCCTTATGACTGGAAGCTAGCGTTGTGATTTTACATCAGACAGACAAACCTTGTATAACAAAGACAAAATTATAATATTACAATATTAAGGATAAATTCAATTGTGTCATGATACATGGATAATAGGAAGGCTGTGCTAATTACTCAATTAAAATAAACCAATCAGTAAAAGAAAATAGACACTTATAGTTTATTTTCTCAAAAGATTATAGCAGGTATAATATTTTTTTTTATTAAAAAAATTATTATAAAGCCAGGTTTTGTCAGAGGAAATAGTCATGTAAATATGTAGTTAAATAAATGCATATGAAGGAAAATTAGAACTTGAAATTAGCATCTTTATATAATATCTTAGAGGTGCTTCAGGTAGACATCTTTCTGCATGAAACACTACTGTATAATAACATATGCAGCCATGACAAGCATATTAAAGATTTAAGTTCTCAGAATTTCTTAAAAAGCATTAAGCTAATTTTACTACCCTGATAATAAAAATAATTGCTGTCCATGCATCTAGAAAATAACTTTACAGGAGAAGGCAAAAACATTTAGAACTTCCAAGTAATTTTGGAGCATTTCTATTGGCTCATTCATCATTCATCCATTTTACACATGGTAAAGAAGAGCTTACGACTTCAAATCATGTTCTAATGTTTTTATTGACAATGAGAGTATTTCATATTTTACTACTGCTCTCTCACAGTAATAAACAAAACATAACTTAAATATCCATGTATATGTGTTTTTGGCAGCATATTTATGTATATATGTGTGACTTTCTTCTCAGTTAAGTATTCTGGAATATTTTGAAGGGATTTGTATAGAATGTCAGTTAAGCCTTTTTCGTGTGTGTTTGGCTCAAAAAAGCTATTCATTGTGTGGTTAATCATACAGATCCACTTAATGATTCAGTGTAATACAGATAATAAAATTTCTATTGACAGCCAGGTATTAAATTAGCTAATTAGATGAAATTTGAAAAATAAATAAACTTACCTGCTATAATACTTGCTCAGAGGCTCTCTACAGTTTTGTTATATCTCTTCTTTAATATTGCATACATTTTACTGGTATTCTATTGATGATATTTTGATGTACTCAGGAAAGTACATTGCAGCATATTTTTTGGCAATGATGTTAAATCACCCACCTCTGCTGACCAAGAGGAAACATGTGGGTGCAGCTTGCATTCTTTATTAGTCAATGTTCTGCATGTTCTCAGTGCAATAATCACTTCTAGCTCTCCGCTACAATGGAATTTTGATCACTCTGGTAATTGGTGTGTGTGCACAGGTAGTGTGTGTTTAGAATACAGCCTAGCAAGCCAAAACCCTTTAGTTTTCATTACAATGCATTACAGTATATGAGATTTGTTCTGACTGCTTCAATGGCTCAGCTCCAGACCTTCTTCTGTTGCCTCTTAAATAATTCTCCTGTTTACCCAGAAAACAGATGGAAAAAAATGATGTCAAATGAACTCTTTATTTAGAGCCATATATGTTTACTTACGCCAAAGGTATGACCTTTTTTACTTTGGCCCATTTCTTGCTTTTTACTCATTTGAGTGTGCTGAGTTATGTCCATTAAGTTGTTCTCTCCATGCCCCTGCAGCCCACAGAAACATACAGCACACAAATGTAGGCTTGAACCATATCTTTTATGCAAATATTCATGCTGCTTCAGTGACTAACTATGAAACTGAGATTTCTATGCTGATCATAAAACAGTATCACATTGATCACAATATGCTGAATAATGATACAACAGTGGTAGCCAACCAAACTCCTGGAGACCACCATTTAAGCATTTGCCCTACTCTTATGCATTCACTTCAACCCAGAAAAGGCTTGTTAATTAGCCTTTGAGTTGGATTAAGTGTGTTGAGAGCAAAGAAAACACAAAAAGTGCAAAGCAGGAGTTCTCCAGGACCAGGGTTGGGAAACACTTGTTTTATGGTAAAAGCATGCTTCACAAACCCAATGTAGCACCCCCTCTTAAAATGACCAAAAAAGGGAAGGAATAGTTTGAACATTATCAGAGATATTATAAAAAGGATAGGGGGGGGGGCATTATGTAAGAGAATATAAGAGAAACTGCATGGTTGATCACAGGTCAGTCTGGGTAGGAACATTTTTCTAACATCCTGTAGCCCAGAGATCATCCTTACTCAAGATTTGACTGGAAAAAGCTAGGCATTCAAAATGTGAGCTCCAGTTTTTCCCAATCTTGAATTAAATCATAATTAAATCTCGTCTTTTCTCTCTTTTCTTCTCCTCCTCTTCCAGGATTTCACCTTCCTTTCATTAGTGCTTATTAAACTTAAAGGATCAAGTTGCATAGTTTGCAGGCAAGACAAACGAAAAGTGAGTTAGTGATTATTCACTAGCAATCAAATTAACATAACTTTGTGGGAAATAAGTAATTCTTTTTTTCTGGGCTCATGAATAGTGCAGGCTGGAGATGCTTTAGACACTGGTGGGTTAGTAACTGTGGAGCTGACAGTTTGGTTCCATGCAGATTAACTGATTTCACACACAGAGTGGATTTAAGATAAAAGATCAGAGATGTTTCCACGCTGAAGGTCCTGACTGGGGGGTGAGGGGATTGTTTTTTCCTACTGAGGAACTGGATTCAGGAGTCGAACATTTAGACTAAAGCTTCCTTTGTCTGAGCCCCTGAAGGAATAGTTTGGGCTGCTAAGGGGCAACTTCTTTATTAAAGCATCACAATATGGCAACAAAACAAACCAGATGTACAGCACTTATTATTTGGTGAATGTTTACTTTAAAACATGTTGTGAAACCTACAGTGATAGTGAACAATGAAGGCTGGGGAAAATAATAATAATCATTTTATTAATATGTACTTAAAAATGTAATAGTTTATGTCTTTTAAACTATGTGGACATTTTAATAGCAGCACATTACAAATGGGTAAATTCTGCTTTTGCAATTTTAAAGAGTCTGACAGAAAAGACACTCATACCAGCAGTGCACCTAAATGACCTGCTGTTTTTTTTAGCTGAAGCGGCTGAATGAAAGAGTAGTACAGTTAGGAATGGCCCCCTCACGTGTAAAAGAGCTCACCATTGTGCCCCTTTCGCAGCATGTGGCCAGTCGTTGATGAGAAATTTGAAACAGAGAAAAAGAGACAAGGGAGAGCATGAGCGATGGAAGGAGGGAGGGAGAAGGAGGGGATTGAAGAAGTGCAGAATCTCTTTTATGTCACACATCAAAAGAGGTGGTCCGCCCACACCACAGTGGTTGTGGCAGCCTGATGCTGGAGAATGTACTTTGTGCTTTTTAGCATTCCTTTAACCCCCTTGTTTCTTCAAAAAAGGTGACTATTTCTGCCTTTAAATCTACCCTTCTTCTTTGATACCTTGCTTTTCCAAGTGCTCCTGAAACATCACTTGAATTGAATATGATCAAATAAGTTGAAAATGTGAAGATTTTTGTTTTGTTTGTGTCACAAATTAATAGGATTTAAAAAGAACATACATCATACGTCTTATTGTTGAATTTGTAAATCAAACAATTTCATGAGATTGCATGTCTGAGTTTGTAACATGTTTTAGTACATAAATGATTAGGTTAAAAATCAACTCTTCTGTCTTTTAATGTACTCTTCACCTTTAATAATGTAATAATTGAATTTATTTTGACAAGGAACATGATGTCACGAAGCTACACTTCACCAAATTTCATTTAGAGTAAGCAATTGAATAGGAATATATTTCACATAGTCTCTTACTTGTGCAAATATCTCAGAAGCTACCACAGTGGATCCAACAATGTGTTTATAGTGTTTATAGCCTCTGGTGCCTTCCTTCCCTTCTTCCCTCTGTCCTTTTGTCCCTCTCTCTCTTTCAGCCTCTATGGATAGCTTCATATCTGAGGTCAGTTCATCCTGGTCTTTGTCTAAATATGTTGTATCTTGCTCTCTCACTCTTTCTAGATGATTCCAGCTCTATCTTTATTTCTCTTCTCACCCTTTGCCCATTTCTGCTGCCTTTCTCTGTGTCTCATGTTTCTTTTTTGTTTCTCTGCACTCCTTCTCCCCTGGCTTTCTCTCCCTATTTGTCTTTTCAGTCTAAGACACTGCTGAAAGCTATAGATAAGGTGTGAGAAGCCATTTGTTTAGTTTTCTGACAGGTCATATACTGTTACTATTGCTGAATTATTGTTCTGGTCATGCTGTGTACACTGCTCCATTAAATGAAGGAGAATGATGTGGTTCTATGGCACAAGCACAATGTTCAGTTTTCATAATACATTAAATAGCCCCTAACAGTAGCTGCAGGTTTATGGAGACCAGGCTTTTAGGTCTCACACTGGGAACTTGGTACACATATGCTCTTAAAAATAAAGCTGCCATAAAGGTTTCTTTGGAGTAATGCCACTTTTGTTTTCTTGCAAACCCTGTAAGTGGCTAATTTTTAAAAGAACCATATTTGGAAAAAAAAGTTTATTTTAAAGTTTGAAGAACCTCCACATAATGTAAAGATTGTATACCAATTTAAAGTTTTTTTTTTCTTTCTAGAACTGTACATCCAAGTCAAGAACCATTTAGGAAACAAACCGTTCTGATGTTTATACTAGGCTTAAGGCAAAGCATATGCTAGCATCTTCCACTACCTGACTGACAGTTTGATATGAGTTTGCATGCATTATTACTAAATTGGTTATGCATTCACTTGGCTTTATAGTGGTGAATCCTGTCAGGAAAGGATTTAACAAGGACATATTAAAAAATAAATTTGGCGCTTTACTTTGTAAAAAAATACCATAGCACACAGAAAGCGCAGATTTCACATGTGGATTCATTTTATAATGGACTACACAAACTAATATATAGCCCAGCTACTTTTAGAAAAGACTTGTAATTGCAGTGAGCTGTATAATCAGAGATGTTTGCTACAAACTGTATGTGGATCCACATTTAAATTCTTCTATTGCCTTACATCTGCCAGCAGTTGTCCTGAGAATGGCAGTGTTTTGTACTTGGACAAGAAGCACAAAATTAATAGAAAAGTACGCTAAAATAGACAGGAACCTCATAGACAGGACATACATGTCAAAACACTGGTGTAATCCTTAGCTGACAGGATTGAAGCTGTTTAAAAAACAAGGTGATGCTAACCAAATGTAAGAGGAGAAGGGAAAATGATGGAACAAGCAAAAGCATATTTTATCTAGGAAGCTTATGTATCTAGGAGTGTGTAGTCATTTTAAAAGTGGTCATTGTGATTTCAGCACTAATGTGACTCCCGTCCATAATTTGTTGTGATGAGTGGATATTGTGTTTATTAGTAGACATTAGCAAAACTAAACAGATGTGATTTGTCAGACCATTCTGCTGGGACATCTGAAACTGGTCATTGTGCTCACATCACATGGTAATATGATTCATTAGAAGAGTCATTTGAATACTAATTACTAACATAATTTGTAGAAAAATATACAGTTCACGTGTTTCCAAACAGAATGCATAAGAAGTGATCTTTTGTAATTAACTAGTTTTCAGATTAACATTTTAATTATGATCTTCTATTTGTATTTCAAAAACACAAAAATGTGCAGGGCAAGGTAGGGATCCACTGCTCTATTGAGAATGTAAAAGATCTTAAAGGTTTTCCTGAAATCACAGAAAAGGCAGAAGGTTTTTTTATTTCAAGTCGTGTGAAAATAATAAGTACACCTCATGGATTATTTGCAGCAAATTTTAATAAGAAACATTTCCCCCACTTTAATACACTGCCTACAGATGAAGGTGACTTAAACAAAACTACAATTACATTTTTCAATCCCTTATTTAACAAAAATGTTATAAAAAGGTAATATTAATTTATAGAGAAGATTAGTATACCATTGGCATCAAAATCTGGTACTGCCCCCTTTAGCACAAATAGCTTAGGATAATTGTTCATTAGTCTCTGACATCAACTTGCTGAAAATTTCTGTTTTCTGAAAATGTCAAATTTGTTTAGTTGAATTTAAGATGTTTGAGAAAATGATTTCATGTTCTGCCCTTTTCAAAACCCATACAACATTTGAATGGGGTTAAAAAAAAACTCGTTTTTTCTTGTGAGCTATTACTTTGTGGGTCCAGTAATTTTACATTATCTATAAGGACTCTTTGATATGGTGAAGAATTCAAAGCTGAATCATTGACTGCAAGCTGCCCAGTTTCTGAGGCAACAAAGCACCCCCTTACTGTAAAATTTCGACTATCATGCTTCAGAGTTGGTATGGGGTTCTTCTCCCGAAAGCCATCTTACGCTATCTACATTATTCCAAAAGGTCTGGTCTTTGCCTGTATGTTCCTTGACAAAGTATAGTCTTGCTCTAATGTTCTTTTTGGAGTGAAAAGATTTTTTCCTGACAAGCCTCTTAAATTTGGAGGTTACATTTATTCAGTCCCTTTCTGATTGTAGAGCTACGAACTTCTTCACACCAGCAGTTGCAAGAGTTACCTGCAGATATCATGATGAAAGTCTGGGGTTCTTCAACACTTCTTTTGACATCAAACGTCTGCTCTCAGGCTGAATTTGCTAGGACAGCCACAGCGAGCACTTTAGATCTTGGCATGATGACTCCAGACACTTCATTAGCAAAGAGAGCACCAGATATCAGATTTAAATAAGGCAGGTTCCACCTGCAGGAGTTTTTTTCAACAGGACCTAATGTGGAACACCTGATACTGATTTTATGGTGTGATAAATGTAAGGATGTAGTGACTTGTACCATGTGACTGATCTGTTCTGTGTTCGTTTAAATGATGGTAAATGACACAAACTTTCACTTTTATGTATCATTAGTTGGAGTATAATCACCTTATTTATAGGCACTGTATCAAAGTGTGGGGAAATGTTTACTTGCTCAAATATACTGAAAAATCCACAGTTTTCATTTGGTGCACATATTTTCTTACTTGACTATGACTTTAGACCAGCCTATTTCTTGCTTCCTTACTTTTTTGTTTTGTGTATGACAGGAGTCTTCTACATGTCCTTCTGTAGAAAGGGAAGTGGATAGTGTTTTTCTCCCTATGGGCTGGAAGTGCTACAGATCAGCAGAGGGACGTAAATACTATGTCAACACTAGCAGTAAAGGTAGGCCTATTCTTCTGTTTTTCTCACAGAGAAGTTGTTTTCATGTAGAGTTTAGTTTTCCGATACTGAAGTTAAAACCTTAAGCATCAGCCAGTTGTTATGACCCACACCAGGACCCAGCGTAATGAGCTATCAAAACAGGACATATGCAAAGTTGCATGGCCAATGCAAAGCAATTTTCTGCATTCTTTAAACAACAGTCTTAAGCAACCCCTGAAAAATGGCAATATAATCAGGATGAGAGACCTGAATACTATGCCATTACCATGACTGATATAGAGCTTTTATAACTTCTGAATTATTTTATACCCCCCATTGCTAATTCTCTTCAACCTTTATTTAACTGATTAGGGTACAAACGCAATATTTACGTTTTCACTTATTAACTAATTGAATTTTGTAAACAAATATAGAATCAAATACTCAAAATGTTAGGACAGGGGCCTGTTTACCCCAGTTAAATCACCTGTTCTTTTAATGAAACTCCTAGGAATTAAGATGCTAATTCTCCTTGTGTAACTTGTGAGTTGCATTTCTTGATGTTATGGTGCATTGTTAAGTGACAGCACACACATTTAACAGTGGTTTCTGGCTTTGCTTTAAATTGACTAACATTTCTCAGGATTCCCAGAATCTTTTCAAAATATTATGCAATGTAGATAATGAAAGACCAATTTTTTACATTGAAAAATATTCTTTTTGAAATTACTGACAATTCTTTCAGGAAGTTTAGTATAAAGGGAATGAGCTACATCTTTGCTTGCTTATACCTAAACATGATACCCTCACCTGTTTATTGTGAAATGTTTAAAAATGCTGTAACTTCAATATTCTATTGAGGTTTTACTCTATTTTGCCTTGTCACAACTTTTTTGAATGTGTGACAGGCATCAATGCCTGTTTACATTTACAAAATACCATATCAAATCAAGCCAATTGATTAAAGCTCCTTTCTTTGTACTTTTGTCAGTTAAATAAAGGTGCAAGGGAATTTTCAAATTGCAGATTTTTGTTTTAATGTGGTTAAATATTTAATTTTAATTTAAAATGGATTTTACAAAATGTCTCAAATATCTGGAAAAGGGCTTTGTCTGGACCACATACCTCCCAACTTTGACTACTTCCCCACCTATTCTGACTATCTAAGCTAGTTAGAGAGATAATAAACACCATCCTGTAGGGGCACCAAGATCAAAATAAATTGTAAAAGAATGTGAAAGATGAAAAATAAAATTTAAGATAACAAAATCATGAAGTATTTGTCATTGTGAATACAATCAAGTACCACAAAGAAATGTTACCTTTGCATTTAACCAATCATACACGCACACGTGGAGCAGCGGGCAGCTATCAACAGCCACCGGGGAGCAGTGTAGGAGGACAGTACCTTGCTCAAGGGTACCGCAGTTGTGCTAGGGACAGAACTTGAACCTGCGACCTTCGGTTCACAAGAGTAGGGCCACCATTGTCCACAACTAGGCCACCACTGCCCACATGGACTTTTGTCCATGGTGACAAAAGTTAAACAAACGTCTCTCCATGTCAGCAAGCCCAGGCTTTTATCTGATCTACACTTAGTCAGTCTCAATCAGTTAGCTTCAATCAGTCAGCCAATCAGCAGCCTCTAGACTAAAAGAGCACAGAACACAGTACCTATAGCAAACTGATTTGTCTGTCAGAGTTACTAGTATGAGAATCTACAATTACATTATCTGAAAAAACTAGCTGTAGATTTAGACAATTTAATTGAACCATATTTTATTTCAATTATGGCTTTTATGATTACTTGACTTCATACCCACTGTCTCTACTACATTTCTTTTACTTATTTTAGAACCTTTTGTTCTTTGTTTTCTTATTATTATACACAACCTACCAACCACCATATCAACCCTCTATCTGCACCCTAGAAACCATCTATAATAGCATAGCAAATGCTTAGCAACAACCTAGCAACTGCTTAAAGTATCATGTCCAGCTCCAAATATCCCATTTAACCTTAAAATAAACTGGCTTTGTCAAATTTCCATTTCACTGGCAAGTTTAGCCTTTTTTCATTAAGGAATGGTACAAATATCCTTTTTTGCCCAGTGATAGAAGCCTTTTTGTACTTACCTCCTAAAATATCCAGTTAAGACCAGTTCTAAGGTCTGAAACTGACCATTGATTAAGGGCTAGAAGATGGCTGCTTAGCAACACATGGCCTAAAATGGTGTGTCAAACTCTGGTCCTGGAGGCCCAGTGTCCAGCACTACTTAGTACTTCCTTTCCTCAAACACACTCACTAAACCCACGTACCTAGCAGGAAATTTGAATAAGGTGTGTTTGATTAGGGATATCACCAAACTGTGCTGACTGGAGTTTTACACCTATGGCCTAAAGTCTCTAACTGTACATTAGCAAGGTAAGGGTTTCTAATAAAGTGGCCTATGATTTTACATTGGATGTGAAGATGCTCATATATAATTGTGACACAAAAATGCAGAAAACTATTGAAGGAGCGTTCAGGTACAAAGCGCTGCTACCATGAACATTAGGCCTAATTGGCTGTTTTGACCTTTCAAAATGAATATACTTTTTCATTGATTCTCCTCACTGCTGCTGCAAGCTGAACAGCAAGTAGCTTATCACTTATCAGCCGCACATCTTATGAGTGTAGCTTAAAGCTGCACTCAGCAGGCATATAGTGCTTGATAAAGATTGCAAACGTTTGATAAGGGTGCAAGATTTTTCTTGTATTTTGCTGTGTAACCATAGAAGCCATCTCGACCGCAGAAAAGCCCGCAGGCTGGAAAGCATCATTAGCATTTTCCATCATCTCCACAAGCCATTCATCTGAAGACAGAGCCACAGAACTGATCTGGAATGGATTAATCTGATTTACACACACATATTAGCCACCCTCACCACGCACACACACATACAACGGCTTTATAACCTTTTCATTTTTCTGATGAACTGCAGCACTCTGCCTAGCCTGCATAATACTATAACAACCATTTGTTTTCCAGTGAAAGCTAATAGAAGTGCACATTGAAGGCAGGCATGTTTAATAGTGATCATTATCAGTAGTTAGGGAGTAAAGCCAAGGCAGCACTCCCATGGGGCAGCCTGTGTTTACAGTGTTTAGGAGAGAGCGAAGAGAGAGAGAGAGAGAGAGAGAGAGAGAGAAAGAGAGAGGCAGAGAAAGAGAGAGGCAGAGAGAGAGAGAGAGAAAGAGGGAGAATATCAATGGTACCAATACTAATACTGTAATTTTAAGTCATTTTATGCAAATAAAGAGGGAGATATTTTTATCTCTGCAGTAACAGTCTATAATTAGGCATCAACACAAATAGTACACCAATGACTATTACTGATATTAGCACTTATTTTATATAGCACTACTGTTGTATCTCAATTTTTGACTTTTTGACATTATTATTATTATTATTATTATTATTATTATTTCCTTTCTTTATATCATTAACACTGTGTTTGAGTGACTTTGGCATATGAGGAACAGAGAGGAAGAGTGGAAAGGAAGGTCCTGTCCTACACAACTGTTCACTGTAAAAAAGGGTTTATGATTAACATGTGTTAAGAGGTAGCACATAAATAAAATGTCTCAAAATTTTTAAGCTTTTTTGTTAAGAGTTATGGACTTGTAATACATTTTTATGCATCCACAATTAAGTATCATTAACACTGCGGACCTCTTTTTGTCGAGGACCATTTAATCCCCCCACTTTCTGAAAGATCACTAAAATTGATCCCAACCGTTCTCCACCACTTTCAATTTCACTTTAACAACAGTCCAGTCTAAAACCTCCAAACCCCTCCCATCCACTCTCCCACAATCAACATTGCCACCAGTACTTTTCAAACCAATCCAATGCTTGTTCATTCATCTGAAACATTTTATCATGTAAATTCAAAGTGACATTTTTCCAGGGTGTGCTCCAATGCTGTTTCCCATTGTTCTATTGTAAAGATGTAATATTTTAGATAAAAAGGTTTCCTTAAAATGCATATTTTATTGATAAGTTGAGAATATTAGCTTAGATCAATTTAACACACTGTCAGGAGGGCACCCTAACCCCGCCCCCATAGCTGAGCCAAAGCTCAGGCTATTACCAAAGGGGTTAAAGGGCTGCCAAGGGTGTTCCTCCTTGTCTGTCTTTGTTTGTGCTTGTGTACACTGTTTTGGTCCTCTCTTTGTGTCTGTCCTTTTGAGTTCTGTTTAATAAACCCCCTTGTTTCCCACAATCGTCCTGCCTGCGTTTGCTGCCAAACA
>JBBPDA010000030.1:11358879-11380860 GCA_037974385.1 Arnoldichthys spilopterus
TATTTCTGTGACCATTGTGAGTTTTTCTTTCATTGACTGAAGGGTACCAACAATTTTGTCCACGTGTGTATATCCCATCCCTTGGCAGACACCATTGTTACAAGATTATTATTCTTCACTTCACCTGTCAGTGGTTTTAATGTTGTGGCTGATTGGTGTTTGTAAGAGAAAGAGGTTGGGAATTTATTTTGAGGGTGATTTTTAGATCTTAGCTGATCATAATGTAAAAATGAACATGACTTAGAGCACATTATTTTCTATGAAAGCACAAGGGGGAAACATTCATGCTCTCTCAGCATAATTACTGCTGAGGCAGAAACTCGCTCCCTTGTCTGCACAACACATTACCCCCAAAATAAAGCATGGCCCAGCAGCCCCAGACAGAAACACACACCTCAAACCATCAGCACTGTAAAAGCTTGCAGACTCACACACTTGCAAAGAGGCATTAGGATGCAGCACATTCCTAAAGAACACTTAGAGAAGCCTGACATAGTGGAATATACTTGGATGTATCACAAGAGTTTACACAGACACTCTCACAAACATTCATGGGTACAGCACAACAGCATATACACTAACATACACCTACACACATGAAAACACATATCCTCACAATCTGTCAGGTCTGCAGCTGACAGCACTGAGGGACAGTTGAGTGGGCAGTAGATGAAAACTGCTGAGGGGCTGGGACGGCTGGGAGAGGAATGTGTGGAATCCATCTGTCTGCACTGACCGCCCATCTATGCCTTGCAGCTTCAGAGTGAGGTGGAGAAGCCACTGCTCACTTTCAGAGGGGACAATTTCAAAAAGGACATGAAGAAATATGACCACCACATTGCTGACCTGCGGAAACAACTGGTCAGTCGATATGCAGCTGTAGAGAAGGTATGGCCCTTGACCTGTGCTTCTTTTTTTTCCCTATTTCCGTGAGGTCCATAACCGTGACAGCTTATTAAAAGAAATGCCACCAGTTTTTCACTATTTGTAAATATTTGATCATTCTCTCTAATATTAAGGCCCAACTGATTGGTTCATTGGTTATTGATATTGAGGTCCCTAAAATTTCTCAATACTAATAAAATTCCTTGGAAATAGTGGCTTGTCTGGTTTGAACAGTGACAGTGAGATGCATAAATATCTTTGTGTCTTCTTTAAAGTGCAAAAATAAAATGTAATTTCTAATTTCTGCAGTGCCAGTGTTTTGACTGTGTTGGAGCTTCTAGCCTTCTGTCTAAAAATAGGCTCCAATAATGTTTATGAGAGAACTTATACAAATGATAAAAAATTATATATTTATTTCCAAAAACCACAATCACAGTGATTTTCTTGGAAACTCTATTTTTTAAAGTCTTTACCTGAGTTTGACAAGTGTGACAGTTGAGAGCTAACCCGGTTGTTTAGTTAAAACTAATAGGGTAAAAAATGTAAACGTGTATATTTTCCTTTTCAGATATGCAGATTTGCTGAAATTCAAGTGAGCAACCATTATCTTAACAGATTGTGTTGCATACATCACAGCTACTTAGTTTTACTGTATCTGTGCCCAGACTTGTTCATCCCCAGCAGATGGTTTGGTGAGGTGCTGTATTGGACTCATCAGAGAACCACCTCACGTGTTGCATAAATATTCTTCCAATGAGATGCAGCGTTTCACTCGGAGAGCAGAAGACACAGAATTCATCTTTTGATCTTTGTGGGGAGTTTAGACAAATGTGATTACCACATTTTCTGCCAAAAAATTCTACTATACTTTATAGCACATACTATAGAATATAGCTTATTACAGCTTATCGCATAATCAGGATTTTAGAACTTTAAAAAAATGTGCACTGGCTGAGTGATTTTTAAGTTGTTACAGGCATGGAAGCCTGAAGGCTTCCCAAAAGATCCTGGTTGTTTGTTTTTATACCTAATATATTCTGAAAAATGTCATTATTCTTTATAGCATTACCCTATAAACAAACATTAAGGAAAAAAGATGATAGGCAGATGTCCTTACTAATAATGCTAAAGTTGATGTGAAAGCAAAGCCTATATGAGGCTATATAATAATGCCTTGTCTTTGGCCTGTGTTGGTTATTTATCTGTAGGCCCGTAAGGCTCTTGCAGACAGACAGAAGGACTTGGAGGTAAAGACGCAGCAGCTGGAAATCAAACTGAGCAACAAGACAGAGGAAGACATCAAGAAGGCCCGGCGGAAATCCACACAAGCAGGTAAGAAGCCTATGCTAAATCACAGTGGGCAAGTCAAGCAATGTGATCAGAATCATTAAGCAGTACCTTACACTCCTGGCTTAAAACACAGTTTTTGCTTTCTGTTAGTCACCCAATGTGAGCCAAGGTTAAGGAGTCTATTTTAGACACGCACACAAATGAGGTGCTATTTAAAGCCATGCACAAATATTGCAAATATTCATACATAAACGGTATGCGGTGAGCATCCCTAAGCTGAAATACTGTGGATTTGTTTGGGTTCTTCTCACTCTGTGAGCCCATATTGATGGGTGGCTGTGTCTGCTTGAAACTTTTTCCTAAGGCTTGTCTAGTACTGCTGTGCCAGCTGTCAGAAACAGTCCAGCCGACTGCAATGTGATAAGGACTTCAGGATGCTGTCCTCAATGTCTCTGTTTAGCCAGGGCCATTTTTGACATCCACGCAACAATCACAGCAAACTGTTGTATCAGCTGCAGTTAGCTGTCGCACATTTCTGTTCATTCAAGTAGAGTTGGTTTGGTAAGCCCAACATAAAATTTTGCTTAGTGTTGAACAGTGATATGTCAGTGTATGTTGTATTTTTTGTTATATCTGGTGCATGACTCATAATTTGTTATAAAACGTTTGTACTAGCCTGTTAGCTTAGAACAGTGAAGATCATCAAGTTATGATGTATGAGTAAAACCAGACTTGCATGTAGGAAGTGACTGTGTCTGTGTGCATCTGTGTGTATGTCTGTGTATATTAACCCATCATAAGTTGACCCAGCTCACAGAATGATAAAAAGCTCATAATACTGTCAGCTATTTGAAATATCTCACTAATGTATAATGGGATAAAAGGGCCTCATTCACCACTATCTTTTTTTTTCTTCCTAAATTTGTTCTTGAGAAAGATCCTAATAAAAGTCTATATCAGGTTCACAAATTTAAACCACATAATTGCACCTTTGTTCTAAGATCTAATGATAAATCCCTTTGTGCTTGTGTCAGTTGTTCCAAATTATCTTAGGCTGAGGTTCCAGAAATGAACTTTTGGCCTATAAATAGCATAATCAGCCACTGATTATTGGATAGCATTTGTTCTTGTTAACATAATGGACGTGTAAGAAAGTTTTACGTGTTAGTGTAATGCTTATTTTAAAAGATCATAATGCTTAATATTAAGCAAATGATTTTAATGTTACGGCTGAATATTGCATCATGATTTTTGATTAAATTTACATTTGTATTATTTAATATGATATATGCTTAATGGACACTTTTCATAGTTTTTGTTGGGCTGTATTGGCCTATTTTATTTTAGAATGACACTTTACACAGTATTGTAAACATTAACAGAAATCACATTTCCTTAAAGCAATCTTAGTATTTATTAACTTTTATGTAATCAGGAGCCAGCAAATTACATATATCCCAGGTCCTCAAAGCCATTTGTTAAATTAAATGAATTGCTTTAATAAACTGGTTGGCAACATAAATGCCACTTTTTCATGTAGTATATCGATGCTATTAATATCTATTAATATTGCTTTAATTAAAGGTCATATATATCGTATATCAGTATAGGAAATATATTGCACAGTACTGCAGTTGCCATAAATGTATGCATATGTTGCGTTTTAAGTGTATTCACCTGGAGACTTCATTATACCCTCACTTCCCTCGTCCTCTCTCACACTATTGCCAGTGCTCTAACAGGACAGCTTTGCCTGTGAAATAAGCCCAGCATCACCCAATGCTCCTTCTTTAGTGTTGCGTAAGCAGCTTTCTTCCACAGACTGCTCTAGCATGGAGCATAAATTGCCTGCTATTGTTGTGCAGTTGGGCTGGGGAAGAGTTTCATAGGCTGTTAGAAGAAGTGGTGAGAAGCATGACGGGCAAGCTCAAGCCCTTGCATCAGGGCAGAAAACGCCTTGGCCCAGCCTCAAGTCCCTGTGTTTAATAGGAGCCAGGACGTGTTGGCTCCAGACGGTGCTGGAAAGTGGAGGTCCAGTGTGGTGATCTACATTTTTACGGTGGGATAATAGACCCAGTGGGGAAGGGCTATAAAAAGCAGGCCAGCAAGCTGAGTCTTCTGGCCACACTGTGTGAGTGCTATCAATGCTGGATTTGTCCTGCACTGGCTACTCTGTCATCCCCAACGTGAGAGGAACTCAGCAACCCACAGGATGTGGTTCACAAAGCTCTAAAGTGTGACGCATTTTGAGAGAGAGTATTTTCCCAGAGACTAGGAGGACATAGGGTCTGCAAGTTTGAGTGACGCACAATGAAGGGGACCATGCTGTTGCCTGGTTCCTCACAGGGTGACATGCCTTCGGCAGTGAACCAAATGTGTGAATCAGGTTCATGCACAGGAGTAAAAGGAAGACCAAGTAAAAGTCAGGAACAGTTTCAGGGTATAAAGGGGAAAAAAAGCTAAATTGTGTTGACACATGTGGGTGTAACAGCTCACTAATTTTCAGGCTTGATATCATTTTCAGTTAATGATTCATTTTGATTAAACCACCCCACCACCACCACCACCACCACCAACAACAACAACAACAACAAAACGTAGAAGAGAAATTTCAGTTCTAGAGAAGCAATGTGTTTTTTTAAAAAGATTATTGGTCTTGAAGAGTACTCATTCGTCAATGTCTGCCTAAGTATTTTCTTAAATTTGTTCTTGTGAAAAGTCCTTAAAGTCTGTCAGATTCATAACCGCCAAACATTTGGGCACTTAAATGTGCATAAGTCTGCCCTTGAGTGTGTCTAGATTAAGTCTCAATAACCGCTCTTAATGTTTTCTTCTAAATAACGGTTGGTGAATGAGGCCCATTTATTTTATTAGTCTCACTTGGAAACTTTGCCTTATTTTAAGTAATCAGGTAGTTTTGATTACTGTCTCAGTGGTTATATATTACTTCACTTTTCAAAATATTTTACTTGTTTGAGGAAGTTGCTTTCTCTCTCACAAGAGGCCATTCATGAAAGCTGAAGAATTATATTGAAATGACATAAATACCTATATTAATTAACAAAAAAACCAAACAAACCAGAATTGCCAGTTGGGTGCACCGTATTTATGTACTGCTTACCAAGAATAAAACTGAAGATTTCTAGAAATAAGCTAAATGTTTTTCACTGTAATTGCTCTAAATATGTTAAATCTAGTAAGAACATAGGTAAATGCATTTTAAACATGATATAAGCATCTTAGATTCTATTTCCTTGTATCATAAGGAGATACAGGAACTTGGTCAAATCTATTTCTCTATATATTTAAACTAGTTTTTGTGAATTACTTTTTGCAATGTAGTTAAACATAATTCTTATTGGTTTGGCTCAGATAAATACAAAGCAGTGTAAAGTGGTGTTTTCTTGTGTAGTGATCTTATAAAGCAATACAACTGAACAATAATGAACTATAAACACTCAAAAAGAGAGGATGTACCCAGGCGTCTAATTTTAATCTTTTACAGGGGATTTCGTTGTGGTGCTTGAGTGTGTTCACAATGAAAAACAGTCACTTTAACTTCATGTTCAGCACAAGTTGATTTCATATGTAATTGTGTAGGTGCAAAATTTCTCTCTCTCTCTCTCGCTCACTGACACATACACACCTATGCAGAATTCAGATTCAGTAAATCAGTGAGAAACATCAAATACAGTTAGATGCTGCCTACCCTCTGTCAGTTATCACTTTTACCCCAATTACTGAGGAAAATGGCGTTAAATCCACTGCCTCATTTCCATTTAGATGGAGATGTCACTTGATTTTCAGGGGCCAATATTTTTTTTTTTTTGCCTTTTACATCATTTTGCTTCTCATAATGCATTACTTATAAAGCCAACTAGAAAACTTTGCTGACAGTTCTTAGCAAAAGTCAAGGCTGCAAGCTGCTAGGCTGCCTCATTTTTGCCCAAAGTAAACTGTTGAATGGATTGTAACTGCCCCCTGCTGGATGAAAAAGTTCTGTACTCATGATTTTGTACATGTACCTACAGTAGTACACCACTTTTGCTCTGTAGTCCACCTGCTCTACATTGTTTTGTGCCTTTTCTGCTTTAAACCTCTGAAGCAGTTGCCTCTGCTTTTGCCAAAAACAGGTGATGACCTGATGCGCTGTGTTGATCTCTACAACCAGGCCCAGTCTAAGTGGTTTGAGGAGATGGTTACTACAAGTTTGGTAATGAAATCTTTTAACACTGGTACACAATCTTAGCTTGACAGTCATTCCACTCCACTGCCTTCACATATTTTTCACTATCTTGTCTTTTTCCTTCATCCAGAACCATATTAAATTTCTAAACATGTCAAACCACCTGACTATACTCTCACATTAAAAAAACAAAGGTTCCTAAATACTTGTTGGTTTAGACTACATTATGTTTATCCATACATATGTTTTTTTCTATGGTATTGCTCCAATCCATGCAATCCTTTTTGTGGCATTTTGTATCTTTATTTTAAAGAGTGTTCAGGACTGGGCAGCATTTTATAGTGAAGTGCCACTTGTCCATATATCAGCATTTTCTTCTTTGCCCTCTGCAGGAGTTGGAAAGGCTTGAGGTGGAGAGGGTAGAGATGATTCAGCAGCACCTTCGTCAGTACACTACTCTGCGCCGCGAGACAGATATGTTCAACCAAAGTGTGAGTAGTAGTACCTACCTAGAGCAATCTGGTTGCAGCATAATCTAAAAAAAGACATGACATAATAAATTACATCACATTGTATACACAACATACAGCGTATATAACACAACACACAACTTAGTTTGCATGCACAAATTAACACTACCTTCTTTCATTTTAGCACAGATAACAGCAGTAGTCCTAGGGATGAGAAAGACTGAGAGATATTTGAAGATGTGGTGCTTTGTACCACCGACTCAAATGCAGAATTAATAGCTCTGGATACAGCACATAGGAAAGATCCTCCAGCATAAACAATTCCTAAATGGGACATCAGTTTCATACTACTCAATTAGACTTGGCATTCGTGTGCTCCCATAATCTTACAGTATAGGTTTACAATGTTTAGTTTTCTCACCAATACTTGATTCCATACCCACAACAGTATCTAGTGTCCTTTAGTGTAACAGGCTCATTTTCAAAATTTTGTTTACACACAGGAGAATTTCTTCTGAAGCACTGGTTGCTTGCACAATTCCATAAATCAACATAGTTTCTACCATAGTGCTAGACATTATGTGTATCATAATGCTATTTCTTACAAAAAAAAGGATGGGAGTCGATATAAGGCTTTATTGTTGTTGTGACATGATAAACTGCAGTTACTGAAGTCATATGTCTTTGTCCAGGAACCTGCAAATGAGGAGCCGTTGTAACTCAGGTTGACACATGCTGTAGACTGCAGACCAGGGATCAGTTTTCTGGAGTGCTAGGCTTTCACTTTCAGCAAAACATACTAAACTCTTTAGAAAAATGGGTCCTGTAAAAAGCTCAGACTGGAGAACCAAATAAATTTTAGAGAGTCTAAGAGAACCTCTGTAAGTAAAGGTGAGCTAATAATATAGTGGTCCCATGTCTCCACTAAAATGGGTTTGAGTGGCTTTAAAACATTTCTTAGTTGATGACATGACTGAAAATGCTGACACTACTGACAACCAATAATTTAGCTTGTACATGCTCTAATGCACTCACTAAGGACAGATGTTTGCCCTCTAATAAACAGAAGTGGATAAAAACACAACGTCTCAGGATAGCAGTATTGTATTTTTCCTTTACTAACTAAATATCTACTGGTTGTATAGAAACATATTAGTAGTTGGAGAAATTTGGTCATCAAAGTGATTACACCCCACAGTCACAGGTTCTGATGGAAAAACATCTTGAGAAGATATTTTACAATTTGTGTGACAGATTTTATCCATCGTTATCCAAACTTCCACAGAGCTGGGCAGCCTTTAATTCTATAATGCAAGACTGCTACTGTAACAGATGTTCATTTAATTACTTACCTCACTGGCAGCCACCCTGCTTCGACATGTCTCCTTACAGATTGCATGTACTAATTGTGACACTGAGAGTGAATAAATAACCATAACTCTTCCTACAATATTGTGAACCTGTCGATTCATTAAGCTTGCAATATTAAGCCCTGACCTACAGACAAATCCAGCTTTTCTAAGCCAGGGCAAAACTGCAGGAGCCCACCAATTGGGCAAGGCGTTAGTCACGATCCAGTAACTGATCCTGTTACTGAAACTGCAAGCATCAAGTCCTTCACCTTAGGCTAAATGCTTTAGCAAATCCTGCTGCTTAGCATTTTGACTGTGTCTGGTGGCTGGGATGTCTGAGCAAGGGAAGAGAAAACACCTGCTACAGGACTGTGGGCGTGAAAGCTGCAGATTTAACTGATGGCTGGCAGCCAACCCCAAATGCTTTGTGCAGTAACAAATAGACCTGCTTGTTGACCCTTAAAATTAATTCATGCTTATTGTCGAATCAGTGTACATTTTTCATGTTTTGTTTGTGCTGATGCTTGAGTTTCTGAGGGTAAAAAAATGAAGACAGAAACTGAATATTCAGGAGCATTTAAAAACTAGGTTAATGTAATCTGCACATGCCTTTAGAAAACCACATGGTGTAGTCCTCACCACTGACATACATTTTTAAAGAAGTTGGTTGAAGTATGGTTAAAGAAGGATTTGCGCCTGCTTTATAAATGAGAATCAATACTGGCCATCCAATCATAATAAAAATATTTTTGTTACAGAAAACCTCACGAAAATAAAATACAAGAAATATTAGAAATGATTAAAAAATTCTGGGCCATAAATGGGAATGGGGGTTTATTACTTCTGATAGTTCTGTTTTTTGAAGGGGAGTTGGTGGGGGTGTCATTGGCAATGATGTATACTGCTTGTCTGTTTGTTTTTTATCATTAATAATAGGCTAACACATTTAAATAGTTACTGCCAAAAAGGAGGGATGGTGGTGCTATAGTTAATGCTGTCACCTCCCAGCAAGAAAGTCTAGGGTTCGATCCCCGGGTGGGCCTCAGGTGCCTTTCTGTCTGGAGTTTGCAAGCTCCCCTTGTGTGGGTTTCCTCTATATGCTCTGGTTTCCCCCCACTGTTAAGCTTTTGACTGAATACTCTGAATTGCCCATGAGTGTGTGTGTAAATGGTTGTCTGTCTCTGTGTTTTCCTTGCGATGGGTTGGTGTCCTGTCCTGTGTGTACCTTGCCTTGTGCTCAAAGCTGTTTAGAAGGCTGAATATGGTTAATGCAGAATACTATTGTCCACTGTACTAACAACTAAATGATGTGTTGTAGACACTGGAGCCAGTGGATCAGCTCCTCCAGAGTGTGGACCCAGCCAAAGACAGAGAGCTGTGGGTGAGGGAGCACAAGACAGGCGATCTCAGACCTGTGGACATGGACATCTAGAGGGAACTAACCTCAGAACAGCATAAACACACACACACACACACACACACACACACACACACTACACCCAGACTTTTCAAGCCTACCTGTCTATCTGTCTGTCTACCACAATGCTCCCAAGGTCTTGGCCAAAGCCATACAGGTATCTCTCTTTCGAACCACCACTTAAATTGTCTCATAAGTTTCTACATGAGTTGTCCAGTTAAGTCACACATTTAAGTCACAGAAGTGTAAGTACTTATGAAGGACAGAATAGAGGCAGAGTGCATTAACATTCTCTACTCAGCACCATGCACTTTGTTGCTAGAATATAAAGCCGCTACTACTGCTGGTCATAATACATAATAATCTCAGTATTTCAGTAGGAGTCTATTGCTAATAATAGTTAACGTAAAGATCTGCTAACCAACCTGAGCCCTAAGGAGCCTGAGAAAATATAGAGATTTGGGTCAGGTCTGATTGACTCTTCACAAGTGATCAGGCTTGGGTCAAGTACAGGTTTGTTTTATAATGAGTTATTTTTTCTGTAGTACATTTCATGCACTCATGCTTTCTTTCCTTTTTTCCTTTTCACTAGCATGCCCATGCTCTTTCTCTCTAGGGTGAGGTAGTTTAGTTTAGTTCAGGTTGGGTCCTGGGTTCAAATTTAGCAGTTCAAGTCAGACCAGTTTGGGTCAGGTCTCGAAACGGTGGCTGTAAAACAAGCACAGAACATTGAATTTCTTTATAGTCAGTTTGTTGCAGTTAGGTACACTGTATTTTAGGATTACACAGAAACATGGAACAGATGCATATATTTAGTCTTTATAAAGGAAGCATACATAATTATTATTCATATATAATTTTGCCAACAGAATAACTCAAACACGCCCATGTAGATGTTCAGAAATGCTCTCATCAGGAAGAGTTACTGCAGTTTGAGAAAAAAAAAAACAGTTTTAACGTGAATAACCAGCATGATCTGTAAAGTTTGTTGAAATACGATTCTACTAATATTCTATTCTATAGTGTAATTATACTGTTTTATTGTTAAATCTGTATTGTAATCAAAAATATAGAGTTTATTGCAATGAGGAATGCAACACAATTTGTACTATATTCACAACCAACACAGCTAGAAGAAACTCTTGGTTAAAAATAGAGCAAATAAAAAAAGAAAAAGAAAATCAGCCTTCCCGACAAAGGGAAAATCCTCAGCAAAATGCATTATCTACGTATGATATATTTTCATATTTTTGAAGATTTCTTTTGCAGAGAAGCATGCGGTTCTCAAAAATGCAGAATCTCAGTAATGAATAGTTCTATTTCGTCTATTAAAGAAGTATTTGTGTAAAATGAAAACTGCCTTGACACTGGCATTCAGTGCACTGACTATGTTCATAGAGTCTGTGTCAACCATATGATTTCTCTTCAAGGGAAGCCAAGAAACCTCTTTATGCAGAACATAATCAGCTCTGTGCAACACCCCAATCTCATCCCGCTTCTATTCCAAGTTCAATTGTAGAGCATGAATTAAAGGTGAAATGATATGGCTGAGCTGTAGAATCTTAGCTTGAATCTGTGGTGGATCAGATGTGACTTTATGATCATTTGTATTGATGTACACCTTTTAGTGCCTAAAGGTAAATTGCCTTGGAATGTCCATTCTATCTTCTGTTTTGTGTTTGTACATAGTTGTAAATATGTTTGTTTGTTTTTAGTCTGCTAATGTCATCATAAGCACATTCCACCAAGTGCTTGTCTCCTAGCGTCATAAGTTTGTACTGTTTGTTTACAGATCGAGAGCTTACTTAAACACTTCTACCTTGAGATCAGGTTATGGAAAGCAGCTGAACACTGCAGGAATGAAATAGTTTAGATCAAATCAGCAATTTGGATTTAATATAACATTTTGCAATGTTTACATGCACTTATAAAAACTATTGGACATTATGCACATATTTAAAGCACAGAGAAAAAAAATTATGTGCTTTTTCTAATTTTTTTGTTCACTTTTTAAAGGCTAGATCTTACAGCAAATGCATCAAGATGAGGGGGATTTAACTAATAATATGAATGATTTAAACTGTAATCTGACAAAGTGGACTTTGTGAAAAATCCAGGAACAAATCTCCAGTGTGTTGACCAGCAGCTGCTTTGGTGTGCTGCATTTACTGTTGATGTGTGTTATTCTCTTGTCGTAACTCTTGTTGTGGAGCTATACAAACCATGCAGGGATTCTTAGCATAATGGGATTGTATGGGGATGATATACATCTAAATCACCTCACATGAAGAATAAAAAAAACATTTAATACAAAAAAGATTACATATTGTCACTGTTGGGACAAAATCTCTCTACTTTACAGAGGAAAAAAACACACATCTGAATTTGTAAAATAATTGTTAGTACTATGCAAATGTTTAAACTCTCTTGATCAAATTGCTTTTTTTTATTTTCTTCAGCACATTTTAATGAACAATTACTGTGCTGAATTTAGCAAATAAGAATCATAAAATGTGGTCTGTGCAAAAGTTAATTCACATTTACCATATTTTCCAAGATGTTAATTTAAGTACAGAAATGCAAATTATGCACTAAACATTTGCAGAAAGCACCATAATTAAATGTGTTCCCTTTAAAGGATTGTTTTTCATTTAAAAATGAAACATTATTTGACTGGGGTGTTCAAACTTTTGCATGCAAATTTCTTTTTGTTAATTCATCATGAATGTTTTACACAGTTTAATTTTAAGGGCAGCTGGCACTTTCAAATTATGTAAAAAAAAAAAAAAACAACGAAAAAAATGGTTTTGTCCCGACAGCAACAACCATAACTAAGACCTTGCAGTATTGCATTAAATTTATTTTTTATTAGGTTTTTTGAAAATTAGGTTATTTTCTAATATTAAACATTCCCCATTTTGCTTAACATTGGGTGTAGCTGGTTAATCTGTCTGCAGTTTCGCATGTAACAGCTGTCTTATGTTCCCTGAATTTCATGTGCTATAAATTGTACTGATACTTCATGTCAACGATGTGCATTCTGTGTATTATGAGAAGTTGTTCAGTTGAATGTCCGTGTGTGTAACTGAAACCCTTTTATATGATATTGTAATTGTTGATTTATCTGCTCTCAAGTTAATAGTCCCCATTAATACGACATGTTTATGGATTTGTCATGTTTATGTTCAGTATGCCCAGGAAATGACAACAGTGTCTGAAATAAATAAAAAAAGAGACATTTATTTAAAACTACTTTTTATTTTACATCACATCAACAGGACCATCACCTCTTTATCAAGCTTTAAGTAGCACCTCATGTTTGAAAAGTGTGTCTCCCTTCAATGCTAATGACCCAGCCTGTTTGATTGGAGTGGACTGATCCCTTTAAGCAGATGAAACATAGCCTTTTGGCTACATTTCTTCTGGGGTCAGTTGCAGTTCCACCCCACCCCACCCCACCCAACTCCACCAGAGCTCGAGCTATTGGCTCAGTGTTCCATCCCTGAAAACGGGCCATGCATTAGGCTGAGCCAAAGACAGCCTTAGATGGTTTTAAGAAAGAGGTAAGCCCATGCTTTTCTCACCACTCCCCAAAGTCTTGGCAATGTGCAATGACAGTGCACAAAGATGCAACAAGGGGGAGGAAAAAAACTGCACCTATAATGCAAGATTTTGCTTGTACAGCTCTTGCACAAACAACATTGTAGAGATATTTCAGGACAGGCAAGACCATCATATGCATGTTCTTCCTATACTTGGAATATTGTAGTGTAAGATACATCATGTTTTAGTGAATTTTATGGAAACATTCCTTAATTCGCTCTTAAAATGGTTAATTGGTTAAATATGCAGTACATGCTGACCAAAAAAAATTGTTAAAAAATGGAACATATCCCAGAAAATACTTAAGAGTTAACTATCACAGACAGGCAGCTTTAAAAGCATGGAATTCTCTAAAAAGAATATACATATTCACAGATCAGTAGTACATAATGTCTCTACTGATTAAGCTAAAACACAGGTACAGATACAGATCAACAAATCACCAGTAAACAGTGTCTCAAAATTTACTGTAGTTAAAACCTCTTTTGCTTTTACTGCAAAAAGCATAATATTGATACAGTGATCAACACTGGTGCATATGGTATGATACCTCATAAAGTTAGATGAGAACCATACATGGAGTGACTCTGTACAGTCAAATGCAAAAGTTTGGGCATTCCTGGTCAAATGACATGTTTTGTTGCTTTTCTAAGTCAGAAATAAGTACAAATCAATTAATAATAATTTATTCATTCAAAATGAATAAGATAATAATAATAATAATAATAATAATAACAATAGAACTAACAGTAGAACATAAATGAGGCCTGTGCAAAAGTTATAGCGCATTTTATATTTCATGTTTTATGTTTTTCCAATATATTAAATAAGCAAAAAAAAGATTTACTACAATTTGCAGGAAAATGCCACATTTTCTTCCCTTTATTCTCACTTAGAAAATCATTAAAACATGTAATTTGACCTTTAGCACACGACCATCAAAGGCAAAACCTGTGACGTGACCAAATGGCAGTAGTAGAAATTCCTGCATTTAGATGGTATCTAAAGCAAACAGCCTTTGCTGAGTGTTATTATTTGTGGTGCTGAGCAAAAACATCAGCTGATTATACCCTTTCCCTGGACTAAATGGCCATCTGAAGGCCCTGTACAACAAATAAAATACCAAGTTATGTAAAATGTATGTCTCCTGTTAAACAGCTCAGTTCCAACATTTGACGAGAGTAGGGAGAAGTTCACTCTACAGCCCTGAGAACGAAGCACCAGAAGAGAACTGCTGGCCCTTAAGGATTTGCCTACCCTGACCTTCAGATTTTAAGAGGATTGATTACGCTAGAGAGGGATTGTTAACATGAGCCTAATTCCTCTCATCAGAAGCTCTTTACTTCCATACCACAGTAACCAATGGGAGGTGAACGCAAATGAGGCATCAGTTGTCAAGAAAACTGAACTTCAAAGTGAGGAACACCCGACAAAGATTTCTCTCCAGCCACATATGGCTGGGCAGTGGTTAGCAGTGGTTTGTAGGAAAAAAGTGGTTGGTGAAGTGCAGAAGGTCCTCTAGAGTCAAAGGGTGTCTGGGTGGCAGAGGTTATGTGTGTAAACAGGAAATGCGCTGTTAACTCATAGAAAAAGTGGTCTGAATGTTACTGCTTCTTCTCCTTCAGTTTCTCCTGAATCTTCTTGGGCTCATCAAACTGTATCAACCTCAAGATGTCTTTGTTGTCCATTACTCCCTGAATGAACTCCCCCTCTGCAATCTTATCTGTTGGGCCAATAAGAAATTGAGATTATGAGAAAATATTTTGCAATTAAGTATAATATTGACTAAATAATAGTGATTTTATTAGTTGTTGTGTTGTGTTTTATTTATTTACTTTTCAATGCAAATTGCAATTTACCATTTTCTTTCTTTTGGAAGAAGTTCCATATTTTGTCAGCTCGCTTTTCTGGTGTGTTCTCATCCTCTGGAAGTTTTTTCTGATCCTCAACAGGAATCATATTAAATATTGCCTATATTAAAGAAGAATCAAGAATTAAAATCAGAACTGTCATTTGTAATAAATTGACTCATAAAGGGCTTAACCCAAACTAGAAGACTTGCACTGTCAGGAGGTATGATCCATCTTAAGCTTCTTTAACCATGTGGTTGAGTTGGACACAATAGTCAAACATGTAAACAACTAACACTTTTATAGACTGTGGTTGACCGGATCTAAATCTGACACAACAATTGCCATACACTGTTAGCATAAAATTTCCCAGTATATTTCAAATATTTCTTTGAACAATTGTATTCAATTATAAAAGCCTATTATTTTTTTAAACATCTTGAGTACCACATCATCACTGTCTTTACCAAATATTATTGTAACTTTTTTAGCATAACTGGATAATATCAACTGCTGTTTACATTTTTTCACAATGTCATGATGAATTTGACATTGTAAATGGTTTAAATCACATTAAATATAATGTTGTTATCCTGTTCATTTTTTGTAGATCTGACTGTGATGTTATGCAAGGTCCATCAAATTTCTATTATTTTTTTATCAATCCAGGAGATGATGTTTCACTAGTATGAATCACACATACACACCTTCACAATGTCCTGGACCTCATTCTTGCTGATGGTTCCATTACCGTCAACATCATACAGAGCAAAAGCCCACTCAAGTTTGGCCAAGGTTTTGCCTGAAGAGGTTAGGTGCAGGGCTATGATGTATTCCTTAAAATCCAATGTGCCGTCAGCATTGAGGTCAAAGCTGCGGAAAACATGGCGTGCATAGGCAGTGGGATCGGCATCAGGAAAGAAACTGGCATAGATGCCTTCAAATTGCTCCTTGGTTATACGCCCACTGGGGCATTCTTTAAGGAAGGTGGCATACCAGGCACACAGCTCAGCCTCCGAGTATTTGGTGTTTAGTTTTAGATCCTCCAGAATCTCCTTCGACAAAGCACCACTCTTGCTGTTCCCCATGCTAACAAGCTGTTCCTCAGGGGAAACTGTCCTACTACTTTTGCACCTGTCCTCTCTTCTTCTTCTTCTTCTTCTTTTTCTTCTTCTTCTTCTCTTTATCTCTTTCTTTCTCTCTCTCTCTCTCTCTCTCTCTCCCCCTTTGTTTTTCTGACTACAGTGGATTAACAATGCAACGATACAGGCCTGTTCTGTGTTGGTGTGCTATGTTAGTCTTGGCTGGACACCCAGCGAGTCTATATCTTTTTGGCCTTCTCTCCTGCCAACTCCAACTCCAACTCCACTAAGTGCTGAATGGGATTATAGATATCTCTATTTAAACCAAGACAAGCTCTCTGCAAGATTAATTAGTTACGTCACACAGCTCTGACATCTTTTGCAGATGCGATGAGTTGCACACTACAATACTAATGTGTATGATGTGCCCTCTGTTTCAACTCTGTAACATTATAAAATAAGCTAGGTTTTCATGTAACTGATGGTTGCACAACCAATCACCACTGTTAAGCCAGTGTTACTTAATATGATGCAGACTGGAGACAACACTGTTTTTTTTATGTGAATAAAACTCTCTAAGATAAAGTGTAAGATAAAACTGGAGGTCCACATTTAGATGTATTACAGCAGGACTTGCAGTGCTTTAAATGCCACCTAGCCGGTTTATCTTCTGATAAGCCCTTCAACCATGCTGACTCCACTTCCAATGCACACAACTCATTATTTGGGTCGGCACACATTTCTAGTACTTGTCTATATCCAGATAGGCATTTGCATTTTTATTATTGATCTAATACTAGAATAAGCAACAGTACTCTAAAGTTCCTTATGCCAGTTAGGTGATGCAATCTTAGACTAATTGTATTTGTTTGCAAGCATTTATTTTAGACAGGAGGACATTGTAGCAGGCCTATTTTGGCTGTGTTGGCAGGAACTAATTGGTTACCGTGGGTTAGGAGATGTGCAGGCATTTTTAGACTGATTAGCTTGATGAATGGTCGGCAAAACGATTCTTGAGCATACTCTTCCGTCTTACCCCAATGACCCAGTGATCCTAGCTGTCATTTGGATGTTGCTAAATGTAGGCTAATGAAGGGCCAAGTATTGTTTTCTTACTACTCAGGGGTGACTCTCCTTAACCTCTGTAAGCTGCCTTTAAATAGAGTTTTGTAAGCCATCCTAGGGATCATGGTGAAGCCCTGGGCTTGTTGTTTTAAAAGCACCATTAGGGTAATTCTAAAAGCCATCAAAAACTGTCTATGTTCATTAAAGAACTTACAGCTTATTCTAGAGTATCCTTACATGGAGCAGTCTAACATAATTGATACAATATCTTTAAAAAACATATATGGACATCTTTCTATAACTCTCACAAGACAATAAATAGTCAATTGCTGATGACTTGAATAAAGTGCATAATGTTTTTGTATCATATTAATAATTTTTGTTTTTACATAAAGGCAATTTAGGAATATGTAGACAATATGTAGTTTTATGCGTGGGTCAGTAAATCTAATTTTCACCCTGAAACTGTTTGCATAATAGAGCATAGGATATTTGGCTGTTACCGTGGTAATACAGCACTGAAATCAGAGAGACAACAGTGTAGTATAATGCAGGAAGACTAGGCTAAAGAAAATCTCAAGCCTGTTGGTTTTGCCCTCAGCATTCAGGAAACAAAGCTGTTTAATTAGAGCTATGATTCAGCTCTTCAGGGATTATCGTTATTGCAGTAAGAGCACGTTGGGTGTAAAAAAAAAAGCTTATCATGACTGGGCCTTTTGCTTAAAAATATTCCAAATATTTTTTTGTCTAAGACATGTCATACTAGCTGTCATCCAAATCGTAAAAAAAATAAGGGAAGAATTTGATCAAAATTGCTCAGACATTTATCATTGTGGCCAATAATTAACTACAAAGTAATATCACATGCATAGCTTTTACATTGCAGTGCAGAGAATTTAAACTGTGTTCCGTTTCATACAAAAGCCATTTAGCTGCTGTTCCATTTCTTAGCATAAATATTGTAGCTTGTTTGTATCTTGTTTTAGATGATGAAAGACCTTAAGTGGTGAGCCACAACCCATTTTTGCTTGTAGAGTGTCATGTTCTCGGGAGGTGTTTGGCAGCAAGTGCAGGCAGGACTTGATTGTCAAAGGTTTATTTACGAACAGGACTGACTTAGGAACAAAACAAGACTAGGGCAGGGTACAAACAATGACTAAAACGACGACGAAGACGAAGACCGACCCGGAAGGGTGGCACGCGGGAACATTTAAAGACATGATAACAGCCCACAGCTGAGGACGTACACGACTCAGCTGTGGGGGGGCTAAGACACGGGGGTTCCTGACACAGAGACTGAGCTTTTGGTCCTCATTTTATACCCAATCATGAGCCCCTCCTCTGTTACCAGCTCACCTGCTTATTATGGGATGTTTCAACATGGCATCATTTGAAAATTCTTTTTACTTTTATTTGGTGTGTTGCAAGTGTCCATTTCTTAATTTGTTTATATTTACAAACTAAATATAAAAATTAATCAAATTAAAGTTGATCATTGAAAACAATGGAAATCTTTTCAGCTGAACATCGTTCTAGCTTCTACCCTTTAACCAAAGTTAGGGTGAGAATATAACCTGGACACAGCAGTGACAACCACGTGTAAAAGAAAGGGACATCCCGCGAAAGAAAAAAGAAAATTATTTTCTAAAAATCCCAACTTTTCTGAAAAGTCCATTTTTGCATAGTTTATGTGACTGGGACTGTGGGACTAAGCTGTCCCAAATAATGTCTTAATAATGGTTGATTAACAGCTTTGAGAGCCATGTCAAAAAATTAACTGCAGCTGGCCTCTTGCTGCATGGCCAATGACCTCTAGCTATAAGGGGTGAAATAATGGTCATTGTCCAAATGCTGTGCCATGAAAATTTTATATGTTTTGGCTATGCTGGGCTTTGGAACATCACCTGTAGATGTGTGATAATACTTGTCCAGCACGTGGTTGGGTGAGCTTGTCATTCCACTCACCTCATTATCGTGGCTATTAATGTTGCCTTCACATTAGCGAGGGGCATGTTGCCCTGTTAACCAGCTTAAAGGGGACAAATCTGTCAGATGGGTAAAAGGAAATGGCCAGTGTTTGTGCAAAGTTAGGTTGAATTAATTTAGAACTGATGAATCTCCTGTGGAAGATTTGTGAAATGTCTTATTGGATAAAAGAATTTGATAGATGGTTCTAGATGGTGGTAGTCATTTTACTGCCTTTGTAATTGAATATGTAATCACATTTTGCTGAAAGCTGATCTAATGCCTGGCTACTTAACTCTTCTTATCATGTTGAAGTGCCTTGGCGTCAATGAGGAAGGAGGCTTATGTCTGACGCTAAACATGTTTATATGATTCTCAGTGCAATCAAGCTCTGAAGTTAAATGCAGGTCACCATAAATTTCATTAATATATTAATAATAGGTTTCAATTTAATTCATTAACAATTGGAGCTCTTTAAGAAGAAATTTGGCTATTTATTTAGTTGGCCTTCAAGCACTGATTGAAAATGGAGCAATGTGACAAAAAAAAGTATTTTTATTTGACCAATGTTCTGTCTTCCACTTAGCATTGAAATTATACTCATGCTGACTGACAGGCCCTGTCAGACATGCTTTATTTTATATTTTCATGATGTGGACAAAGGCCACAATGTGGACAAATTGGTTGCAATTTGTGAGGTTGCAGATTTTATATTTTTCATTAGGAAAGAAAATAGAAAGGACTAAAATACTTGTGTGACTAAATGCTAGTTTTACAACCACTAGATAATAATCACTCATGTTGACATTTAGTTTTTAAAAGTTAATAAATGAATGACCAGGATGTTACAGAGACAATACATTTTCATTTCTCATTTTACATTAACAGAAACATAAAGTTCTTAAATCCTTCATTCTGCAACATGCAGTTAAAATGCTGTCCAAGGCTTAAACAAGAAACAATTTATTCTTTACATGGGAGCGTGTGGCAGGTAAATATTATGTAAGGAGATTTTCTGGTCTGAACATCCTTTTCCCAGGCAACTACAGCAAACTTTCAATAGGTCATCCCAGCAAACTAAAATACAATCAACCTAGGAACCACGTCTTATCATTTAATTCTTTGGTTATGCTTTTGGCTCCTGACCTTTGATGTAAGAGGGCCATAGTTGCATTATCATGCAAGCTGCCATGGACGCAGCAGTGCAACTGAAACTAGAAGTGTTGCTACATAATTTTGCCACACAGTGTAAACCAAATTCAGATATAATCCTGACAACTACAAACAGTCAAAATGATCATTGCACAAAAATGATTTTAGTACATATAAACATCTACTTATAGTTTTTTTAACCATTACAAAAAATGTAAAGCGTGCAAACAAATATTATCTCATGTAAGCATAACATTAAATAACATAAAATGGAAGCATAAAAATAATGTGTGGTCACATGAAATGTCACGTGTCCTTATGTATTCATAGTCTTTTCACAGATAATAAGTGTTGTTTGAAATGTGCAAAAACTAAATGTTCAAAAACTGTGTCTAATAACCTTTTTTCATGTAAGATTAACTATGAACTGGTTGTAATTGTACTACTTTGATTACCTAGTTTAAATCTTGATTCTTTTTTATCACACATCACATCTAATCGTCTAATCTATAGACAAAAAAGTTCATGTTTTCATTTAATATCTGAAAGCAAAAATCAACTGTAACCGTAAAGATATGATATGACATGTATACTGTACACTATGTGCATGCAACATAGTGGCGTGCACGAAATGGATACTTTCTGTAAGCCATGTGTCTGACTAAGGTCAGTGCCCTCATCAAGCAGTGATACTCACTTGGCATGTGGGAGAGTACTCCAGAGGAGGATAATCCTTGTATCATCTGGAATACCTTTTACATAAATTCCCATTTCTGAGGTTTTTCCTTCCCTGAAGGATATAACGCAGCTCATGCATTTGTTAATAGTTTTAGGCAGCTGTTTTGTGTTTTGTACTATTAGCTTTTGTAGTTTGCTAGATACATGATTTTTGATCTGCTATGAATAGCTTGAAATGGTTCTGTGCTGTGATAGTTAAATAAATAGCACGTATTTGATTTATTTTTATTTCAAATCATTTAGAAATATTTTTAAATCCCTTGCTAAACTTATAGGCATTTACAACCTTTTTTCTGTAGGCTTTAAAAAGGTCTTGAAATGAAGGTCTTGGTCTTGAAGTGATGAGACCAGACATTTCAAAAGCAAAGAGAACACCAGCTGTTAAGTTTAAACAAGAACTTAAGTAAATAAGACAGGTCCCATTTGCAGAAAGTTCTATTCAATGACATTTAGTCTGGAACATTTGTTCTAATTATATGGACTTGAAGGTGTAATAAATGTAAGAGTTTATGTACTTTTACAAAGTGACTGATCTGTGTGTTTTTACCTGAATTTGATAAAATGATAGCATAATGTGTCTGTGTTAATTGTTGGTTATTGTTAGTTGTTGAGTACAGTCACTTTTATTTGTAGACACTGTATCAAAGAGGATGACCAAGTAACAGATATTTGATTAACTTACAAGTCCTTTTAGAGTTTTAGTTTGAAAATATGACCTATTATACTGCTTATGTTTACATGTTTAACTGAAAAAGCCAGACCTACTAATTAAATTAATCATATCCACATGATCATACAGGCAGGCAGACAGAGAGAGACAGACAGACAGACAGAGAGACAGACAGACAGAAACATAGATAGATAGATAGATAGATAGATAGATAGATAGATAGATAGATAGATAGATAGATAGATAGATAGATAGA
>JBBPDA010000030.1:11400203-11419217 GCA_037974385.1 Arnoldichthys spilopterus
TATGGGGTGCTGTGTGTACATTAATGAGGGGAAAAATTAATGTAAATGATTTTAGCAAATGGCTGCAATATGACAAAAAGTGAAAAATTGAAAGGGGTCTGAATATTTTCCATACCCACTGTACAAAACAGGCAAATAAGTGATCTGTGAGTGGGAACTGCAGTGGGGAAAAAAGAATCACAGAATAAATAACGTTGGGTTACTGTTGTAACAGTGGTTCTTTGAGAACATGAATGGGGTATCTCACTATGGGAAATACCCTCGTCATGATGGACCATGAAAGCACCAATGACACGTCTGTCAGCAAGGCGGACCAAACACTGCAGCAGTATGGGAGCGCCACCTCTTCTAAACATACTACTGTAGCTGTGTAATACAACATTCACTGCATGAGCACTTCCCTGTGGCCAAAGCAAAAATGGACGTATGGTGGATAGTTTCAACAGTAGTTCCCAACATTCTCTTTCAAACATTCGCTTGGTATCTATCATTCAAATTCAATCTGGACAAATGTGTGAAAAGAAAATAACCATTGCACAGTCGCCAGCTCCAAAACAGACTATGCAACGGAAGGGGCCATAACATCTAACCTTTAAAAGCTGACAAACGTGTGCGGGTGGCCCAGCTAGTTGCAGGACAGATATCACTAACTGACACACCTCTGAATAATGCCCAAGATGTAGCCATGCCCCTAATAGAGTGTGCTCGTAAGGACTTAGGAGGTTGTGAGCCACTGACATCATAATCTTTTTCAATAGCCTCAACTATCCAGTTAGATACAGTACATGTTGGGCTGAAATAGCTTGCTCCTTGCGTGAGGGAGGCCATTACACAACAAACTGGCTACTCTTCCTAAAAGAGGGTGTTCTCTCCGTGTAAATTCACATGGCATGAACAGTGCAGACTGTGCTCTTCCTCTTAGGAAAAAGGAGAAATGATGAGCAATGATAAGCTGAGTTTGACCTTTGAACGCAAGATTCGGCAAATGGGTAACCTTAGAATACCCATTACTGAAAATCATGCATGAAGGATGTACTGATAGCGCAAGAAGTTTACTGACCCTCTTAACTGAAGTCAGAGCTGTCAGTAAATAGGTCTTTAGTGAGAGTAACTGTAGTCCAATCCCTTTCAATGGCTCAAAGGGTGCTGAACATAAGAAAGGAATCATGTCCCTCTGTTCACTCTTCAAAAACATTCATTATTGTATACAGAGTGTGTGAAGTAAGCCTTAGCACTCTAAATAATAGCAATCACGTTATCTGGAAGACCGGTGGCATCCTAAAGTAACCTCTCTCGGGCCAGGCCCACATGGATGCTCGACCCAGGCATGGGTGAAATATCTGACCGGACACCTGTGACAGTACGTCCCTGTGCAGCAAAAGGGGCCGTGGCTCCCCCACAAGAAGCTGTCTGATCTCTGCTATTCAAGGTCTTGCCAGCCAGAGCAGAACAATCAAAATGAGTGACAGCCTGTTCTCTCTTGCTCTTACAAGAGTGGGAGACATGAAGCTCAGTGGGGAAATGCATATAGCAGTATGTTTGGCCAGAGGTGAGCCAGCACATCTACCCCCAGGGGAGTGCCTAGCCTGATTATGATTGGGGATCTCTAGCATAAAAATGTTCCTCTATGTCCACAGAGGGGTCCTGGAGGTCAATCCTCTACATTCATTTAAGTTGGAGGGACTTAACCACAGTGCCAAACTTTTGCCCAAGAGAGTGAGGCCCATGGACCCCAGGCAGCTCTGAATCACACTCTGGGAAGTAAGGAAATTAAGATCTGTAATGATTCAGGTTCCTTTCAAAAAATGTGGGGTTACCTGTGTTGAGCTGTTTGCCCATCTCTACTCCAGCAGTTCTGCTTGGTAGGCAGTGAGGAGACTGGCCAGCTGAAAACAGAGCCATAGAGTCAGTTGTGCAAGTTTGACCTCTGTGCAACTTATGCACAATGGATGGGAATCTTTGGCTAATATGAAGAAGCCTCAGGCAGAGGGGCAGGGGCAGGACTGCAACAAGGTAGGGATGCCCTTGCTAGATTTTGTACCAGATGCCATTTTATAGAAGGGTGTGCACTACGCTTGATGTTAGATTAGATTAGATTCAACTTATTTGTCATTGTGCAGAGTATAAGCACAAAGTCAATGAAATGCAGTTAGCATCTTACCAGAGGTGCAAAGATCAGTATTCATGTATGACAGTAAAGTGCAGTATAGGTGACGTTATATGTTGTATGTTACAGTATATACAGTGTGTAGAGATGCTAGTGAGCCAGGACAGCTGCTAGTAGAGAAAACAATAGAGTCGTTTTACCACTATAGCTTAGTGACTAGCTTAGATGCTGTAAAGTGCTGTCAGCTTTAGCTTTCCTTAAGGCACCTTAACTGGTCACAGTTAAGCAGGAGGTCTGGAGTGACTGAGGATGTGCTGTGAAGATGTGGTCTTCACAGAGAAGAGTGCAAGAATGTTGCATTACACCAGTACACTGGTAGGAGACAGGGCTCTCATACTACTGCAGTGTTTGGTCCTTCCTGCAGTCAGCCTTACTAAGCTGTGACCATGACTTAACTATCTTGTTCATATGTCTATATATGCCATGACCCTGACTTATCTTGTTCCCACACCTTACTCAGTCACTGCCATGCATTTGTTTCTTATTCAAACAGTTTCAGTTATGATACATTAGGATCCAATCAACATGCCTTTAGTAGATCATTTTAATGAAAAATGGATGGCACTAGTGGGGCCTTTATAAAATAATTCTAAATAAATAAATAAATAAGCAAGCAAGCACGGGCCTTTCAGCAATAAGCCACACTGCTGCCAAACTGACTGGAGTTCACACTTTTGCCGACAGATGGCGCCAAGTCCATAACCCACATACACATGCCCAAATCTCACTCCCCTATCTTATTTATTATATCCTCCATATGAATGGTTATTTACAGTACAATGGAAAAACGCAGTCGCTGTGTTGATTGAATGGTTTCGTGCGCAGCGATGAAAGTTTCATAGAGGAGAGTTTTTTTTTGTTAGACTGAGTGGATGCCTGCCAGAGGCTTGGTGCAGGGGGAGCAGTGGGGGGTGGAGCAGGGGGAGGGAGAGCGGTTCAGGAACAGCAGCAGCAGCAGCATCACGTTGACTGAGGAGCCTCTTCGGAGAAAAACCGCAGCACCAACACTGTAATGGACGAGCTACACCTTGCTGTGCAGATGAAAGAGCGCGACGCCGAGGGCAGAAACCGATGCGGACGGCGGTGTTTCCCTGTCTGAACCGGAATGCCGAGAATGTCGAGACGATCCGAGCCCGGAGGAATCAAATGTTGCATTTGAGCGCGCTCCTGTCTCCTTACCGTCCTTAACGCGGCGCCGTTCGTTCATAGCGTATTTGCCTGACAGTGCGGTACAGCTAAAGCCTTCCGAGGGACGATGACATCGTCGGTGCTCTTGGTGGCCATGTCCTCAGCTTTTCTCAACCCTACCTTTGCCTTCAGCTCCCATTTCGACTCAGGTGAGTGTGCGTCGACGTAGAACATGGCAAAATGTGCAAATCTGTTTACCTCGTTCACCTGATTCACAGTAAGATGATCTGACGTTTTTTCTATTTATTGGAAAACAAGAGTCCCTGTGTATTTATGTATGTGCGTGTGTGTGCATTCATGTATGCAGTGGAATGCTGTGCGAGCCCATATGCTTGTCCTCCACATCATTTCCAGCACATTTGGGACAGCGGGAGGAGAACGTGCTTAAAACCCCAGCCTAAAACAGCCTTAGAAAGTCAGTGATGGGTCATGGAGACATTTCAGAGACCGTGTCCATCGATCACATCCTGTCTTTCTGTTCCTGTCTGTGGTTTGCATGTGATCTCCCACAGTTGCTCTGTTGCATAACATGCCTGTATGTTGGACACACTGCATTGGTCATTGGTGTTTACTGCCCAGAGGGGATCACTGGCCCTGTGGCATCTTTAGGACTCACTGATGAGCAGACACAAGTATTGAGAATGACAACAACCACCTCCCCCCAACCCACTCACTTCACTACCAAGGCCTAACCAATGGGTTTCATTGCTGTGTTCCACTTTGGTAGCCTCTGCTTGTGTTCGGTTCTACATCCTACTCTGTTGACCAGCAAAAGAGGGTAGGCAGGCAGCATGCAGTAAGTTTGGGAAGGGGGGGTGGGGGTAGCTGCATGTCTGCAGTGGGTCTCTGGAGTCCATGCTGAACCAGTAGTGCACAGTGTGTGAGCTTCTTTTTATGTCTACATCCTATAGAGCACCACAATCCAGCGTTTTTCAGCAAACATCAGTTAACCCAGACCTTGGGTTGGTTGGTTTAACCTGTGTTTGATTGTTAAGAGGTTTAAGAAAAGGGCGTCCGGTCTTACCCACAAAGGGCTGCAGGTTTTCATTATAAAAAAGCAGGAGCACACTTAATTAGTTGTTTGAAGACTGAGGCCAATTAATTGAACAAGTGGTATAAAAACCTACAGCCTGGCCAGCCCAGGACTCGGCTGTTCTAGAATATTCTCCCACAGTCAAACTGGCTTATCATACCAGCTGTTCTTTCTTGGTCCACATCTGGTAGGTACTAGCCACTGCATACCAAGAACACCCCACAAGACATCATTTGCTTATTTTTCCTGCCTATCATATCAACTTCAACAACTGACAGTTCACTTGCTTCCACTATTATTCCAACTATTGACCATTGCCATTGTAACAAGATAAAAAGATAATCATTATAATTTGCTTTACCTGCCAACCTGTAACAAACCATATACAATGATAGAGTTAATGCAGGAGTAAAGAATAGAAAGGCCTGCAAAAGTGTGAAAGGTCTTAGGACCGACAGGTCTTTGAAGTTTACTGTTTTAAGGCTGAGGTTGACCCATAGATGCTGGAGCATACGGGTACCCTAGAGGGCCCTATAGGACCAACATCCTGGTTAGAATAGTAGAGTGAGATGAAAGGTCTACACAGGACTGGGAGTTTTTTGTGGCCATGCTGCTGTGTTCTAGGCCAATCAGTAACATCAGAACGGTTCCATCATCTTATTAGACACATGGAAATGAACATTATTGTCCAAATGGATCTTGTTTTTCCTAACTGAAGACTGTTGACAGGTTATACTCTTCTGTGCCAGTTTACCAGGGATTTTGATGCTATTGGGTTGGTATGTGCCATGTTTTTTGGCTGAATGTAAAGATTTAATTAGTAATTTTGCCCCATTTCTTTCTGGCCATTTGTGATAAAATGCTTACAAAATGTAAAGGGCAACTGTCATTTTCAAGTAGTGTAAGAAAAAATGAAGTTAAGTTTTGTCTGATAACATTTTTCAGTAGTAGCACTTTATCAAGGTATGTGTGTGTTTGTGTTTGTGTATGAAAGAGAGAGAGAGAGGGAGAGAGAGAGTTAGAGAGGAATTTGGCCCTTGATTATCAGAGAATTTGGCTTTTGTATAATGCTCTATTATGTAAACCCTGCCATGACGATTGAATTGTGCCATGTGAGGAGCGTAGCAGACACCCCCTGCTTGCATTTACGGACAAGAAATCTGTGGGCTGTGCGATCTGACTGATCGGACTGCGGTACAGCACTTTCAAAGACCACAGCAGGGGCTTTCCTCATCTCCCTCATGCTCACAAATGCAGTTAATGAGATGCGGCACAGTTCAGGGGGTCAGCCATATGTGTTACAGTGTTCATGCCGCAGTAGACTAGACAGCCTACCCTAGTGTGAATTAGAGATGGGCGATGTGGTAAAAATATAACATCAGGATACCTGAATGCATTTTTAGTACACAATCTGTACTAATATTTTCTGAGGTTTGTAAAGACATTGGAACAGATATATTGACCAGCAAGCTAAAGTGCAGTTAAGCAAAGGCTATGTAAAATGATCTAATTATAAATTTGACTTATGCAAAATCTATAATTTAAGAAGGGAGAAAATAAAAATGGTAAATAATATACATTTTTATAAAAATATAAAAAATATAATAGCGTAAAGATCAGATCAGCTGCTTGCTTCTGTACAGTTTATATAATTCATGCACACTGGTTGTTGTTAACAGTGTATAGCTCTCTGTAATTGGTCTAAATAGGCCTGTCCAGAGGACAAAACCCACCAAATTCAAATAAATAAATAAAGTAAAATGAATTAATGATAAAATTAAATACAGATAAAAAAATATGTCAGTGGCATAAAAGCAATAAATAAATAACACTGGGGCACAAAAATAATTAAATAAATATATGTGGAATATAATGTAGAAATAGAAAAATACATCAATAGCACCAGGTTGGTGCTGCTTAGAGAGCGCTTGCCAAAGCGTGACCATTGTAGGATACGGTATCGAATGCTTAACGGACTGAGTTGAGTCTAGCTCTAGCGAGGGCTGTTGCTACCGAGCGCCCCTTGCATTCTTCCCAACCGCGACGCCGGAGCGCAGGTTCATCTACTACTGGTTGTACAAATAAAGACTCTTTGTTAACCACATTGGTTTCCATACTCCCCTTGATTCGTGACAGTTGCAAATGAATAAATTTGTATTGGGACTGCATAAATACTTGAATAAGTGTACATATGTTAGGAATTTATTAAATAAATAAATTCATATTTTTGTTTAAGCTTTTATTTTCTGTATTTTTTTCCTTAGTTAATGCTAAAGAGGTAGGCCACACTAACATTGCTGTAGCCATCTATTGGTCCAGGGTGGGTTGGTAAGGTAGATCAGACTCATGGCAGGTCAAAAATAATGAGGGTGCTTCCTCCTGTTTTTGCAGAATATAGCTATGTATATATATATTTTTTGTTCGGCGAGATACGTTACTGCAGAAGTGATACTCAAACGTAATGTTGTGGTGCATCACAATACAAGAGCTCTCAGCTACAGCAGCCAGAGTTCAGCTTTGGCAAATTCTGAAGGGAAAAATAGTGGAAGGAGTTGATTTAAGCAAGCTATAGGACTGGATTAACTAAAACCAGTACTCAAATGAAAATGCTGTGTGTCTGTTTTCTGATGTTGCTGCTCAATAACATGAAGTAACTGTGTCACATGTACAGCATGCAAGTGGATTTCGTAATAATAACCTTTAAAGAAAACAGACATTTTATAAATCTATACGTAACTACATAAGCTAAAAGCCATTAACACTAGTCTTACACTAGCCATATTACCAAACAAGGTAGCATGCACCAATGTGGCATTTGTAGGCCAATGTCCATGTCCAGTATATTTAATATGCTAAAACCAAAGCCCAAACAAAAAAGATTTCTAAAAATGCATAAATTGGGACTATGTCTACTTGGATAGGAAAACCATACCTTGCATATAACTATATTATAGGATTTTAGCACAGTATTCCAGCATCACATAAACAAAAACAGCAAAAAATGTGTTTTTGTAATTTTTTTAACGGTAGTGTTAAAAACGAGACTTTTAGCTGTTGGTACAGTAACAGCTAATATGAAGCAGCAGCTGCTTAACATGAAGTAACTTTCTGTGTTTCATATATGACTCATACATTCATATCCTACATGTGAACATTTTTTCAGGATACATGCAGTTCATTGTTCTTGAAGTACTTACAATACCCATGGCATACTAAAGGGCTGAACAATTTGGGGAAAATATCTAAATGAGATTTATAAAAGCAGTATTTTACTATTTAAATGTCTTTTTTTTTCATTTATTTACCCAAGCCCTTTTTTTTTTTAGCCAAAATGGTTATTTTATTCATAAGTATTTATGTATTTTTTAATTTATTTATGTGCCAGACCACCAAGTCACAAGCTCTGCATAATTAAATGTTATTATTAATCAACTGCCCAAATTAAAAGTTGTCAGTATTGGATAATAAAGTATACAATTAAAATTAATTTTTTCAAATTGCTATTTTGATATAAAAATGATGAATTGTTCAACCCTACTGTGTATCTCTGTGAACAGCTATAGGCTGCTGCAGCTGTGATATACATGCTCTATAATAGACGGGAGTCAATGGCAATCTGTTACTATGACTGGCCAAGTAATGGGATTGAGAATTGATGTTACCGTGGCAATAGATGGCATGTTGTTGTGTGTGTGAGTTTGTGTGTGTGTGACAGAGGCTAATCACTCTTATGGTTGCCACCAATCCTTAGCATTCTGGACAAGGACAAGGACATGGCAGTGTCATCAGGATTATAATGAGATTGACCAGAGTTTCTCTCTGTGTGTGTGTGTGTGTTGCATTATTTTAGGGCCAGTGTCACTTTAGAATTGAAATAAGAGGTGAGAGAGATTGGATGGAGAGGAAAGGCTTTACTCTTGGCTCTAGGCCAAACGGAGGAAAAAATAAGGAGAAGAATACAGAGACTCATTGGACAGCATTTGTTTAAAGCAGGTACATAACATTCATTTCTTTAAAGCTTCTTATATTATTGAAATGAAGCAGGCTGGAGACAAAACCAACATTGGCTTTCCCACCATGTCAACTGTAACTTAAATGCTCATTACTACAAATGATACCCAAACTGAGTGACCTTTCACACACATTGAGGCAGTGGCTGTATAATGGTTAGGGAGTTGCTCCTGTGATCAGGAAATCGCCAGTTCAAAATTCAGACCGGTACAAGTACGGGTGAGGTACCCGGCATGAGGTACCCTAATCACTGCTCCCTGGGTGCTGCCCACATCAGCTGCTCACTGCTCCTACATTTTGATGTGTATTCACAATGACAGATGATATCTCTTCTGATATCTTATTAAGTTGAGATTTTAGCCAGTGTTCTGTAAAGCTTGTCTGTCTCACAATAGCATCGCTTTTTTCCAGTGCGTTTTGTGATTGAGACCATTTTCTGTCTTTTCATCCTGTACTTGTACTTAATTTTTGCCATTCATTGAGGACAAACTGCAGGTACCTTCAGATTAATCACTTGTTAGAATCACAGAGCTGTTGACATTTGTGGGTGGAAATTAAAGGTCTTGTGCTAAATTCCTATAAAGCATTAATGCTAACAAGGTATTTCTTTTTTGTCCCAAAATATCCTTTAGGTCTTTAAAGTTTCCATCGATTCATTTAAGTTGTATTGATCTAATTATCTGAAAAACTCATCGCTGCTTAAGACCACTTGTTTGGTTTTATGAACCAAAAACAGTCAAAGTTCAATTTACATGGCCATTCCCAACCTCTTTTTGTAATTTACAGTTACACAGGTGATTTTTGTGTCCAAGCAATATATGCAAAAATGAGCAACTATTCTGACTACTCCGTGTTATGCTTCATTCAAAGAGCGATCCAGAATGTTACAAACACTTGTAACTTCAGCATGAATGGGTGGGGCTAATCTGCTGTAGACTGAATATGCAGAAATGCAAGTACATAGGTTTTTCTGACATCAAAACAATTTTGTAGCCTGGTTCTTATTTGGAATCTTATATGGACTCTTATATGGATAGGAAAGTGAGTGGAGTGTTATGAAATATTGTGAAATATTATTAATATTGTATTGTGAAATATTAGCAAAGTGTATATTCAACATTTTACACACTTTTATTTAAGAAAAGTGTGGACAATGTCGTTTTTCATGCAACTGAGTTTTTAACACCAGTATTTATACTTCTCACTGGCCCACTCAGCTGCTCTTAGAGGTTCAAGCATTTACTTTGGAGTCTGAGTCACTGCCTTTAAATTAACAATAACATTATATAACAGGATGTCCAACACAAGTAACCCATCTATAGCAAGACAAGGAAATAGAAGTGAGTCAGACAGACGGAAAATGAAAGACTATTATTATTAATAATGAGAACAAAACGTTTTTATTGCACTACTATGAAAGTCTGTGAACTATAAGCAGAGGAATAAAATGATTGAAACTAAATAAATGTGAGTGTTTCTTTGAAAGTTTAATAATGGATTGCTGCTACTAAACTCCAGTGACTCTCACTGTGTAATGCCAATGAATTTCAATAAAGGTGCCAACCAACAGAGTATCAATTTAACCGAATGGTGCAGAAACAATGTTATCCATCAGCACATCAGTTCTTGGGGTTGTAGCACATAATATGGAATGGGCTGTCCTGGGAAATGAATGCTATAGATTGATTTTTGTATTTGTTTTTTCTCCATGTGGAGCAGCGGGGTGATAGATACAAGCGTGCTGTGTTACCATGCCATTCTCCAAAACAGATCTATACTAATTGTGGTACTAATAGTGCTTAGTGAAGTTGACCTCATAATTGCAGGTCACATGTGGCTGTCAGTAGACTCCATCAAGCACATACAGCAGACTTTCAGTGGTTGTACCACAGCTGGCTGGAATGCTCCTATGTGGTGCTGCAGAACTACCTGTGCAGAGTTTCAGCACCATGGAGAGTGAAGGTGACACTGATCCTGCACCTGTGAGGGCAGACAATCAGTACTACAGACAGGTCTCTCTAAGGTAAAGACAAATTAATACAGGGTGACCTGCTGCTCTTACAGTGGAATGGAATTCTATCATGCATTACCCAGCTCAGGGTAAAAAAAAAAGTTTTTCACTCACTAATGTTCGTCAATTATCTACTATCAGTAGTTTTAAAGAGCAGCTAAAACATATCACTGTTTATCTATCAAAACATTTATCTTTATTTTATATAGGATGACATATCTGTTCACTAATCTGATGTTTATGTGTGTTTTTCCTTTTCATTTTAGTTTTATCTGGGAAGTTTAGTGGGAAATGATATTTTTTGTTCCTGTATTTGAAAGGAAGTCTGCTGTACAAAATTGTTAAAACTACATGCCATTTGCACCTCAGGTCTCAGAGATCCTGTGCATGAAAGCTAAGCCGCAAAAACATTACTTTTTGATGTCACAAAAACTGACTATAGAATGTATGCATGGTGATGATTTTTTTTTGTTTAAAGGCATTTGGACTTGACAGTAATCCTTACATCTTACACAAGTGCCAGTGGTCCGTTGACATTGACTTGTGGCTAGAAATCGGTTTACCTGACATTTATTTGTATCTCATATCAACACCAGGGGAATACACAAGGCTTGAAGGCCTACACAAGCTCTCACATTCTCTTGTACCTCAATATAGGATTTTTTGGCAGAATTAAAGTAATGAGGACACAAGTGGATATTCTGGTTGTGGTGTGTATATGGACAGATTTGTATTACCACTTTTATTTGGAAAACTCACTAGATGCCACTCGCTAGCATTATTTACACAGCCAGAGAAGGAATGAGCCCCAATTGAAACTTTAGATAGAAACCTGCAGATAAGACAGGGACTGTTTTATGCCCATTGTACTTGAATGACAGGACATAGATAGAGATGTTCACATGCAGCAACATGGATGTTTCCAGTTTTGTCTGAAGTTATACACACTTTGTATCTGTACAGAGAACCTCACAACTGCTCTTTTTCATATTATATAAGTTTCAAAGTGATTTAGTGTTTTCACTGCATTTTAGACAATGCACTCAGTGCAAGTTAAGCTTTCTGCCACTCAGTGGATGTAACCACAGTGTCTTTTGCATACTGTGATGTCACATGCATACTCTTCATTCAGCCTGTAGCAGTTCATCTTCAGCTCATCATGTTGAAGTGATATGAAATATTTCAGTTTGGACTGCTTTTTGATTGAGAAACAGAACAGGACAGAGTAGAGCTTGTTTACATATATCAGTCTTAAATGCAGACTGAGAAAGCAGCCTGTTTAATTGTAAGGGATGAAATGGTTGTGTAAAAATGAACTGGGATATTAAACCATGCCAACAATACAAAAATACATATGAATAAAATGCAAGGAATATTGGGGATATGGACCTTTATGTTTAATTTTATGCTATGTCTTGACATACACTGCTTTATTTAACCTTTTGCTGTTTTATTTCAATAATCTGTAAAGTATTTTGGACTGCACTTTAGGTAAGAAAGGTATGCAGTATTGTGTTAGTTATGTTCAGCTTCACATAGAGTTATTTGTCCTACATAAGGCTGAGAATGCTTTCCCTCTCTTATCCTTCAGGGGGCTGTTCTATGAGTGTTGGCACTAGCAATGTTGCCTTAGCTGCCCCTCTCAGGGCTGGCTGCTGCCATTGCCTAACAGCTGAACTACTGTCCTGATTGAACGTGCCTCGGCAAAAAGCAGTGGCTGTTTCAGTCTCATTTCCGAATGCCATGGTTAAATGCCATAAAGCCATTTCATTCAACAATTTTTTTATACTCTTATTAATTGGCCTGAGTCTTGTGTTATGTAAGGTTTTCCCCACAGGGTCATAAAGACTAGAGCAGGGTGCTTTTGCCCAGGGTTTGGAAGACAGAAACATTCCTATTCTATCCCATGTGTATGCTAATTTAGCCCTAGTCTGGCTGCACAGCAAGAGAGAAGAGCCCTTAAAAAACATCTCACGTGTGCAATAACTCTGCTTCCATTTTCCCAATCTCCCTTGTTTTCAGTGTTCACACACACACACGGGTCTATGCAGTATTTAATGCACTACCTTGTCCTGGATTGTCTCCTCTGATAGCTGCCCCAGGTAAAAGGGGAAATATGTAAATTACTGCTTCAGATGACATGTTTTTATCAAGGAAATTTGCAGCAAAGAAATTGTGCCTGTTTATCTGGTTGCAGTATCACTGTGTATTTAAGGGACAGTTATTACTATAATCAGTGGTTAAACTGAGGATGAAATGATGCAAAGGGAAAAGGTAATGTCTTATATCAGTCCCAGGGGGATGTTTAGTTTAATTTACTTGAGCCCCTTAGCTATATATGTTCTACCAAAGTTTTTTGTTTTTACTCTGTCAGTGGTATTTTTTTATCATACTCTTACCAACATATCTTATTGTTGGTTGAGTAAAATAAATGTAAGTGGACTATTTTATGTGACCCATAAATTACCCTCTCTGTTCAAACCCTTCATTAAACACTGAGTGTATTAGGAAAGTGTGCGTACTTAATTTTACTCATTTACAGAAGACCAGAGGAAAGGTGTAAGATCTGGATTAAACCCTGTTACACTGCAGCTCCTGTTAAACTCTTCAAAATTCAAAGTATGTGGCTAGATTAGCTTTCAGCGTTTACTTGTTAACTCAATAGATTTAGTGTCCTGGATTATCTTCACCACTGAGAACTGCTGGTGCACCACTGTAGCTTTCAAGCACCATTGTAACACCATTCCTCACCAGCCCACCAAGCCAGTTAAAGTAACAGCCCTAATCAATGCAGCATATCAGCATAAGAAATATTAGGAGACCCCCCCCTCCATATTTACTGTTTTGTTTTGTTCTGGTTAATGTTGATTCTTGTTCTACTGTTTCACTATTGTTAGATTTACCATTTTTGAATCTGAAAGGTTGACTTATGATGGGTGTGCACATGGCATTAAACGCTTCAGTATGTGAGTAGGTGAACACATCCATTTCCCATATGTAACATCTTGGCTTGTTGTAAACATGTCATAAATCTGGTGATTGGTGGAATAAAAATATCAGTGAAGATGTCTTAATACATTATCATGTTTATCAAAAGGGGAATGGAAAGGGGAGATGGATTTATGGGGGGGGTTAGGGTTTAGGGGTTAGGTTTAGGGGTTAGGGTTAGGGTTAGGGTTTAGGGTTAGGGTTTAGGGTTAGGGTTAGGGTTTAGGGTTAGGGTTTAGGGTTAGGGTAAGGGTTAGGGTTTAGGGTTAGGGTTAGGGTTAGGGTAAGGGTTAGGGATAGGGTTAGGGATAGGGTTAGGGTTAAGGTTAGGGTTAGGGTTAGGGTTAGGGTTTAATTTGACTTGGAGGGGTGGCTTCCCCTTGTAAGCTTTCTCAAATCAAGCCCTGTGTATAGTTACTAATATTTCTAAAATGTTTAACCTATTACTTTACAAAAGAGAATGAGACTTTGTAAATCAGAATAGTGCATTAAACAAAGACAACTGCACAAGTCTTTATATTACACGATACTATACTATTTCAGACAAAAAGTCTTTGGAGATTATGACAGATGAAGCAGTAATGACTCACAGTGAAGTGTTGCATTCCCAGAAGAGTGAAAAGCTCTCATTTGGACATTTCTGACTGATGTGCTATTTGCACTCATTATTAAGACTGATTTATAATCATATAATAGTTTACCCGTTCTTGAGATTAATCAGGTGTGTTAGGGTCGTAAACTCTGCACGGCAGGTTAAGAGCCTATTGCAGGCCAGGCTTAATAATTAAGTTTGATGTTACCACAGTATAAGTCTTAAGAAATACATTTTAATTGCTGATTATTCCATAAATAATCTAATAGTAGTCAATAGTTACAACAAAAAGTAACAACTGTGAAACTGTATTCAATGCATTACCTACCAGGTTTTGAATTACTTCATTCATTTTACCTGTGCTAAATATTTGCAGTAATATATAAAACACACATTTGGATTTTTCAGAAATTCACTGCCAAATGATTGTATTTAGTTCACTGTTGTAGCATTTGCTTTTTTCCCTTATTTTGTGATTTCTGTATTTTTTCATGTGTTCACTTAAAAAATTTCCTTTAAACTATACTCTTGCAAAAAGAATAAAACACGTGTTTCAACTTTGTAGATGTGACATTTTACAAGTGTGCAGGAGGGTAAGGTACAGCACATGGATCCTCAAAGATGTGTGAAGCCAACTTTTTTTCCAGCTGACACTGATGCATCATCATTGAAAAGCTCAGCATGCCTAAATTATGTCAGCTAATAGATGCCCACCCTGGCTAACATCACATCTGGTAGTTTTGAGTAGGGGGCTCTGTTGGCTGTGGCATTGCCAGGGACTGAACTCATTCCTGCTGATAGGATCATCAAAAGTGCCAGTTTTAAGAAGCCCATAAAAATGCAGAAACCAAACACACAAATGTTATTCCTGTTTTACCCAACAGGATTTATGTGGTGTGCAAACTGTATTAGGAGTAGTGCATGTTTAAAATGCTCATCATGCAACGTGTATGTTCATTATTTACTCAGCCTGTGTGCAAAGGCCTTGCATGAAACTGATGTGTGGGTACAAGCCCTTAGGCGTTAAGGATCTCAGTGGAACTGCCAGCAGAGAACTGGAATCAACATTGCATCGGCAATTCACACCGAGGCATGTGTGTCTGTGTAACATTTATGCATATGTGTGTGTGTGGCCATTGCTCCCTTATCTGTGACACACATGTTGTTCCCAGGGAAGGAACAGTTACGTAAACACATCTGCCTGTCTCCTTCCTGAGCGTGAGACTTCACAGAATCACACAAAAACACAAGGTGGGTGAGAAACGCATGTTGCCGCAAGTTATATTGAACCTTAAACCACAAATACCCTGGTGTGGTAAAAAATACACCCTGTTAATAGCCAACAGAGTGAGCACAAGCTCAGAGTGGTCTGTCAGCACCCACTTTGGGGTTGCTAAACCTACCGCCACTGAGACCATGAAATCCAATTGTGTAAGTTTTTTTCTCCTCTGTTGCAGTTCTTTAGCATTGTGGAGCTTTCGTTTTCCTCTGTGTGGGAGCATGGCAGCTCCAGAAATAAAACTCTAGAAATTAGGCAGTAATGAGTGTGCCTGTCCCAGTGGACCTGACAACCTGTTGATTACTGTGATTATGTGCAAGTTACCATCTGTGCTGAGCAAGCAAGATGGAAGAAAACCCTTCTTCTACTCTTTATTAAGATCCAACTGATACTAAAATCGGTGATACTGACATGCAGTGACCAGCAATAACTTAAAATGCATTTTAAAAAAATATCAGGATAGAAAGGTTCATAATTGGAAAATGTATTTTTAAAAAATTACAGTCTATAGTATGGTGTGGGATAAGAAGACTTTTGAATTTGCAAATACATTTTTTATCATAATGCTAATGCTGAATTAGGTAAATAGCCTATATAGAGTCATGAGTCAGGTAAGTGCACCCTTGCTGCATTTGAGGGATGCTCCTATACCTGTACCTAAATGTCAAAGCTAATTATACATGTCTCGCTAATAGCTGGTTACTTCTAACATTCGATGCAGTGCCTTTTTTGATTGCTGTTGTTTGAATGTACAACTGATTTTGTATTTAAAGGTTTAAAATGCCCATTCAAGCGAAAGCAGTGTTATTCATTTTGTGACTTGTGCTGGAAATGTTCCAGTGTGTTCATGTAGCCAGCACAGTGCAAGCTTTGTTTATAATAAAAGGTTAATAAAAATCAGCCAGTTTAACTGTAAATAGTCTTTCAGTGAATGCCTTTAAAAATTCATGATCAGTAACTTCCTAGTATATAGAAGTAATATGGCTCCTTTTGACAACTGTTAACAGTCTATGTGCTTAAAGTCAATGTGAATCACAGATCATCACACATTTTTCTCTGTACTGTGGTGTGTTAATGGTCTTTAAATTGGCTGAGCATTTACATTTGTTAATATGTGAGAGTGATGCGGAGGGATAAAGCTATTAGTACTGGTTAATATTAACAAGATGTTTTGGGGAGAGCAAAAGAATTACAGTGAATCACACTTTTCTGTCCCAAGTCTTGGATTTACGCAGGCTGCTGGCTCTCCTGCCAGGGCTCTCGTGCTCTGCACGGCGGAACATCGTCAGTCTGTCATCATATCTGCCTCTGCTGTATGTGGAACTCTTCCTTCCTTACTCTCTCTCTCTCTTAGTGTCTCTCTATCTCTCTCTCTCAGTGGTTGACAGAAGGCTGCTGTCAGCATCAATTCCTCTCTAGGGGAACAAACAAAGGAAGAGCAGAGCGCTTTTCCACTGAGGCAGCGTTTTTCTCCATAGCTATTTAATGAAGAGGAGCATGCCCCTGAGTGTGGGTTTGTGTGTGTGTTTGAGTGTTCAGGCACTTGGGTGTTTGTACACTGTTACATTCTGGTGCCTGAACTTGTGTGGACCTGATTTCCTGTATAGTGCCAGATGAATGGGCCAGAACCTTCATGAATCATTTGGCTTCATGTTGGTCTAGGGGACAGTTAACAGTATTAATAAATGACAGGAAATATGAAAGCTGCTGCGTACAGCAATGAAAAGAAAGAGGCTATATAAAGCAGAACAGTACCCTAAGATGTATTATATATTATAAAAATTCTAAATTTGGTGAATCATAAATCCTATCAGTCACAATACAGTAATGTAAGAGGGAATTCTGAGGGGACAGTTTATTCAGAATCAGTTACAGATGACACAATGATTTGCCACCATCTTACAGGGTTTACATTTCCAGACCTGCTTTTGTTTAAATGATTAATTCCTGAGACTCTGGGCATTTGAAAAGTCCAGTTCCTGTATTTTGCGTGCTAGTCTTGCAGAGCCAGATGTGATCTCATAACAACATCTAGGGACAAATATGAGAAATTTAAGGGCTAAATATTGGTGGGAGTGTAGACCTTTTAGGGTGGGGACAAAATATGTAGGAAGTTTCTAAACTGGTCCAATGGAAACTTCTGAAGAGTTAAAATATCTTGAGGCTGGGTTTAAAACAGGAGGTAATGGTGCACTGTAACAGTAGTTTTGTAGCAATATAGAAGAAGATTGTCTGTTTTCAAACAAAGTAACTGAAGTGCTTTTATGGAGGTGATGTACATCGAGCACATCCCTGAAAAAAACAGTGTTCCTGAAACATTCATTTTGCAGAATAAGGAATAGACATTTTAGCACAGCAGTCTGCCACTTGCCAATACCAGTCTGATTCCAAATAATCACCATGCATCCCTAAAGGAATCTGAAACTAGGTTTAGAAGCACATACTGTCTTAAGTGATTAAGAGTTTAAAATGTGCAGGAACAAGCCAAGTCTAGTGGAGAAAGTGTGGAAAAGATGATCAAACATCTTTCTTCAGTCTAAGTAGACTGAGAAGTCTATTTTTGGAGCCAAAGTCAGAAGCTGGTTGATGACATACAGTAGTCAACTATACCAAACAGGCTTAAGTTGCACGTTAGGATAATGAACTTGACAAAGAAGCTGTTTGCTGAAGATGTTTTGTTTTACCTTTATTTTGACAGCATGGAAGGTTCACCTTCCATGGCACTACTGTGTTTGCTTCCAAATATCTTTCAAAGTCAGAACAATCCAGATGTGTGAAATCTGATAGTATGGTCTGGATACATGTTAAAACAGACGGCTTTTTGTAGGCACAATGTCTTCCTGCTGCACTGAGTGTGTTCAATCAGCCCTAATCAACAGCTGTGTTTTCTCATCTAGTCTAGGTTCAATCAATATAGTATTAATATGCAATATTACATCACCCAGCATCTTTAAAAGTTCAGTTATTTTCATATGTGGATAACTGTTTCATATTGTTTTGCCCAAAATGAATCAATAAATGAAAAGTGAATGTGGTGTTTTATCACAAGTAGCAGGGTCAGCTGGCTGTTAGCGTAAAAACATTTTCATTTTGTTGAACAGGATTCTTTCCAAGGTTCTATAAAACTGGTCAATCATTTTTCCAACATTTGCTACAGAAGAACCAATATCTGGGCAAAGCAGGATCTGGATTCTGGATCTGTCACAATTTTGTGTTTCAAAACTTCATAATTTCAAGGAATGTGCTCGCCTGCAGTCGAAGGATGTTGCAAGTCAGTGTGGTGAGACAGACATAAGAAGTGTCCACTCTGTGCTTTTCTGTAATTGCCGGTTGTGCTGCCCCTCCAGGGCCACCGCTGAGCCAGGCAGTGATGTACTCTGCCCTACATTAGCCCAGAAAGGTCAGCCTTGCCATGGCTCTGAATGAGGACCGCCATCAAAGCCATGGTACATTTAGCTGCACTCTGATGCCCACAGATACATGGCGATCCACTAGGCCAAATGGAGCAGGAGGTTGCTAGGCACCTGGTAGAAAGAGAGAGAGAGAGAGAGAAACGGAGAAATGGAACAACGGAGAAACAAAGAAACATGTTTTCTTATTGACCTCCACAGACCCAGAGAATAGAGTATACTGCAGTTCATTAAAGAGTTTATGAGCCTGTTGCATAATCTCTCTCTCTCTTTCTCTCTCTCTCTCTCTCTCTCTCTCCCTCTCTCTCTCTCTCTCTCTCTCTCTCTCTCTTTTT
>JBBPDA010000030.1:11425079-11453888 GCA_037974385.1 Arnoldichthys spilopterus
ACAGTGACCAGTGCAGTTATGGGACCACCAGGTGTGAGGTAGCAGGATGTGCAAAAATACAATACTATGATTGTAACTAATGAAACAGAAGCAGGAAGAATGGAGCAGCATAAGTACAGTACAAGTAATAAATATAAGTTAAGGTCTAGTTAAGTGTGTGTGTGTGTGTGTGTGCTGACAGTCCCTGAGTGTTTAAGAGTCTTATTTCCTGGAAACTATTAGTACTATCTAGAAACTATCTAGTAGTGAAGGCCCGAATGCTTCGGTACCTTCTTCCAGACGGCAATATTAAATATTAAAATATTTCAAAAAAATCTTTTAACAAGTTTGTATTGTTTAGCATTGCTAGTCATGCAGGCTACTCATGCCATGTATGGTAACAAACCAGTGGATGAAGGCTTTTGAACTGCTTATAACAAGCTTGATGGGCCTTCTCCTCTTTAGCCCAGAGGACAATTATTTCCAAAAAGAATTTAAACTTTTGATTCATCAGTGCACAGGACAATATTCCACTTCACCTCAGTCCATATTAAATGAACTCTGGCCCAGAGAAAGCAGTGCCATTTCTGTATTATGCTTATACATGATTTTCTTTGGGTGGTACAGTTCTAATTTGCATTTGTGGATGCAGCAATGAACAGACAATAATTTCCAGAATTTTTTTTGAGCCCACAGTGATTTCCACTGCAGAATTATGTCTGTTGTTAATGCTGTGCCAAAAATCACAGCCATCAAGTATTGGCTTTAGGCTTTTTTTCTGGATTCAAAAAATCTATTAATGATATTATGTACCATAGATGATGAAATCCCCATATTTTTTTTTTGCAATTTTACTTTGAGAAACATTATTCTTAAATAGTAGCACTATTTGCCTGTATAGTCTTTTACAGAGTGGTGAAACCCTCTCCTTTACTTCTGAAAGACATTACCTATCTGGAATGCTTTTTTACACATAGACATCTTAAAGCCATGTTATCAATTCAACTAATGAGTTGTGAAATGTTCCATCACATGCACATGTCTTACTGCCACTAACGTTTTTGAAACTTGTTGTTCAGCATGACCATTCCGCCCCCAAAAAAAGCTTCTCAATTTTAACATTTATTGTGTTGCCTTTGTACTATTTTCTGTGATTTCCAACTATTCACATTATGTTTTTTATTTATGTTTTACACATTATCCCAACGATTTTGGAATCGTTGGTTGTATATAATGTGACACACTCTAAATGTAGTGCTGTATTTTGGTTTACCCCTATATAGTATCTTCAATGAGATATTTTTGCATTAAAGTTGCTCTAATATTTGCAGAGTTTTCTTTTTGCTCTGGCTTTGAATGTGCTGTTACTTTTAACCCCAGTTCTATATGCGGCAACTGCAGTCAAAACACTGGAACTGCAATATTACAAATGGCTGGTTTAAAAATAGTTCTACAGTCCAGATATTTCCACTTCTTGTTTACATCTGAAAACAGTGAACTAACTCTAATGAAGGATAGGATTTTGTTTAGGCTTTATGCAGCTGATTCCAATCCATTACAATATGGCTGGATTAGCTTGTTACTGATCTTTTAGATCAGATGAGGGCATCCCTACTGTCAGGCTGTAATTACAGCTCCTTGAACTGCAGTAAAGCAGTGTAATTTCCAAAAGCAGCACCAATATCCATCACCCAGTCTGGGTTTAGGCAGCTTCCTTCCTAAAGGCGATCTGAGCCAGGCTTATGCTCTTTATTTTCATTTTGCAGTGAGAAAGTGAGAGCAATAATGTGTGCTCTTCAAATATTTATAGGCTGAACTTGCTACCGGGTGGTGAGCAGGTTTCCATGCAGCAAGAAATGGTGCTGGTTTAATGAAAGCATACAAGGAGATAGTAAGAATTTCATGACTGTCTGTGGGGAAAGGAGAGTAGGGGGCTTATACCTACCAGTGATGAACATAAACATTTATAAATGAAGAAACATGCACACCTGTCCACCTGTGCACTTATTTCTTTTTTGTTAGAAAAGCTCATAGGACTTTTAGTCTCTTAGATCAGTTGACACTTTCTTCTCCTTAAGTGGAGAAAGGGCTACTCACATCATCCGGATAATCAGGTGGGCGCCCACCTTTATCAGTGTTTCATTCATAGGCCCACGACACATCCAGAGGGCAACACCCAGCATCCCAGGTGTGCTACCCTGTGTTATTTCTAGCAGGAAGATAAGCTTTTGACCTAGGTTAACATTTATTTATTAAACGTTACAACTGCAGACCAGTAACCCAGCTTTACCTAAGCATTTTCCTCTACCAAAAGACAATCAGTGAAGTGAACTGAAAGTGACTATTTGTCATTGTGAACACACTCAAGCACCACAACGAAATGTGATCTCTAACCCATTACATGTGCACACGTAGAGCAGCAGGCAGCTGTCAACAGCGCCCCAGGGAGCATTGTAGTAGTACCTTGCTCAGGGGTACGAGAGACTCTCGGAAGAGTGGGAGAGCATATCGGTATGTACTGCTGCATGTTTTTAAAAACACTGGTTTGTAAAAGGACTTGTTTCAGTCTTCAGAAATAGTCAGCTGTACAAAACAAAGTAACTAATAAACTTCAAATGTACCATTTTGCATAGTTCAAAAGATGAGACGAGTGTGAACCATGTGGTTTTATGGGGTGGGAGGCAGACAGTTTCGTGAATGTGTGTGTCAGGTTGGAGCTCTGAGTCACCATGCTGTGATGCAGTAGGCTGGATAGCTCATGTGTGGCACCCCTCCTCTGAATTGGTTGCCTGCACACACTCACAAGCTTGTAAAACTATATTGTAGGGGTACTTCCAAGGACGGGTATAATACTGAAGCTGAATAACTTTAGTCTTAGCCTTAAATTCAGCAAACAAAGAAAAATCATTTGATGGTGAATTTATTTCAAAGATGGAACACAGGCATTCTCACAGAAACACGTTCTCATAAGCTCAGTCTATATCTGTATGTCCCTGCATGGATCTGGCTCCAGGCCTGTCAACTGCCATATCTTCACCCATCAGTCATCACAGCACTGCTCTGTTCTGTACAGGACACACACAGCGTCTGTGTATGTGTACGAAAGAGAGCATGGTTTGATAGATGATGAGTGAGGTGGAGAAAGAGATGGAAGGAGAGAGAAAGAAGGAGGGAGGGAGGGAGAGAGAGAGAGAAAGAGAGAGCGAGAGAGGCACCAGAAGAAGCCCCAGCTGTTCATGCATCAGCAGAAATCTGGCACTGTGTTGCAAAAAATGGGGATTGGGGAGAGATTTAACACACAGTGTGAGAGTCCATCAAACATGATGGGTCAGCCAACCAGACTGTTACCATGGAGACATGTGAGAGGGGTAAAAGAGTATGTATTTTCATATAGACTCTGTATCACCAACCATGTCTGCGACACAGCCATTTACCACCATGCCAGGAGATTTCTGGTCAGTGTGTGTGTTGCAGGTGTCCAGGAAAGCCAGCAATGTCAGGTTTAATTCATTGAACCTACGTTTTAATGTTGAAAGCAGAAAGAGCAAAGCCAGTAATAAAACATTGACAATTTTTCCTTTGGGTACTATTTTGCCTTAAAACACCTAACATACAAGTCTCTGCCATGAATGTGTTTGTGACAACATCTGTTGTAACAACTACTAAACAAATAAAACTGAATTGGATTGGAAAAATTACATTTAAAAATCTATAATCTTTGTCAAAAGTGTTGCAAAACTATCATAAAACAATGTCCTAGACAATATGTTTGCAACTGTTTTGTGAATAACATTTTGTGAGGTAGCGTAAACATGTCTGGACTACACATTATTTAAGCACAATGATAAATGGATGATATTGGTATCAGCAGATATTCTGACAGATGACCAGTTTTTCAAGCTGATGTTTTATAATACACATCACACTCAGGAAGAGCAGAATGCTAAGCTGATTCTGGAATACCAAACGATACTAAAATTATTAAAAAAAAAAAAAAAAAAAAAATATATATATTAAACAGGGTTAATTTTATTTTTAAGCATATAGTAATTACGATGAAAATTTTAGAGGCAAAATTTTTCTAGTTCAGGTAGATGCATTCCCAATTTCTGCACTTTTCATAATGTATTAATATTGGCTTTTGCAGATATGTAAATGAAAAATGTAAAATATTCGTATCTGTAAAGAGACTCTTTGTCATTGTGAACACACTCAAGAACCACAACGAAATGTGACCTCTGCATTTAACCCATCACACATACAGCAGCGGGCAGCTACCAATAGCGCCTGGGGAGCAGTGTAGTGGGACGGTACCTTGCTCAAGGGTACCTCCAGGTGACCTTCAGGTCCCAAAGACAGCATCCTAACCACTAGGCCACCACTGCCCACATGTAGTACATATAGGCCACATATATAGGCCATCTAAGAAAATACTATGTAAAATTAATGGGCTGTATTCTGGTTGAATTTCTTACCACTGCTGAGGAGGGGAGGAAGGGCCTGTATGAACATCCCTGTGGTCCACTTACTCGATCGACAGTCATCGTGGCCCACCTGAAAACTAGAAACTGCTTCCCTTCTTGTACCTTGACCAGATCACCCATTATCAGGGCCTCCTTATCACCCATACCAGACTACTTCAGCCACCATGGACCTTATGCACATACTAGATATATTGCACCAAGCTAAAGGCTTTTAAAGTGAAGTGAAAATGAATTTGTCTTTGTGAACACACTCAAGCATGTGAGCTCTGCATGTAACCCATCACACGTGCACACATGGAGCAGTGGGCAGCTATCACCAGCACCTGGGGAGCAGCACAGTGGGACGGTACCTTGCTCCAGGGTACCTCAGTAGTGCCTGGGCCGGGATTACGCCACCAACCTCCTCTAGAAACTGAGACCAGAGAAGGATGGTTTCCCCCTTTGAGCCTTGGTACTTCCCAACGTTTCTTCCTCCTGCTTAGGGAATGTTATCTTACCTCTGTTGTCTTTGACTTGCTCATTAGGGGCTCGGACACAGATTCTGTAAAGCTGCTTTGTGACAAATAGCACTATATTAAAAAATTCACTTCAATTAAGTATGAACATTAATTTGTTTCAAAAATCCTTACCTCTCCTTAAAGAAGGCCCTTGTTTACATTTACCATGCAGTTTTTTTGTCAATTGATGCTGGATTAAACTAAAAAAGGTGCTGGGATTACACATTTATAATAGCCCCATGCAATGACTAGCAGGCACAAAGAATTAAAGAGCCAAACATTTTAAAACATATTTAATTATTGTGTATTATTTTATCTGTCAATAATTTTACTGAAAACAAGAAATTGTTGTTGCTTTTGTACTGTATTTATGTTTATTTGGGGGGTTTATTGCATTGTTACATTGTGTTTTTACTTGCCAAACACACTTGCTGTTGACATAAATAGCTTTGAACAATTTTCGTGACTGGCTAAGACTTTTACAAAATCTGTATGTATGACCACATGTCCTGACATTGTATAACGACAAATGTGCGTGGGTGTGTTACGGCAGATCGGTGTAAACAGAATTAAGCATCTGTCGCTTATGCCAGTTTCACATTGAACTGAATGCCAGAAAAGATACACTTCCTGATGCAAAGTTACTGTTGTAGTGTGTGTGTTTGTGTGTGTCCGTTGCTTGTGTTTTTGAGGAAGTGTGAACTCTTGCATGTTTGCAAGCATACCAAAACTGAGCAAGAGTGTATGCACAGCATGACTGTACATGTTTGTTTATTTGTGTTTGAGACAAAATGAGAGAGTGTACTTTCACACTGCCCTCTTACACTTGCCAGCTGGAGGTTTAGAGTGAAAATCAGATTAAATCAGAACACTACAGACTGTGACATCTGGCCCTACGGCTTCTATCTCAGACCCTCCGACAGTGTGTGAAAAGGCTTTGTCTGTTATTGGCCAGAGCCCCCTTGCTCCTGTCAACATCTGTTAGCACACAGTCAACCAAAACACACCATTTAAGTGATGGTTTGGCCAAAACTTCAAGTATTTACAGTTGTCTTCCCTCCTGCTAATGTAATCAATCGGCCATGATTACTTACTTTAATACTTACACCTTGAGTGCTGAAGTCTTGCAGCTGCTCTAATAAACTGCAAGAGTTGACAACCCTGAAAACTAAACTACGTTGATAGTCACAGTGGTCACTCCCATTACATGCCCTACCTCTCAATCTCATAAATACGTATGGGCTAAAAGTGAACATGTTAAAGTGTCAGTTTTTTTTCAACCTGTTGATGAGGCCCCAAGTTGGACCTTACAAAGCCTATACGGTAATTCCAGCCATGTGTTTACACACTCACAGACCCAGTCCCATTGTGTAGCTGCCTTATGATCTGGTCAACTAGATCCGAGCATGTTCCTAACATAAGAGCAAAGGGAAAACCTCCAGAAATGTGACACATTTTATGTAGTATAAACAGGCAGGTTTTTGTCTGGGCTTGATGTACTATATGACTGACAAGTTAAAGTTTGTTGCATAGCATAAACAGAAGTAACAGTGATCTTAAAACATTTTACATTCATTTTTACACATAACAGTATGTCATGAAGTGTCACATCTCTTTAGAGAAATGTAGTCCTGAAACATTTTTCTCAGGAGTTTTAAATACATTTTGAACATAAAGACTATATTTCCACTTTAACTGAAACCTGTACTTCATTCAGTTATATGCAACAATAATCTCATATTACCAGTGTAAGTTAAGTTATTTTTGTCTTCTAGTGACAAACCCATGGTGCAGATTGGGTTTCAGAACCTAGCTGCAACAAGGAAAGCAGATTGAGACTCCATTAAGACCATTTTCATTATGTTCTTTCACGGAAGGCAAAGTGATCTAGTGCTTGCACACAGCACCCACCAAATTAAATCAACCGCTGTGAGGCGCACACAGTTATAGAGTGTGTTATGAAACATTTAGATAAACTGGCTTATTCAGGCTAGGGAAATGAATAGCCTCTAAATGGGCCACAGAGCCACCTCCTCCCACCCCTCAGTCATCTTTTTCCACCCCTCATCTCTCCTCTTTCCTTTAAAGTGTCATTTCTAAAAGAGTGAACAGAGTTGATATCTAAATTCTTAATGATTCAATTTGATTACAGGTCTTTAAGAAATGGTTCAGTGTATCATTAATTTTTTATAAGATTAAGAAGAATGTCTTTGAAGGGTCTATATCCTGCTTTTTTCTTTTGTCTTGTTTCTCTGACGTTTTTGTAGGTTTATGCGTTTTTTTTCACAATTTTCCACACTTTATTCCTAATAATACACTGATCAAGCATAACATCACCACTGACAGGTGAAGTGAATAACATTGACTAGTTATATCATTACAATGGCACCTGTCAGGAGGTGGGATATATTGGGCAGCAAGTGAACAGTCAGTTCTTTTAGCTGATGTGCTGGAAGCAGGGAAACAAGCAAGCACAAGGATCTGAGCAACTTTGACAAGGGCCTTATTGTGATGGCTATTAAAAGTGAACCAAAGAAGTAAACGACAATGGTGACAGTGTCATGGGCATGCATGAAGCCTACCCTGTCTGGTCTGATCCCACAGAAGAGCTACTGTGGTTTAAAAAGTGAATGCTAACTCTGATAGAAAGGTATCAGAACACACAGTTCCCCACAGTCAGAGATGTTTCAGCAGCATGAGAGAGATCTGCTCAGTATTTGGCAAGTGGTGTTCATGTTGTGGCTGATTGGTGTAATGCACTGTTGCCTTTTACAACTCCAGTTCAAATGTTACAATTTGAAAACCTGTTGTGACAGTTGTATTTATGCTTGGGTCCTGTAGGTGGTGCCCCCCTGAGCGAGCTGTCATGGCCATCTTCGCTGGCTGTGGTGGCTGTGTCCTTCTCTGGCCTCTTCACGTTCGTCTTCCTCATGCTGGCCTGCCTATGCTGTAAGAAAGGGGACATCAGCTTCAAGGTGAGTGTGCCCTCCTTGCCCAAAACTCACTTCATCCATCAAATGGTCCGGCAACATTAAAAAAGGATGAGGAATTAATCTCTAGCTCTTGGCTTCACTGGGTTTTTTATGCAGGGCTATTACTCAGATAAATGAGCAGTATCTGATCTTTAAAACATTGCTTGTCTTTTACTAGTTCATTCCTAGAATCACTGTTGAACAGCAAAGAGCATGTGTTAATTAGACTTGGAGGTGATGCACACTCTGCCATGTGTAAACCAGCTGTCATAAGGTCAAACATTTTTCTTTTTTAAGAATATTTCATGTTCATTATTACATTTCAGTGAAGTAATAAAAATACATTAAAATGATGGCAGAATTACCAGCAGTACATACAGGGCAGTCACACTGGGCCCATGTAGACTGGCCTTCACAATTGGATCACCATTTACTCAGTTTTATACTCTTGCCTCATGCAGGACTACAGTAACTCAAAAATGTATTTAATCTATTAGCCAACATTAGAGCTCCAGCTTGGTTCAGACAGATAAATATTTAGTTAACAAACAATTATTTTTTTTCCATTGAGAATAATTTTCATATGGGAGACATTTAATTTTATTAATTTTTTTTTCATTAAACAGCTATATATGTTTAGTTTCAGTATATTATACAACTTATGTGCATTATGTGCATATGTGTCTGTGTGACCAGGTTTTGAGTAAATGATGATTTGACAGTTTTGATTTCCAAGCTATTGTATTGTAATCCAAGCTTTTTTCTGACCAAAAGTGGTTTAAACACCTGAAAGCTTTGAGTGCTGATGAGTGGTCATATCAAATAAAAGATGATAAATGCGCTGGGGTATGGTGTCAAGTGAAAATGACTATTTGTCATTGTGAACTCAAGCACCACAATGAAATATGACCTCTGCATTTAACCCATCACACATGCACATGTGGAGCAGCGGGCAGCTATCAACAGCGCCTGGCGAGCAGTGTAGTGGGATGGTACCTTGCTCAGAGGTACCCTGGCGGGACCTCTGACCTTCAGTTCGCCACAGCAAGGTCTTAACCACTAGACTAACACTGCCCTATAGGTTGTATTGTCAAAGATATTTCCATGTGTGATATTGTTATTCTCCAAGTAAACAGAGTCTTTATTATGTTCAGACCATTTCCTGCATGTCTAAGGAAAAGAACAGCATAGCAAAAATACCTCATATGCACATCATTGTATTATCAGTACTGCTGCTGAGGTTTCTTCCATAGTGAATATGAACAGACACCAAATGTTTGATTTAAAACTTCTTAAAACATCATTTTGACTTGGTCCCAGTTGCTGAACCTGGACTACTTGATCAAATATCTGCATACCAGCAACAGATTCATATAAATATGTATCTAAATAAATATATGTTAATATTTTAAAATGAAAAATTTGAAAAAATAAATGTAATTTACACAATCTGCCACTTATGCCATATGCAAAGATTCAGACTTCTATAGTTTAGTACTGGAGCTACAAGCCAAAAAAAGGTAGCACTAGGAGACAGTAGTTAATTTTCACCCCAAACAGATTTGTATTTGTTTCCATGAATTCATTCCCAAATAATTTTTTAGCCAGTGCAAACTACGTCCAGCTCCTCAGAATTGTCAAGGCACTTTGTGCAGACAACTTGATGTGGATTAGGACACAGTTTGACTGTGGACTATAAAAATGTATTCTCATGGAAACAATTTTTATAAGTGAAGTGAAACTTTGTCATTGTGAACACACTCAAGCACCACAACGAAATGTGACCTCTGCATTTAACCCATCACAAGCAGGCAGCTACCAACAGCGCCCGGGGAGCAGTGTAGTGGGACGGTCAAGGGAACCTCAGTGGTGCCCGGGCCAGGACTCGAACCTGTGACCTTCGGGTCCCAAAGGCAGCGTCCTAACCACTAGGCCACCACTGCCCACTGGGTGACTATTCTAGTTTTTGTTAGCAATGTTAGACTTGGAGCTGAAAAACTAAACTTAGAAAGAAAAATTTCCTTACAATCTAGAATTTAAAGGGGTAGTTTATCTAATAACGCTAATGTTGCAAGGAACATTACAGTAACATTTTAAAAAGCCAATATTTACTGATTAGTGTTATTCAAGTCATCATTACTGATGAATACTGGCTTCCATTTACTGTTATGGATGGTAAGAGAGAGACAAAGGTATTTAAAGAGAACTGTACAGTGTTTTTAGAGTGTTTATCTGCACTCTTGCAGCAATAGCTGGAAGGTTATGATCAGGAGGAGGAGGATAAGTAGTTATCAGGGACAGTGCTGACATGCACCAGTGAGAAAGCAGGTGTGCATCGGTGTATCTCAGCGAGGGCGAGTTCGAGGAGCCCTAATACTTTGCAGCTCAGTTGGCCCTGTCCTAGCAGTAGTTGCTGAATGTTACAAGGAGCAGGACCCATAGCAGCATTCTCTCTGTTCCCTTTGGCGACTGTCAAGTAATTTGCCAAGGTCTTATCAGCCTGGACCTCAGAGCTGCTCTGACTGATGCATAATGGGAGTGCACCTGCTGTCTTTAAAGCAGTAAGGGAACTGTTTGTGTGTGTGTGTGTGCATGTGTGTGGGTGGGTAGTTTGTCCCTGTCTCTCTCACACTGGGTCGTTAGTGACAGACTGTGAAGGTGGCTGAGTCAGAGATGTCAACGTGTCACTGATAATTAGGGCACTGTTTGCTAGTCTGCAGACATTGCAGGGATGCCACCCTGCAGAGTGGAGAGCTTCTTGTGTGCGTGTTTATATGTGTGTGTGTGTGTGATTGGGCAGTTTATCATTAGTCAGTATAATGACCTGTATGGACAAAAGCAAGGAGATAATCGGCCTGTTTTTGTGGTTGTTTTTTTTTTCTTTCATCAGGAAGAGAGAGACAGGGAAGGGTGAGTGGGAGGGAGGGTGGGAGAGGGACAGGGAGAGAGGGAAAGGAACGGAATGTAAAAATTCCAGCTAAGCTACTCCATTTCCCCTGCTCTATCTGCTATAGCACTTTTCCACCCCCGCTTCTCCCCTTTGCTTGGATGCTGTCCACAGCTGGCTGTTCTTTAAGGACTTTTGGCTCCCTCACTCCTTTTTCACTGATCACTAAAGCACTGTGTGTGTCAGTACATGTATTTAACTCTTTGTGAGGACCAAATGCCCTCATAATGAAAGGAATACAGGAAAATCTGTAGAATTGAGGTCATTTTGCTGGTCCTCATAATGAAGCATGCTGTTTTATCAACAATAATTTTTAGGAAAAAATTAAAGAGCAGAAAGATTGTCTTTTGTTTACTGAGGTAAGGGTTAGGTTTAGGTCTTGGTGTAGTATCACTGAAGTACAATATTACAGAAGTCAGTGAAATGTTCTCACACAAATAGCAATGCCAACCTCTGTGTGTGTGTAGGAGTGTTCTAGGTACTGACTAGTGTCCTGTGCTAACACAAGACTTATAGCTATGAGGTTTTAAAATGACAAAATTGAGCTTTTACTGCACTATAAAGCGGGTTCAGAAACAGTAAACAGTCTTTAAACATATAAAAGGCTCCATAGGATACAGTTTACTGTTTACAAGCTTACTAACCTAAGTGCATCAAAATAATTAGGATTAGACAGATGCTGTGTCAAAGACAGGTGCATTTTTTCAAAGCAGCAAAGTAGAACAACTTATATCAGCATCAACAAATCAAAAGATTAATATTTTTACATGACAACTCTGAAAGATGTTTTATTTATTTATATGTGGAAGTATGGAATGAGGTATGGCCTTATGGTTTACTTTGGGAGGCTCAAATCCTTCTGTATGGAGGGCGTACTTTAACTTGGCTAGATCAAATTGTGAATGGGTTCAGATGGTTTAGTATGCTTAAAATTAGTGCTATGTTATGGCTAACAAGAGTGCTGACTCATTACAAAAAACATATTACAAGATTCAAAATGAAAAGTTGGTTGCAGTAAAACTATGCAAAAATTGTTGTAGTAAAACATGATAATGTCAAATGCTTGTTGCCCTTAAATCTGTTAAACTACATTAAAATATCTGAGATTTGTTACCCTGCATTATGCTGTAGGCCATACTCCCTCAATAGGAAAAGAATCTCTGAATCTTGGAGGTATACACACTAATAATACACATAATAATCTTTTACATAATAATAAATATCAATTTATCAGTAATTATTTCTTTTTGCTTAATTTTAGGTCTGAATAGTACTTTGAACCCTAAAGAAAACTAAAGGCTTATTTTGGTTGATCTAATGTAAGAAAATAAGTAAACCAAACCAATTACATAGCAAAGAAGCTGAGCCAGGGATAGCCTGTGCAGGTGAGTAATGGACCAATAGGATAATTTCCTCCCAAATTCTTTTCTATTCTTTTCTCATGATATACTGGTGGTTTGGCTTTGGGCAATTACAAAACCATTGCAACATTTGAGTCTCTGCATAAATGCAAGAGTGGGAGATGTACAGGTTCGTTTGGTTTTAAGTTGTTACGGAGTGTTGAACATGCTTTGGTTTTCATGCTGGAGGCTTGGTTTGAGTATACAGGCCTTGTTGTATTTGAGTTACTGAAGGTTAGAGTGTGAGCATGGTGTAATATCTCTTGCTGCAGCAGAGGGCTCCATTGTCCTGTCCTGTTACTGTTGGGTATGGTTCTTGTGGAGGCAGTAGTTATTGAAGTGTACCAGAGGGGGAATATGTGGTTTGCAAATGCAAATATGTGAGTGTGCTTGTTTTGGGGTCAAGAACACTAGCCAGTTATACATTATGCAGTGGTAGACAGAGTAGTCTAAACCCATACACAAGTAAAAGTATTTTTGCTTTAGTAAAATCATGTCTTAAAATTACCTTAAGTTGAAGTACAGAAGTAGCACTCAGTATGCAGTGATATATGTTTGGTACAGTTGTCCTTTATCAGCATATAAAATGAAATGTTTTAGTTTTAGTTTTTAGTTGTTTTTTTTTTAAATATTTTTGGTACTTCCGGTCTAAAATAAAATGATAACGCTTTAATGTGTAAGGCATAAGCAACGGCAAAGCTGACTAGGTGCTGATGCAGCAGAACTGAATAAGCTGAAATGGGGAAAAACTCTAAACAGTGCTCCTCACAAATAAATTGGAGTAGAAGTCTTATGAATTGAAATTTTTACTTAAAGACATTCCCCCACAAATTTAGAGTAAAAGTGCAGTAACAAGATATGGAACTACATTTATGTGGTTTTATTTATAGTTTTATAGTTTATAGTTATCAATTGTTTGTCACATAAATATTTGACTATTAAAATGTTTATTTTTTTTATCTGTTCATACTACTAACCACTGCTAATATTTGGTAGCTTATAAGATTCATTAGCTTATCAGCAGAGAGAGGGAAAGAGGAGGCCAGACAGGTCAGAGAATTCGAGCCCAGCTTCTTACTACATCTACTCACCAACACACACAGAGCTTCAGCAGATTTCAGTAAAATGAGAGAGTCAGTTTCTGTAATTGTCTATTGTCAACTGGGGCAGTGGGGGTGTAATGGTTAGGGAGTTGCCCCTGTGACTTAAAGGATGCTGGTTCAAATCCCAAACTGGTAAAAGTACCACTGTCGTACCCGTGAGCATGGTACCATCCCGAAGCGTTCTTCTCCAGGTGCTGCCTACATCAGCTGCCCACTGCTCCTACACAGATGGATTAAATGCAGAGGTCACATTTCGCCGTGTTGCATTGTGTGCTGTGGTCTGTTCACAATGACAAATACTCACTCACTCACTTACATGCATTGAATTAGAGTCTCAGTAGCAGAGTCAATACATTAGACACAATGTCAGTTCTAGAATTTTAGATCCTTTATGCTGGCATTGTTAAAATGCATGAACCACAACAATTTATAAACCTGTTTGTTTGTTTGTTTGTTTATATATGAAACTTGCTTTATTTTTTGCGGGTACAGGTGGAGATTATAAAACAAAAATACTAATTATCCAAAGTCAAAAAGTTCACAAAGTAATATTTTAGATAGACCTTGGGCCGAGATGTTTGTTTACTTCTGGATTAATTCCAGTCTCACAGAAACATAATTAACACACCCACTCGCTCGCTGTGAGCTCTGGAAAATTACCTGCTCTTTTCACACATGGACACAATGGGACATTACATAGACTTTGTACTAAGCTGGCACGGTCAGTTTAATCTCAGGTCCAAATGATTTGGACATTTGCGGTCACAAAAACACCCCACACAAACTCCTGGCTTTCACTGCAGGTGTGAAAAGAGCATATGCCATCTAATATGAGGACAACATGATTGTAATATCAAAAAAGTGGTTAGGGGGCACTGTACCAATATTTTAAACCTTTATAGGCAAAGTTATGCTGTTCTCAGGGCAAAACATAGATTGTGCTATGATAAGTAGACTTGCTAATTTACTTACTGGGCATTTAAGAAGACGTATTTCCCACAGAACACATTGATCCACACTGAATTAATATAATGTGGTTTGTACAGTATGTTTTATAGCCAGTAAAAGGTGCCAGAATGTTTCCTCACATGGGAACATGCTGTCTTGTAAAAATGACTGACATGGCAGTTTTAGAGGAAACTAATATCACTGAGAAAAGCCAGTAAATATTTAATGGCTTCACCTTCCCATGTAAAACTAATTTCACTGGTGTATTACTCTGCTTTGGTCAATAGTGCTTAACCATTTAAGTGACATATTAATAGGTCATTATTTTGGGTAACATGATGGTGCGTTTTAACTAAATGACAGTGAAATGTCTAAAAGGTTCTATGTATTCTATGTCTTCTTTACAACCAGTTTAAAAGCCTTTTATCAAGCCTCATGTTTATGTTCCATGCACTAATTTGTTCTGTACAGGAGTTTGAGAACACTGAAGGTGAAGAGTACCAGGCTGATCTGTCCACCCTGGCCTCCCCTGGCTCCCAGGATGGCCCAGATGTGTACATCCTGCCCCTGACTGAGGTTTCACTGCCTGTGGCCAAACAGCCAGGTAGATCAAGTAAGAACTCCGCTATACATCTAATATGCTTCATATGTCTTTTTTTTAGTAAATGGAACTGAATGATCTTATTGTCTCTGACTACAGTTACACTATGTATCGTCTGCTCTTTACAAATTATTGGTCTTCACAGAACTAATGCTGCAGAAGGCTCTAATATGCTAAAGAGCCATCTAACAATATATTAAATGTTTTGTTGTGTGATGTGAGCATCCTGACCAGAAGTTTTAGGGTTTCTGTTGGTGGTTGTATAAATGAAGGTATTACCATGAACAAGCATGTATAAATAATTGTAATAAATAAATAAAGATGTATTTTGGGATAACATATGCTGTCATCAAGGTGGTGTCTTTTCGTCAAGACAATGCCAGGGATCCAGCCTGCATGCACTACAACATTGGTTTTGTGGACACATTGTATATCCCTAACAAAAGTCCAGATTTTTGTCATAAGGAGTAGAATCAGACAACAGCGAAGATGGACTGTTCAGTAGCTGTATCAAGCAAGAATTGGTAAAAATTCCACTCTGGTTAGGGTTGTTATTTTCTGGTACTTATGCTACTTATTATTACCAGTAACACAGTGGTACACATGACATGACATGTTTCTGTTGGATTTTACAAAACATTCTAACTTTGTAGTTTAAATCATATCACACTATATAATTGATACATTCTTGTATTGAAGTACATTCGTTTCTGCTAAAAGGCAGAAAGTATACACTGTCAAAAAAGTGCAATATTTAAAGATTTGTTGAAATTGTTGATATTTAATAAATGATAAATGATAGCTTTTTTTGCTCAGCAAGTTAAGTGCTCATACAGATGGCTACTCAAGATGTTAGGTTTATTGCCAGACTAAAAAACCATTCATATCTCACACTGTGGGTAGACAATACATAAATTATATTATTATATAATATTATGATATATTAATAAAATACTATGATAATTGTAACACTGCTGACTGCTGGATTCAAGATACAGTTGGCCAATACCAGTGATGAGCTCCAAAAACTTTTGACAATTTACCACTTTTCCCTACACACTAAGAACGTTTTGGTGCTTAAGAGTAAAGTGTAATGTTATGTATGTTTGCTTGTGTGGAGCTTAAATGAATGGAATGCAGTGACCATATGACGCTGCATGTTTCAGCTTCTTCTAGTCTAGCTGAGAACAATAGTGAGTCAGAGTGCACCACTGGCATACTGAACTTGTGTTGTGCGGCCAGGCTTGGCATTGTGTGTCTTAATTGGCCAGTGAAGAACAAGACCTATGTCCTAGCCTGCTGGAACTGAATATGGAAAAAGAGCAGTGGCATTATTTGTGTTCTTGCAGTGACCATTGGAGCAGAGAGCAGGCTGCCTCGGGGAGCTAGATGCACATCTGTTTGTTGTGTAACATGTAGGGAGGCTGCCCTGCTGGTCTGCACCGTGGCATGACGCAGCCATGTGAAAAGCAAAGAGGAAAGTGGAGAGAAAGAGAAAGACAAAGATAGAGAGCTTCTCGCATCCCTCACACTGGCTGGCTGGGGTCAGCTGTATCGAAATAGCATGCATGCACTAATTCCACAGGACCTTTTTCAACAAGGCTGGCAAGCCAGTCCATAGTTATAAATTGTGATGGACTGCTAGATGTGTCTTGATGTTATTTCCATGAGTTAAAAGATAAACAGCAGATTGAATGACTTGAGTGGGAGCTCTGGTGTGTATGTGTGTGTGAAGCGGTGTGTGAGTAAGATGCTCACTATGACTCATATGCACTGTCTGTGTGGAGCGTATGGGAGAGGGCTGGGGGGAGGAACCTGAATGGGAATGCAGGCAGGGGATTGGAAGGAGAACCACCAATGGGCTCCTATTTCTCCAGTCACCCATGGTTACGGCTGCACTATTGGTCCAGGTGTTGCAGAGGGGGGCGGGGTTGGGTAGGGGGTTTTGTTAGGCTGAATTTCTCATTAGACTGAGAAGGGCTTGGTCACGGCCAGTCCGGATCCTGCTCTTATTTTTTCTCCCACTCCTCCTCATCATCCTGCCGCAGCCTACACTTTGTGTTAATGACGTGATTCTGAAAAAGAACAGGAAATTAATACTTCAGAGCAAGTAAAAAAAAGTCCCAACTGGTTTGGCCTCTCTTCCTCTTCTTTGTGCTATGTGGTGGCAGACTCTTACATCAGCACAAGCTAAATCATTTAAATACAATACAGTTCATTTGAGGAGCACCTTGAAAATGTGTCTTTGTACGTCATTATTCAATCCATATATTACTGTACACAATGCAGTGCCTATAATCATAATCCCACACAGAGAATGTGCAATGTAAAGCATTTGCATTTAAGGATGCTCATTCATATGCCAGACTCACAGCTGTCATAGCTGTGTGGAGCTCAGCTCAGATTCACCTCCACGTCAGTGACTGATATCACTAGCAGATTTACTCATTTTAAACACTTTGATGCTAGATTATGTTAAAATCCTCACTCTGGCCAAGCCTAATTGTGCGTGAATGTGTGTGCTAGAAGGCTATCATTCTCCAGATTGTCATTCTGCTGTGCTCTAATGCATTTTGAACATGGGCCAGGGCCTGTGCAAGCCTGCACTGGGAATGCCAGGAGTAGGGTGGGAATGTATGGCTCCCAGATTCCGCAGGAACGATAAAAAAGAGCCAGTTGAAGCATAGAGTATGAAAAGAAAGAGAAGGACAGTTGTGTATCTGACTGGGTGCAGGGAGCGGAGGGTGGTAGGGGGATGGGGGCAGGCTGTTATCGCCATGACAATCTGGGCTGTGAGGAGCAGAGAATGGGCCTTGTGTCCCAGCTAGTACTGGGGGTACCAGGCACTGCCACGTCCGGCACAAAAGCTGCGATTTAGTGCTGGAGAGGAGCGTGAGCGGCTGGAATGAGTGACCTCTGGGACAGGGAGGAGGAGGAGGAGGGGGCTAGCTTAATAGGAATAATACAGGGAGGAGACTGTAGCAGGCGACCAAGGAATACACACATAGACAGTGTGTGTGCATGTGTGCGCATTGGGAGGGTTTCATGTGTTTGACAGAGGCCTTTCTGTTTGTCTCAACCCCCTCAGTTCTATTGGGTGGAAGAGACAAAGATGTTACAGTGAAAACAGGGTCCATTATGTGCTTCTTATGTCATTGCCGGTGGCTCCCGGGCGGCAGAAGCAGTCTGACACGCGACAGGTCAAGAGAACAGGCGCTAAGCAAGAGTCCGGGGCACAGCCAAGCTCTTTAAGTGCCGACCTCTCGAATGGAGGCTCTTAATAAGAGAACATCGCACCAAGATATGTGTCGCGTTCGAGAGAACCAGCTTGTTGGACTGGTGGGAATGTTCTGGAACAGCAGGATGTCCTTGGCCGCTGGGAATGAGGACAGGGAGGACTGCTTTTTCAGCTGTGTGAGGGCTCAGAGGGTTAAGCCCCTAGGGAGTGGGCAGAGGCAGGGAGGCTTGGAACAGGCCAGCACTGACTTTTCTATTTGCCCCCAAAGAGCCATTCACCCTCTTGCTGCTTCGCAAGCATGGCTGCACTTTCTTTCATCTTCATCTACGTCTTTGTCTTCGCCATGCTTCTTTGGCTGAACCGTGAAGACCAGCTGAGATTAGTCCGAGCTTCTGATGCTGAATCTCTACTTTCTTGGTGTAAGAATTGTGTGGTGCAATTCTAGAATGCTATTTCTTAATCCTGCTCCTGGGGACCAGCTATATTGCACAGTTCCCTGTCTTCCTGTCTTGATCCAGCTCAAAAACTGGTTATGAAGCCATTCGTGAGGTGGATCAAAGATGTCACTGGGAACAGTTGAAACTGCAAGGCAGTGGGTTCCCAGTAGAAGGAGACAATGCAAATATAAAGATCTCTAGAAAAGCATTAATCTCTAACCTCAAAATCAGACTTTCATTTGAAGAAGCATATTTGAGAAGATGCTTGTTCTGGGCATTGGTTATCTCTTACTGCTAAGTTTCCTTGGAGCTTGGGCTCTTTTATACCAGTGACTTGTGTTGGCGCATTGTTCATTGTTAAACAAGTCACATTTACTATTTTCATGACACTGCATTCTCTCAATTCTTCCTCTCCCTTCTTTTCTCTCTCTTTTAGTCCAATTGCTGAAGTCAGCAGACCTTGGGCGCCACAGTCTCCTTTACCTAAAGGAAATTGGCCAGGAATGGTTTGGAAAGGTGAGCCTCCTTAAATAAACAGCCGTTTAGAATGAAGGACTTAGAACAAAGCAGCTGGGTTCTCGGGTATCCTTGTGGAACAGGGTCAAAGGCTGATGTGAGTCCAGTAGAATGTGTGCATAATTTGCCAAAGATCTCATTTGAAGCCATTGTGCCATGGCAAGCAGCTTCTGACACTCAAACATGTGAACTTCTTGGGTGAATTTGCATGGTGAATACCACATCATCTGCATGCATTGTAAATCTCTGCTGCTCAACCCTCAGCATGGCCCAAACGTGTCTATCTGTGCCTCTTCTAAAATTGTGTGTGTGTGTGTGTTTGTGGTTCAGGTTTTGCTGGGAGAAGTGAATGCTGGACTTAGCACCACACAGGTGGTGGTGAAGGAGCTGAAATCAAGTGCCAGCGTACAGGACCAGATGCAGTTCCTGGAGGAGGCCCGACCTTACCGGTCTGAGCTCATGATATTCATCATTATTCTGTCTTTTTTCTGTTGCAGTCTCTCTTTATTCCATTAATTCTTTCTTGCATGCCCATTTGCTTGACATTCTCTCAAACATATTCTTAAACTATTAAATTCCAGGATGTTTGAAATAGTTTAAAGAAAGGAAGCGTATGACCTGTGTGTGTGCGTGTGTGTGTATGATTCCCACAGTACTCTTCATCATTCTGCGCTCCTGCAGTGTCTGGCCCAGTGCACAGAAGTTACACCCTATCTGCTGATTATGGAATACTGCCCCCTGGTATGTCTCTCTCTTCCAATCATATAAACACATGCCTTGTTTCCCTAGGGCTAAGGTTACAAGGTAGTCTGAATAAATAGCCACTGTTGGATCTGCATTTTCCTCTCAGACTCTGCATATTTTACAGAGCTGTATGCTCCCTCTGCTGGTCAGTTTGAACAGCCTACTAATTCCAGTGTTAGCAGCATTGACATAGATAGTAGAATGAATATGATTTAAGCCTACAGAATGGTTGTATATTACTGTTAATCTTTAGTCTAAGCATTAGTAGTTCTTTATATTTGCTTGTGGCTTTTTCAGGGTGATGTTAAGGGATACCTTCGCAGCTGCCGAGCGTCAGACTCAGGCACCCCTGATGCTTTGATTCTCCAGCGAATGGCGTGTGAAATTGCTTCTGGCCTTCTGTACCTCCACAAACATAATTACATTCACAGGTGAGGGGACAGAGACAGTATTTCTCATGCTCCTTTTGTCCCTGTCCAGTCTGTGGATTTCAGCCTCTGCTTTCTGGTCTCTCCCTGCAACAATATCCTGGTGCTGCCTGAGTGCCTCTCACAGACTCCAGCATCAGTGATTTTGTTGCTGGGGGTGAACCCTTAGATCATCGGAAGCTTTAAACAAGATGGAAACCATCACAAAAACAATGTGAAATGAGCATACAAACATTTTTACTACTCCATTACTTTACACATTGACTATGAATAATGTTTGCATATCTGTGTTTGCTTTGCCTTGTTTGCTTTCTCAGTGACCTCGCTCTTAGGAACTGTCTACTTAGTTCAGAGATGACTGTGAAGATCGGAGACTATGGTCTCTCGCATAGCAGGTACAAGGTAAGTCAGCAGCTCATTTATTGGGGCTCAAGTATTCCTTTCCACCATATTATCTTTTATTCAGTTGCCTGTTTGGCCTCAGATTTTGCCTCTGTGTCATTTCAGGATGACTATTTTGTGACAGCTGATCAAATTTGGGTGCCTCTGCGATGGATAGCCCCAGAGCTCATTGATGAGGTCCATGGCAACTTGTTGGTGGTGGACCAGACCAAGGCTAGCAACGTCTGGTAAGAAAAGCCTCAAACATCACATATAAGGCCAAAGGAAGACATTAAAATAGTGCTTACAAAAATAGCATTCCTTTGGGATTAGGCACAACTGAACTTCACAGCATTCCATGGCACGAGCATTTGGACAGTGTTTTCTGACTTCACAGGTCACTGGGCGTCACAATCTGGGAGCTGTTTGAGCTTGGGAACCAGCCATACAGACACTACTCTGACAGGCAGGTGCTGACTTATGCGGTGAAAGAGCAACAGTTGAAGCTGCCAAAACCTTTGCTGAAAGTACCCCTGTCTGACCGCTGGTGAGTCATCTCAGCTCCTTAGTCATAATCACCATTACCCTCTAGTAACCTGTCTTTCGCCATACTGCCCAATCATCACTCCCCTTTACCCAGTGCAAACCAGTCGATGTGTTGTACTACAGGCATGGCAACTGGTCATTAATTATACCTGAAATTAATATAGCCAAAGCAGTTAATGAATTTTTTATCGTATGTTCCCCCCGTGGTCATTCCGTTTTTCTCTCTAGCATGGCAAACCAATCAATATTGCTCAAGTCGAGCATGGCCGGTCATTAATTGCCTTCTTCTAAAGGTCCATCAATCATAGCCTTTCTTGAAAGTTTGTGGTCATTAATTCTGGTCCCACACACTACCATTCATTGTCTATTTAAACAAGAACAGTCTCACATAATGACATACCACACACTCCTCCAGCACATAGCAAACCCTTCTCTATAAATGCAAAGCCACTTTGACTCCAGCTTTCCATGTCAATTAAACACAATGGGCTTGTTAAGAGTCGACACCTTAAGTTTACATGGAAATATAAACGTTACACTAGTTCAGCAATCACTAGTGGATTCTTTTATTTTTCATTCCCAAATGCCATATCCCAAACATAAGCCATTATAAGATAACTGAGGGTTTTCTTTATTTAATAAATCTCAAAACAATGACTAAAACCTATGAAGCGTGCATTCTGTGTTACAAAAATTAAATATAAAATGTTAAAATTAAATTTTTTTATGTACTGTTTTACTGTTACTGTATATTGTATTGAAAACAATGAAGTCATAGCACATTTGTAATTTTTATTTTAACGAAAAATCAAAATGTTTTTTAATGAAATACAATCTGCCCCTGCTGAAAAAAATGGTCAAATAGCATAAAATTGCTTTTAGTTGTAAAAAACATTTTAAAGAATGAGGCTTCAATATTACAATTAGATTAGACCTAAATTATAGGTTTGATTTTATCTATAATATAAATACATCACAAAATCTGCACACAAAAAATATATATAACACAACAATACTGAAAGCAATACTGAAAGTTTAAATGCTGTGATATAAGAATATATTAATCAACTGTGAGAATTTATTAGTGTGAGACTTTGCACATTTTTTTCTCACTGTAAAATAAATTGAAATCCAGCATAAAAGGATGCTTGTGGTTAAAAAGCTTTTATCAGGTTTTATTACACTCAAGTACATGTTGTTAAAAAATTGGAAAATTAAAAGTAAAATAATGCTAAAGATCAATTCACTCCCATATTTTCCAGCTCATTTTTCAGTCATTCTGTAAAAAATTAACTCAATGTTTAGGTAACTTAGAACCTCACTAAGCCCAGACCAAAAATAAAATAATAATTATTTTTATTATTATGTATTGTTATTATCTTTATAATTAAAGTCACAGCACAGTTGTTGTTTTTTTTAAATTTCAGCTTAAAATTAAGATTTTAACAAGTTGTATGATGAATCTCAGTCAAGAATTTTAAGTGTTTTTACTTTCTGAATCCCTTACTCATTTTGCTGTGTAGGTGTGAAGCTCAACAGATTAAATATTCATCACCACCTTTTGACTAATAGCCAATGGATCCAACAGCCGTACTTAGAAATACAGGGAACACTGACACAGGACACAAACTGGAGTGTACTTGGTTATTAAAATATAAAGACTTAAACATAAAGACATAAAACAAACCTTGCATAACAGCATGATTTTGTCTGTCAAGCTCAGCACCCTCTTGACAGGATAACAGACAACTCCCATGATATTCAGAGTTCGCTTCTAAGGTTGCATATTAACTGAAGGATTCACTGAGGAACTGCAAACTGTACAAAAGAACAAAGACAAGCTTACAAATCTTACATGCTAAAAAAGTCTACAGTTACCTTAAGAAGCAATTAAGCCCTCTGGGAACCAATGGCACAGTAACAGCACTGTTGGATTAACACTAATCAACAAACACAGGGAAATCCACATGAGAATGGAAGTTAACTAGACATTTGTGTCATCTTTTAAGAGAAATTGTGCTCAAGTTTTTGTTGGTATGGGGGAATGCAGACGATAGAAGGTTTACGATAGAACAACAGAGCAATCGAAGGCATTTTAGTTAGATCTTGAAAATGTGAGCTAAGCATAGAGTGTGACCGTAATATACTCCCCAAAACATCAGCTAACAGTGTTAGAAAACTGTACTGTTTTCTGTTGGTGTGGGTACACACATGCTATGCAGTGTAGGACAATGGGCTGATTTCACATTTCATAAAAACAAAGTAAGGCAGAATCTGATTCACTGTAATCAATGAGTATAATCTATGATGTTTAAAGATAATGCCAAATGAAGTTTAGGTTCCAAATGGTGGCGAGGTTGCAGTGTAACAACTTTTAAAAAACTTTATAGGTCCTTTATTTGATTATTTTTAATGCCTGAGGGGGGTTGTGTTTAAGATCACCTTTCAGGGTGAAATATCATGGTCATTGCGTTGAATACAGATGCATGCAATTTCAGTATTATCTCCTTTTAGCACATGTGAAACTCAACTCTGAATATGGCCTTACATTAGTAAGTATTTGACCTGTGTTCAGGATACTCTCAACAATTGTGTGATTAGTTATAAACAATTAACAAATAAAATATTTTTTCTCTAGATGTAGATTGACCCAACCATTTTGCATCATTTGTGTAATCCAGTTTTCCTGTGCAACTTTAAATTGAATACATTGTCAGCTATTGTACATACATTTACCTTTTTATTTTCCTTTTAAGTATTATTGTTGACTCTTATTTTTTTCCCCAATGTCCTTTCTTATTTTTGTGTTCGAACAGGTATGAAGTAATGCAGTTCTGCTGGCTACAGCCAGAGCAGAGGCCAATGGCAGAGGAAGTTCATCTGCTGCTGAACTATCTTTGTGCTAAGGGTACCAGCGAGGCAGAGGAAGACTTTGAGAAGCGTTGGAACTCCCTTAGACCTAGCCTAGGTACCAGCAGCTCCCACAGAACCCCGGCAGCATCAGAGGTAGCATCTTCTACTTCCTCCTTCCCTCTACTAGAGCATTTCTCTACGGCTGATAGCTTCCAGTCAGAGAATGGTGATGATATACTAACAGTCACCGAAACTAGCCATGGTCTCAACTTTGAGTACAAGTGGGAGCAGGCACGAGCTGAACAGCCCTACATTTCCTCATCTGCCAGTGGACCTCTGGGAAAGAGCAATCCACATTACCAGGACATATACTATCCTCTAAGCAGTTCTGCAGGAAGCTGCAAAGGGGACAGTCTCACTCTGGGAGTTTCCCCATCCTACTATGAGTCAGATCATCCTGGTGTGGTTCCGGTTCTGAGTGCACATAGTCCGTCTGTGAGTAGCGAGTACTACATCCGCATTGAGGAGCCTGTAGAGTGCAAAATTAATTTGGAGGAGTGCGCTCTTGACTATAGTCCAGGGATTGAAGCCAGCAATAGTTGCTTCTCCACAAATGACATGAAAAGTCCAACAGAGGTTCAGAAAAACACATACTGGTCAGCTGCAAAAGATTCAAAAAGCAGTGCCTATGATTCAGATAGTAGTCCAACTAGTGTGCCACTCCAGAGGGGAGGTCTGAGCCCTTTGGAATCTGTAGATCAATCAAGCCAATACTTCTCCCCTAGTGACAGAGACAGATTCCACTGTGAACAGTCAATATCAGAAGACCTGGAGACCAGAAGGGGCCAACCACCTGACTCCCATCTTGGGTATGGGAGCCATCACTATACAAGTGTACAAGAGAGTCCACAGGGTGTGTCAGTCTCATTGAGCAGCCCCAGTCTGGGACACTGTGACCCCTACCTTGAGGCTAGCCAGAGGACTGCTGAAAGTATGGCAAATGAGACCTATTATGACATGATGGGAAACTTGCAGAAGAATATGCATAGGCCACACTATATGAGTATTAATGTAGAAGCTGGTGATGGTCTTCTAATGGGTACGGCTGATCCAGAAGATGACAATCTGTTTACAGAGAATGAAGTAACGAACTGGACCTCAAACCACTCTGCAAACAACAATAGCTTAAACTGTGATGGCAGACAATCCAGGGGGGTTCATGACACCTATCTTGATTTACACCACACCACACCTTCCCCTCATGTACAGAACTCAGTGCCAAGGACTATAGCAGTACGGGACAACTCCACAAGCAATCCAGCCAGTACTTTCAAAACACACTCATACATGGAGGCCACAGGCAGCAATTCAGCCGCCATCAACATTCCATACGCAGATTCAGAGTGTGGATTATACATACGTCTGTGCTGTGAGGATGGGAAGAAGGTTGATACATCTGCCAAATTTCATTCAGCACCAGAAAAACACCAAATTATTCATCCCACCCAAAAGAACACTCCTCATCTGCATGTCAGAGAGAATGCGATACACCTCTCTGTAGGAGATTACACCAGTAAAAATCCAGTTTCTCTTCCTGCAGAGACAGCAATGGCTCAAGAAGAACTGCTCACTGACAGAAGCACAACTCCTGCACAAGACATAAAACTACAATCAGAAGTTCCTGCAGCACTCAGTCGGAAGAAAGTTTCATGCCCCAAGGCTCTATCTGAATGTGTCTTTGAGTGCAGTCATACAGGGGACAGCTGGGTGGAACCTGGCTGCTCCAGCATCAGCCTGGTGGACATTGATGACTGCAGTGATGATGACATCACTGACATAACCTCTGGTGTGTTTCCAGACTCTCCTGTGGACTATGCAGAAGTGGGTGATGTTAATTTGGTACAAAAACCTTTGCACAGAGATGTGCGAGGACATGAGAATGAGGACCTTGCGTCTAGTAGCAGTCCATCTGAGGCCTTCATTCCAGATGCTTACCACATGTCCATCCAACCTAAATCACTGGACAGTGGTTATGACACAGAGAACAATGAGTCTCCTGAGTTTGTCATGAAGGACCTAGAAGGGAAGCCTGTCCTTAGCACCAGTGTAGAATCAGAATGTGAAATGGTCCTCCAGATGGACCTTGAAGATGTTGATGGTGTAGTCCTGACCCCCTCATGTAGTAGTAATCTAGAGTTGACAAGTCTGGGTGACAGGAACCAGTACAGAGATTCAGCTTATTTTTCTGACTACGACACAGAGACACAGAGTCCATGTGAAGGAGGAAGCACCTTCTTTGACAACCAAGTGGAAGATGACGTTTTTGGGCACAAACCTTCAAAAGACATCAATCTCAGGAAGCCAGGGAGAGACGGAGTCTGCCCAAAGAGCCAGAGAGAGGAGCAGTATCATTTTGCACGTCTTACAGATAGCGCAGATGATGCTGCGCTCAGTGCCAAACAGTTGTGTCTTCAGAGGAAGAACATGGAGCCTGATCTAGGTTCATCTCAAACATCAGCTCCAGGGATCACCATGTTATCTCCCTTTCCCCCAGAGATGGGAGGATGTTTGACAAAGGAGTCTGCTCCAGATGATAGCCTTGGGCTAGAATCTGAGCACTCTGGAGAGGATCCAGCTTCTGAATGCTGCTCCAACACAGCCTCTGAAGGCTCATCCACAACACAGGAAGCCACAATGATGGAGGACCAAGCAAATAGTGCATCAAGGGACTTCTCATCAGCAGACTCCTTGGGTTCAACCTCCACTATAGTAGAGTTCAGTAGGGAGATTGTGGAAGAAGCTGAAGCCAAGGACTATGACAACGGGGAAGATGATTCAGAGTTTCAGATGGATGGAAATAGTGAGGAGAGTGAAGGAGTGGAGAAAAAAGAAGGGACAGAAGAAGGGGACAGCATAGACCAAGCACTTTTGAGAGTCAGGTGGGACAGTTCTCTGGAGAATATTCTGCCTGCCCTACCAGAGGACTTGGACACACCAGCGCCTCTGGGGAACAGTGAGGAAGCAGATGAGGAAGACTCTGATGACAGCGATGAGTCTGATGAAGAGCTGCGCAGTTATAATGTGCAGGATCAAAGCGAGGAAAGTGAGGAGGAGTTCACTACTGTGCCTGTGGTTGTGAGTGAGCATAGTAGTGCTCGGCATCTGCGCAGCCTCCTTAAAATGCCCTCACTTCTCACTCAGTCCTTCTGTGACGAGCTAGAGCGCAAGAAAAAGGCAGTCTCTTTCTTTGATGACGTCACAGTGTTCCTGTTTGACCAGGTCAGTTGCATTTCACCTGGTGAATTATTATAGAATCTTAAGTGAACTCACATATATACTGAACTGATGTGTAACCTGAGATATAGTGGGGTAACTCACAGACACTGTCTTTTTCTAGGAGAGCCCTACAGGGGAATTAGCAGAATACACTTTTCCACCAGGGACAGAATCCAATGGTCAGGCTGCAGCAAGCGAGCAACCTCAACCCCAAAATAGAGTTGGTGCTTCTGAAAATTCTTCAGATGGGAATGTGTCAGAAGAAAGTAAGTGTACAATGATAATGATAATAATGATAATAATAATAATAATAATAATAATAATGTGTTGTTTTTAATAACAATAATAGTAATTCTTTTTACTAAACAGGTAGGGCCTTTGAATGGGATGAAGATTGTTCCAGTCCTTCAATATTAGAATCTGCTTCTGATGGTATTAGCACACCTCCCAACTCTCCAGTCAAGTCTCCTGAGGAGAAACCAGCACCCCAGTTTTCCCGCTTCAGTGTTTCTCGCTTCTCCATTACACAGGTGTCTGACACAGACATTGACCCCATGAGAGGTCAGTTGCATTATTGAATATGTGAATTACAGAGAATATGCACTTAAAACCTATATACAGTACATTTTTGTATGCTACCCAAATAGTTATATTTTGTTGAGCTGTGTATTCGTAATTAAATGCATATCATGTTATTCCTGTTTGCATACTCACACAGGAAACAGTGTCGATGGAGATCGGGAGTGAGAAGGCCAGTGTTGACACATTTGAAGGACAACACATCCAAAATCCTTTTGGCCTGAACAGGCTGTCGATTCTCTCTATTGTTTTATTAAAATGTCCTGGACGAGGGGTCTTCTGAATCCATTATCCGTTTTGGACACAGTGCCTCATACTGTAGTGAATTAGCCTTCCTTCCTTTTGTTCCTAGACAAATGGCAGTAGTGCGACATAGTCTGATAAGGACAACAGTTAAAACAGCAGAAAAAGAAATCTATATGTATCAGATGAATTTTATTATGTATTACAAAAATAATATATAAGATTATAACTTATTTGCAACATTTAGTATCAGCATTCATACTGCAATTTCTTTTTTTTTTTTTTACAAACTGTAGCAACCATAAAAGGTTTTGGTTATTCTACTGCACTACTCATTGGCTTGCAGTGTCCCATGTCTTCATTTGTCAGATCTTCCAGAAACCAGTGTGGGAGCCAACAGGCTTTATATATATATATAAATACATACATACAGTGGTCCTGATTTCTTATTCTTTTGCATGTTTGTCACACAAAATGTTTCTGATCATCGAACACATTTAAAGTCAAAGAAAACACAAGTAAACACAAAATGCAGTTTAAATAATGCTTTTTATTATTTGGGGAGAAAAAAAATCCAAACCTACATGGCCCTGTGTGAAAAAGTAATTGCCCCCTGAACCTAATAACTGGTTGGGCC
>JBBPDA010000030.1:11454729-11470075 GCA_037974385.1 Arnoldichthys spilopterus
GGAAAATGCCAGCTGCCATTTACATTGACATAAAATCAGTTTGAACAGTTAAGTCTAAGCAATTACTAGGTCACCAATAAGCAAAGATGTGAAAGAAGTTTTAGACTTTTTTGGAAGCACTGTGCTTTTTCAACTGTATCAGCTTTGGTTAATTTTAAAAATCTGTCAAAACGCCAAATCTGTCAACATGCCTTATTCTGTGACAAACTACTTATTTGCACAAGTTGTATGCGTTGTCCTTTAAAACATACAAGCCCAGCATGACTAATGGCAGCTGTTAAAAATTTGCCCATGTTTCAAATGGTACCTCAAGATGTTCCAAGAAGCTGGATCTTTATAACTCTGTATTAAGAGGAAAATCAGCTGAGCATATCAGTAAGGAGAGAAACAAGAGCGTAGAACCAGTCAGCTGTCCCAGCCAATGGAAGTGATTGTATGTTGACTTCACTCCTGTCTCCTCCACATCTTGTTCACGTTCAGTCAGTTTTCTGTGCTAGTGACCTGACATTATAAGATGTTCTCTGTAACATGTTTCACAATGGAAACTATTATCAATGTATGGTACTTGGTCTTACTACACTTGCACAGGTCATGCTCATGCTAGCACAGCTGGATCACACCCGTTGTTCATTTATTGTGCCAATATTTTCAAACAGGCATCATTACTACCCTGTTCTTCTTGCAAGTGTTTTATAATCGGTGAAATCTTGCAGCATTTCATGCTATTTTTATGGTGCAAGACATATCAGTGCTTTATAGAGGACAGGTTGATGGCTGTGTATAGTTGCCAAAGTGATTTTCAATGATCAGGAGTCCAGCGAATCATCCTCTTACAGCGTGCTGGTGTGTTGCATTTGTTCCTGCACCTGTAGTAACATCATGGCTGTTGCTCCATTTCTCCCCATACATGCCAACTGTAGTATTCCCTAAAAAATAAATAAAATCTAGTTTGTCCTCATGTGTCCGATATTTCTTTGTGAGGTGTGACTGAACTTATGGTTCTTATTGAAGCTACTCACAGCATCATAAAATCTTACATTTCATTACAGTAATTATGTAATGTAGTCATTATTGAACTGTTTGTCCATCTGTCCACATTTAAAAAATAAATTTTTACATTTTAAAAATATGCCAAGAACTAAATCTTTGCTAAAAATTTAAATTGTAAAATTTGTGTTACCTCAGTCATTTAAAACCTTTAGGTGCATTTTTAGATGCCAACTATTTTGGCTAATCTGCATTTGGCTGAAGACTGGCATGGCCATTTTCACACCGTGTAGCCTTAAAAAGTCTAAACCTCACCAATCAATCAGCAAAAGATCACCAATCAATGTACACTTGCTTTTCTTTCATTTTATTTGACAAAAAACAGGAATATGTATTTGTAAAATGCAATAACAAATTAAAAGTGAACAGAACAAAGACAAAAATTCAAAACAGATACATGTTACAAAAGTGTAGGGCTATTTCAACTTGTCCACACATGCAAACATTCTTCCATTCCAGTCTACTCAATCCCATCCATTTCTAAAAAGACTTGATAACTTTGTTTCTTGTCTAGCTGTATACTTGCAACTGAGGCTAGGATTCACTGTTACAAGTACATGAAAGCTCTTGAAGTTATACTATGTAGGATTTAAACAAGAAACAGTAGAATGAACACCACGACAGACTTCAAAAACTATGACCATATCCAAGTTCGATCAAAGAGAGAGAGAAAGAAAAACTGACTAGTGACATTTGAACATTTTCATACACTAAGTGAGCATTTCGAGTTGTTTTCTTCTGAAACAGTAGGTACAGTCATTGAGTCAACTGCAGCATTTCTACACTTCTGAAATATCACTGTAAGCATCCTTGACAGCTTAGACACAACTAGCTATGTCTGTATTATAGGGACACATCACATAAGCAGAACGGCTGCAAAATAAATATTACCACTAACACTATAGTTATTAACTGTTTCAGGTGGAGCTCATAGGCAGGAGTTCAAATCTTACATAGTATAAGGTTAAGGTACCAGTACTAAGCCTACAGTGGTTGGAACATCTGTGAAATAAAAATAAGAATTTGTCTTTTTTTATTAATATCGACATGAGCTTTTTATTATTTATTTTGGTTTAGAAAAAAATAGTTTTTACACTGACAATAAATTTGTAAAGCAAGTACGCATACGCGAAGTAGCTTCATAAATCTACTTGTAAACTTTAAGAAGCAATATCCATTTGAGGAAAAAAAATGACACTTAAAATTGAGACATTCTTGTAAGCAACAAAACAGTTTGTTTCCAAAGTCTTATACTACCTACAGCCAACAAAATCAAACAAAAAAATAAGCGAACAATACAAAAAAAAAAAATCTGAATCTTGTTTCCCTTTTGCCTGTGGGCTTGTGGATTTTCCTCAAAGCTACAACACTATAGAGCAATAGAAGGCACAAACCCTTGTTGGTGCTCATTGCCAGTGGAACATAATTAATACAGGCTTCCCAGCCAGAGAATATACAGAGCAAATGCTAGAGCATTATACTAAATTAGATGACACCGCATGGCTAAACATTTGTTACAGAGTGTCCAGAGTATTATGGCTCTGACTGGAACCTTTGCCATGGTAAAGTCTATTTACAGCAACTTCCTACAGAAAGAGTTGGTGGTGCAGAGGCATGGGAAACGAAAGCCTTAGAAATATAGTGATGTAAATTATGCTGCACATGGTTTTATTTCCATCTTCTACAAGCTCTAATCATTACCCATTGGCAAACGACAGCTGTAAAAGGCAAAGGCCTACTGCAACTAAACACAAAATGGATGAAATAAAAGGAAAATGGAAAGAAAATGTGCTCTTAAAAGGAATGGTTTGTTCCAAAATGCCACTAAAAACAAATAAAAATGAACAGCAAATGCTGCTAACTGGTGGAAACTACTAATTTCCCTTCCCTTTTAGCCGCATTAGCATGTTTGGTTAAGCTATTTCTTTAACTCAACCTTTTTTTGTTTATTTATTAATTTTTTTGTATCAAAAACCTAAACCAACACAAAAGTTGAACACCATAATCATGGAACTATTAAGAGCACTGATAAAAAAAAAATGTCCACACAAATATAGCCATCACCTCTTGTCAGAGGCGCTGGGTGAAGTTGGCATTTGTGAATCATTTCATACACCAGAATTTTTCTTTTACTATACAATCAGATTTATGAAGCTAATATGGAGAAAATAAGTGATCTTTAGAGCCCGAAGTATTCCAGGCTTGTATCCCTACCAGCCCAGAGTCCTAAGCATGTGTGTGTTCCGGCTCCTCGTGCTTTTGCACCAACAAACACAGAACAGGAGAGGGCGGTAGAAAGCAGGCCATATGCAGGCCACTCTAGTAGAAGAGTGGAGCGGTGCGGTCATCCATCATGTGTGATCTGAGGTAGACCTCCAGGGAGCGGTCACTGGAAGAAGAGGGGGTCAACAAAGGCCGTCACTATGTGCAAAATAGTGCTCTGTGGTGTACCATTGAGTTTAGCAGACAATTTATTTTTCCTACTATCAATTCTATCAATTATAAAAACATGGAGCATCTTAGGTACACTAAACATTGGAAAAAGGTCAGTAAAATTTGGTCAATAGGAAGGAGTACTGCTAAAAGGCATACAGTGGTTCATTTGACATATACTTATGAACGAAAGTACTTGGAGAAGGTGAGAAGCATGCAAATGGAACAAGAGGTTGTTGATTAAAGTGCTAGCGTTCACTTTTGTTAGCATCGATAAGGCATGCAAAAGTTAGATTTTCGGGGGTTACCTCCAGTGCCAACACATTGCCTCCATGAAAACACCATTTCCTGGCAACCAATGACCTGTCTGATTGGCTATTACAAAGTACACCACAAGGAAAAGAGAACCAACCAGAGAGGCCGGTGACAGAATGAGGAAGAAAACAAAAACTAAACCAAAAGAGCTGTGAAGCCCCACTACCCAGTAATGCCAGACAGCCAATGACAGCAAGGAGAACAAACAGAAGTGAAGGAGGACATGATTGGTTGGCTGAGCAGCGGTGGAGGCAGGTGACTTACGGAGGTCCTGCACACTCAGTACTCAGTACTCAGAACCGGGACAATTCAGGACCCAAACTGGAAGGTAAAGAGAGTCCACGGGTTTGTACCGGAGCTCAGCTCATACTAGTGCTATGCATGGCTACACTTCCACAGCATTCAGGCAACTGTTAGTTTTTGTTGTGTGTGTTTAGGATGGCAGGGGGGTTACTCATTTGGCAGCATGATGTCTGAGTGTGAGTTTGGTGCTGGCTCAAGATGGACATGAGCATTCCAACTCCTAGGCCTGTACATGGGTAAATAACGCCTCTACCGTAATGACATGAGTTCAAAATATAGTGTAAAATGAAGAGTCTGCCCATAGCAGTCATTTGGGTTTATGTCTGATCAATCCAATTTGGGGAAAGAACTTAACACAAACTTAACTCTAAGGCACTATAGCATGCAATAGAAGACACTTATCAATTCCCATGCGTTGGCAGTGTTCTTTAGAAAAGCTAGCGCTAATGCTGTTCTTCACACTTCAAACAGAGCATGCCCTACGGTAGCGACCTCAAAAGAGACTCACAGGCAACCACGTGAACACACAGATACAGTTTACACACATAAGCACACAACCCAACACATGTAACACACTCACACACACATACACACAAACACCCACACACATGGACACACAGGGTACATGAACAACACCTTGCATGTACTCAAGTGGGGATTACATGGGAATGAGTTATGCCTAAGTATGTTCCCCCTCCACAACACAGACAATGGAATCAAAAGCTCAAGTTAACAAATGATGATATATAATTTGAACAAGTGTTTTATTAATATATAGATATATTTATATGTATATATACTTCTTGTAAAAAGTCACAATACATTCAAGGTCAATGTTCCACGTGTTTTCTGACGTTCCTCCATAGCATGCATATTGTGATGGAAAGGTTTCCCTTACACTGACTTCTGTGCATTTTTATTTGATTTACAAGGAAAAGAAAATCATTGTTCAAAGGAGACAGAAATAAGATACAACAGCACAGCGGGGAAAACTACACCACGGCTCCAGAGGATCTGTCAGCTGATCATTTCAGGACACAGCAATGCAAGTGCGAACATATTACACGAACTTTGTGGCAACGCTATGGCACCAACAGCATATAAGGATGTTGACCCTTATGGGAGTTAGGTTGGCAAGAGACTTGGAGGATTTCCATTATTTGCACTTTCCTACATGCGAGAAGGGAAGTGGACACATGCTGCAAAACTGATCACATGGTCCTGCCCAGATGAACATCTGATACGTTAAGGTGATGCGTTACGATCTTTTTGTTCTTGTTGCACCCATAGTAGCTTGCTTGGTTGGGCTCATAGTTTACTTGCTTGCTGAATGGGCTTTTCCATTCAATCCTTTAAAAATAATGCATGAATTGGGGACAGTGATGCAAACGAACCTCAAAAAGTGACACACCCTCTGGGCTGCACAGTGCTTCCTGTTGAGACATTGGGGAGAGGGACCACAAAAGTAAAAAATGCTCCTCAAAAAACACAGAGAAAAACACTCCGCACAACTGAACTGAATCACAAAGAAAGTTGAAAGTCTCCTTCAGTGAGGAGGAGCTTCGCTAGTAGCGTCAAGTCCACAGCTCGAAAGAAAAGGACACTCGGCACGTGCTTTTATTTCGTGGATAGCTGCTTGAAAGGAGCGACATTGCTTTTGCTTTTGGCACTTTTACATGACGATGTCCTTGTTTTCTTTCTTTTTTTAAAACAAAGCAATAATCATCATCATCATCAAAACACAACAGTTGCAGAACTTTTTATGCACATGCATGGGAGATAAGCAGCGGTTCAGCAGAGTCCGTTGTTAGGGGTAGGAGTCCACGGCGACGGTGCGGTTCAGTGTCCGTAAAGCTGCGAGGCGAGCAGATGGAGCGCCCTCTGGCTCTCTCGGTCACTGTCCCCCCTGACCCACCACACGCCACCACCGCCACCACTGTGGCCCCCCGGCGCCCGGCGCGACACGGAGGGAGGAAGAGAGGACAGAAAGGAGGGATGAGACCGGCCTTCTTCCATTGAAGGAGGAGGGGGTGCGTGGAGGCATTGGTGTTTTTGGGAGGAGAGGAGGGACGGGAAGGTTAGAGGGGGAGAAAATGGGAAGAAAAAGGGAGGGGGGAAGGAGGAAGGGGGCAACCCCTGTGCTATCCGAAGGTGTGTCTGTGTCTGAAAGCCTGTCTGTGCTCACACTGTCGAAATCAATTTGCCATCGGAACTGTGGAACAAAGAGAGAAGGAAGCTTGCCAGGTCGGACACACTTAGAGAGAGAAATGGAGAAAAGACAAGACAGCCAAAAGAGCAAGGGATTAAAGGATGGGGGAGCAGGAGTGACTTTGAGGGGCAGGGAAGAGAGGAGCACTGTTTTTATAAAACAATAAGCTCCAAAAGTGTAATGGGCCCTGTTCATACCTGGGTATTAACATCCGTCTCAAGTGACTCGATCAGAAGTGGACCGTGAGATAAAGCCGTTCACACCTGGCATTTTCATGCATTTCAACTGTGCTTCCTGTCACCACTTGTTAATGACGGTTACTGAAAGAAGGTACTTGCATCAGTTTCTTTCTACACAGGTTTTTTAGGCAAAAATCTGCCATGTGTTCTTGTTTGTGCATGTGTACATGGGCTGTTACAAAAGGCTTAATCAGGACAGGCAGCTATCACAACGTAGGAACTTCTGCTGTAAGGATGCCATTGATTAGACTGTCCTCCAACATCGGGGCACTGTAAGATTCATACTACAATTGTTTTGTCTCTGACCACCTCCAAAATGAGTTTGACTATTCAGATCACAGCGCATCTCTAAGATACACTGTACCTCGTTCACACCTGTACCAAGTGCTGTTCACTTATGATCGGATCATCCAAGACATATGTTAATGCCAGATGTGAACGGGTCCTTGAAGATTCAAACTTCAAAACTGTCAAAAAGAAAATCTACTCTTAGAAAAGTAAAACACTAGATAGTTCTTAGCTTGGGACAACCTATACCAGCCAATATGGTGTTCTTTAAACTTCAAATAGTTTTAAACTCCTTTTATATACAAAGAACCATCCACTGAATGGTTCTTCAAGAAAACAAAATGTTCTTCTAAGGCAGTGGTCACCAACCCTACACCTAGAGATCTGTGTTCCTGAAGTGTTCACATCCAGCCTTGAATGGTCATGTGTGGATTGTTATTTATATTTACTTATTTAGTTTTTCACTTTATTAGGATCAGGTGCATTATATTTGAACTCAGGCAGGTGATCATTTGAAATCATTTGTCACAGGTGACATTTCTGGCACCTTAATTTTTAAAAGGGTATGAACCAGATCTGTGGAGGATCACTGGTCATCAAAGTCATTCCTTGAGTGGGACTTTTGGTGAAACTTGGTGAAACCTACATGGGTTTTAACCCTGAGGCTTCAGCTCAGAGAGACACAGGATATGGACAGAAATGATGTCAGAAATGATGCACCACACATGTCGATGCCTCTCAGCCCTCAAACCCACCAACTAATTCACACATATACACAAACACAAAGACATACATTCATCCTTCTCCAGTGAAACAAAGATATTGCAGTGTTCCTACAGAGGAGTACTTAGACAAAAAAAAAAATCAAAAAAAAAATCAAACAAAAATAGTGAAACGAGCAAATAAGGCTTTAAAAAAAGGAAATATGACGGATATTAAAAACTATTCACCAACATATAAGGCACTTCTAATTCATACAGGCACATTTATTAAGCCAATTCTAGCCACTTTATTTATCACTTTACTCCTTATTTTTCTCTCTTACACAAACACACTAACGCAAGGAGCTGTTCATCCGGATCAAATCTTACCTTGTTGCAAAATGACTGTCATAATCCTCAATTGCTGGCTGCAATTTGTACACAAAAAAAGAAAACTTCAGCACTACCCTGGAGGGCTCTGTGCAGGAGCCAGTGAAGAAATCCAAAAAACCAAACAATGTTAGTAGGAAAAGTCATGCAGTGCTCATTGCAATCAGAAAAAAGCATCTGCTGCACCAGCAGAGGGAGTCAGTTGGCTTCAGAGTACACAGGAAAAGACTGTGCAGTTACACCAATAGGTTCACAGAGAAAGTATAGGAAAGTTGTAGCAAAGAAATCTATGGGCTTACATGTTCACTCTCAAAAGTAAAAATGTCAAAAAAAGATTCTCTGGAGCAATACCACTGTAAACCCACATTTGATTCCATAAAGAACCGTACAATTCAAGGATCTTTAAAACTTCAGTTAAATCTATTGAATTGCAATATTCTTAAGGGAAACAAAATTGGTTCTTCTACTGTAGTGCCAAAGAACCCTTTCTGGCACCTTCATTTAGAGTGGTGGTTAGTACATGAGTATATATGTGTGTGTACCTGTGTGAAGCCAGCCATGCTGTACGGACGCGGGCGGTTCTGTGTGAGGCTCTGGGCCAGCAGACGGGCGGTCAGGCCATAGTCGGGCATGGGCAGAGACGTGTCGTCTCTCTCCAGCAGGTTCCCTGTGCTGCTGCTCTTTCCATGATGCAGACTAGAGGAGAGTGCACAGTCAGCCCAAACTACTCAAGCCCATACATGCTCTGCTGAAGGCTGCTGCCCTTTGTCTCAACGTGTCAGCAAGTGATTTGGAGGTAACCAAATTTGGCTGTAAAAAAGGAGTGTCACCCAAAACCAGTTCTTCATGGTTTAACCCCTTTACCCAAGCCCATTACTGGTGTAGTCCAGTGTTTCTAAGTCCTTTTTATAGGCACTAAATGCAAACTATTTAATGCCTTAACACACCAGACCTGGCTCATATAGAGTTACTGATTAAATGTTGATCTGGATACAGGGCTAAGAAATACTGGTGTACACATCAGCACTTTAATAAAAGATATATTTAACACTTCATACGAAAAGCCACCTCTAGTGGCTGTGAGGTTAGTTTGGTTAATGTAAAAACAGTATTTAGCCACCATGCTGCTTTAATCTCTCCTTTTAGCATTTGCTGCAGTACAGTAGTTTGAACAGACTTGAACATGCCTTCAGATTGAACTTTAAATCACCAGAGAACAGAAACCAAGGTGGTTTGTTGCCATAAGAAGCATAAGCAGTTGTTCAGAGCACCCTAGCACAAGCCTATGCCCAGTTCCCCTCCACCACATCACCTGCATGTACTTGCTAAAATGTATCCAATATACTAAAAAAAAAAAAAACTTTTTTTGTTATCATTCTCATTTGTCTGATAATATTAAGTATTCATTCTTTCTCTTTTCTTGAATACAAAGGATTATGACTGGATCAAATGGCTTTCAATTCAAGGATCCTTTTTTTCTTTTTTCCCCCACAGCCCTATGAGAAATGTTCAATCAGAATCAGATGTGAATAAAGCCTGAAGCATTTTGCCTTTTATCTATTTGCTTGCTATTGGCAAAATTCACCAGTTTCCCAGTACTGCCATTAAGTTAAACTTTCTGTTCACCTTTCATTTTCTTTTCATTTCACATAGGTCTGATGGCTATATTATTACTTAGCTAAATAGAGACTGTATTACTTAGTAAGAAGAGCAAACCAAAAATGCAGAATTAAGTCTATTTTTGCTTTGCTTAAAGGGCATTTATTTTTTGCAGAACTCCCAAGCATGAAATCTCCCTCATTTCCTAAGCAAGAATTTTAAGAGATGTGCACTTAGCCCTTTCAAACCTCTGTGAAATGCTTTATATACTCAGCAAAGTCTAAACAGAAACCGAAGTCTTCACATCACTGCACTAAAAGCATATCACCTCATTGTTCCCCTGGCTCATATATATGCAGAGGTCTTTGCTTAAGCATAGGTGGATGTCATGTTACTTACTTCACTCTTAGCTTGTCATTGTCACTGTCAGGTAGCACCCGTGTATAGGAGAAGGGGAACCAGCCTCGCCTGAGAAGGAAAAAGCAAGTTAACAATCAGCGCCTTCATTACACACTTGTCACACTTGCCTCAAACAATGTCATGTTGTTCACTGATCTCAAATGAACTTGCTTAGGTGGCTTCTAACATCAAAAACACAGCACAGATAAAAACAATAATAGTCATTTCAAGTAGGAATTTCTTTGCCTTTTTCTTCCAATAACAGTGTCAGAAAGCATGTAAATGTGAGACTACTCAAATGGTGTGAATTTAGTCAAAGGATCACTTTAATATATTTCTTTAATTCTTTAAGAAATAAGGAGAGATAAGCTCCCATCTTGAAGTGGCTATTACAGAAGGCTATCCAATTCATTATATCTAATACACCTCTTAAAGCTTAAGGTTTAGGTCAGTACAACTGGGGGCATGTCTAGGCCGAGAACTTACATCTTGTTCTTCTCGTTCTCTCCATAATGCCACCCGTCTCGAGCCTCAGGTACAAGGAGTGTGATGATGTCGCCCTCGGTGAAGCTTAGAAGTGTGCTGTTGTCACCAGCAGCATGCGAGAAGATGGCTTGCACACGTGATCGCCCATTCTTTTCCAGCCCTGCTGCCATGGAACTGGATCTGGGCAGAGTCCGTGTCTCACCTTTGTGGGGAATCCACAACACAACACAACACAAGATCAGGACGCTAAGCCTAAAATTCTCCATTATATATAACAATAACCGCAGCAAGAACAACCCCCCAACAGCCAAGGAGCCCTTTTACAGTGCATAATATGACTTCAACTAGCTCTACGATGAAGCAGAAGAACTATCATAGCTGTATTAACACTGAATGGAAGCAGTGACTACACATATATAAATTATAATACTGCAGCTCTAATATGAACTAATGTAAGATTTAGCTTTAATATTGTTAATATTGAAGGTTGCAGGGCTCAGCATGATGCTGCTTGGTCTCGTACCCACTGAGGCCTTGTTCTTGGCAGGCTGGGGTCTGCGGACAGGCAAGGTGTTGGAGTAGACATCGCTGACCTGTCTTTGTGGCTGAGGCTGGGACTGGGGTTGTGGGGAAGCAGGTCTTCCCTGGGGCACACCCCCTTCTGCCCAGTAATCCTCCCCTTGTAAGCCTGTCGTCCCATTGACCAGGGACATGCCATCAGGCCCCATCAACCTCTGCAAGTACAGGTTTCAAAGAAAGTCAGGATCAAAGTTTTGATCAAAAACTGTTTTGTTCATGTAAAACAGGCTACACCACCTTTTGTCCTAGAGTCATAGGCCATTGCATAAAATAATATGTAAAGGGACAGTTTTAAGTTTTTAATAGTTCTTTAAAATAAGCTTATACAAATACTGTTGAAAGTTTAAGATGTACCATTCACTCCCTAGTGCATATTGTTCATATATGAAAATTAAGCTGCACTCTAATTTTTTTACATGTTGAAAAAGCATTTTCATATAGGGCTCTTCAGGGGTTTAGCCCCACCAATTTGCAAGTTACAACTAGTGATTTCCCCCAAAGCTGCTATTTGAATGAGGCAAAGCAAGTTTATTAGAACATCATAAATAAAAGAAATTAGTAAAATACAAACACAGTCAAAAATAAATAAATAAAAGAGCTTAAGCACTTTATTTTATCTGGTATTCAAAGGGTTACAGTACATTTTGACTTGAGGTCTGTAAGCTTCACGGTTTTCGAACCTGTCCTTAAGGTAGCCCAATATTTGCAGATACAATTTAATATCTGATCAAGCTAACAAGGTAGGTCAGTGATGCACACAGAAAAAGCTGAAACCACCCTGTTGTTCCTACTACAGAATGTACAGAAACACATTCACTGTTTAGTTTTAAACCTTTTCCTCACTTTTTGCCATATATGACATTGAAGAAAAAGGGATCTGACAGTAATAACAGGTTTAAAGCAATATACAGGCCAGTGTAGACCTCTGCACATGTTCTCTGATGGGGGAATATTACTTTGGCATTAATAACAGTTCAGTAAGAGCAGATTAAGGGTATAGGAGCACAGTCATTGTGAGTGGAACCAGGTCGGATATTAAAATTCGCCAAGCGTGTGCCTCCTAGACGAGCCTCTACACAATAGCAGTGTTTGCAAAAAAGAGTTTCTGAAAGCTTGACTCGCTGAGAACAACGCCAGCACTGCACTATGGAAATTCACATTCGCTTCCAGCGTCAGACACATATCCGACTATGTGGCGACTTCAGCATCTTAATGGTCTTATTTACATTGCCACCCACACACACAGGAGGCAAACAATGAGGATAAACTGCCTTTGTAAAAACCAGTGTCAACTCTGCTTATGTAAATATGCAGAATAAATCTGTGGACACGCTAGACTAATTCTTGTTAAAATGCACAGGCTGCCAGTTGAATGTTGTAACCAGAGGTTAAACTGGAATCTGGAAAGTGTTGGAATTCCTGACACTGTACAGCTGTGAATTAATAGGCAGCTTGCAATATGACAGTCTGCTTTATACTCCAAAAATATTTTAACATGACCATTTTCTTTATTACTGCATTTTTTTTACTTTATTACTGCCTTTAAGATTGATTGACACTGATTAGCCATAACATTAACACCACCTGCCCAATACTGAGTTGGTTTCCCTTATGCTGCTGAAACAGCATTGACTGTAGTGCATGGTGTCACTGAAACCTTTCTATTAGAGTTAAACCACAGTAGCTCTCCTGTGGGATCAGGTTAGCCTTCACTTCTCACATGTATCAATGAACCTTGGGTGCCCATGACCATATCAGTGATTTACCAGTTGTCCTTCCTTGGATCACTTATGTTAGGTACTAACTACTGCAAACCTGGACACGCCATCAGACCTGCTGGAGATGCCCTGACTCAGTCGTCGAGCCATTACAATAATGCCCTTGTCAAAGTGGCTTAGATTTTTTCACTCACCTATTTCTCCTGCTTCCAGCTCATCATCTACAGTACAGACTGTTCACAGTAAGTACAGACTGTTCACTTGCTGCCTAATATATCCCACCCCCTTGTCAGGTGCCACTGTAATGATAACTAGATAGTCAAGTGTTGCCACTCAATTTTAAGTGGAAAAGGGACTGTGTCCATGGTTGTCAGTTATCACTTGTTAGTGGTGTTAATGTTATGGTTGATCGGTGTATGTAAATGAGTATGTGAACAGCTACCCTGTATTTGGCCTCATTCAAAAAGCAGGCCTGGCTGAAACACTCCTAACTTTATTGTAAATGTGAGAGGCTAAACAACAGCATTCTGTCATTCGGCCCCCACTTTAACCTGTGAAACATGACTGGTCTATATTTTTTCTATAAAGCAGCTACAGTAAATATAGCGAATGCCTCAGTTAAAAAGCAAAAGAAGCCAATCACATCTTTTCAAAGAACAATCAGAAATGGGATTTTGGGCAACATTCTGTACAGCATGTCTAACACTGCAACAAGTGACGGGACACATTTGTAGATAGAGCATGAATAAATCATGTGATGGTAAATCAAAAAGCTTGCTCACCCCCTGGTGGCCCAGGCCACTGCCCATGAAGGCGGCCAGCTCGGGGGGCACAGGCAAGGGTTGGGCTCCAGGGATGGGGTCCGAGATGACCAGGTTGCCCTTGGAGGAGTGCAGGGGGCTGGAAAGGAGGGTGCTGGAACCAGACGCCATCTGCTGTACCAACAGCATGGCCCTTTCTGGAATCTTGTTTGGGTCCGAGCAGGCCTGCTGCCACACTGGAATCTTCTGGGTGAGCAGGTCCTTGCCCTACACACGCAGACACACGCACAAAATTAAATGCATCAAATTTCCCTAATGCTATATATCAGGGTTTATTAATAGTGAAAAAGTGCAGAATCTTGAATTGTTTAGTATTACAGATTAATTAGGTTTTATTTCTATAGTCTGTGTGTCCCTAGTTTATTTCCAGGACCTCTGTGAATTTGAATATTAGGGCTTTTTCCATTAAAAGCAATACAGTTTGTTAAAGCTGTATGCGTTTACAAAAGCTTCAGGATGTATTACTGTTAATTCAGTAACATTTCCATTATCTAAATGCAGAGCTCATGTTAACAGGGATTAAAGCAGAAAAATCAGACCAAAAAGTATTTACTGACATGAGGGGTGGCGGTAGCTGTGTTTCAATTTGACATTGTACTTATGCTGCACCATTTTTCCTGGTCCTGTTTCATTGGTTACAATCACAAGGTTGTATTTTTGCACATCCTGCTACCTCACACCTGGTGGTCCCATAACTGCACTGGTCACTGTTGCCTGTCTAGTTTTGTACCAGTCTGTCTTTGCACTGTCCTGCAATGTTTGCACATCTGGTCCTGTGTTTCATGTAGCATCATGGTCCTGGAGGAACGTTGTTTAGTTTCACCGTGTACTGTGTGAACTGTATATTGTTGAAATGACAATAAAAGTCTACTTGACTTGAAAAAAAGCCTACTTGACATCATGGAGTTTTTGATTTGTTGTTTAGAGGGGGGTGCAAATCTCACATCTCCTGCTCAATGCGTGACAGTTGGAAACCATGTCTTGAATTTACATTTGCAATAATAATTATAATAATAATAATAATAATAATAATAATAATAATAATTAGGCACACCCCACTTTGCAGTTATTTATTTGTAAAATGTTTGGAATCATGTATGATTTTCGTTCCACTTCTCAAGTGTAATGTGACAAAATGTGGGAAAGTTCAAGGGGGCAGAATACTTTTGCAAGCCACTGTGTGTGTATATATATATATACACATAGCCAGTAGTTGCTGTTGGCTTTCACCACAAACCACTCACACTCCTATGTCCGTTTAGAGAGAAAATGTAGATTTGCACTTTGCTGTTGTTTTTATTCTTTTCTTCTTGTTATATAATACATATTTTAATTCATTTTCAGTTGCTGAGAGCCATCAGTGGAATTCTCCATTTAAAAGCAGTTTTCAAACAAGAAAGCTACTATCACGAGTCCGTTACAAGAACATACATTGTGTGAGCAGCCTTAGGCTGAAACTGGGGATGGTTTGAAGGATAAAATGGGTAAAATGCTTTAATACTATTAAAACATGGGTTGCACTAATAACATTAGAGAGAGAGAGAGAGAGAGAGAGAGAGAGAGAGCGAGAGAGAGAGCGAGAGAGAGAGAAAGAGAGAGAGAAAGAGAGAGAGAGAGAGAGAGAGAGAGAGAAAGAGAGCAAGAGAGAGCGAGAGAGAAAGAGAGCAAGAGAGAAAGAAAAAGAGAGAGAGAGCGAGAGAGAAAGAGAGCGAGAGAGAGAGAGCGAGAGAGAGAGCGAGAGAGAGAGCAAGAGAGAAAGAGAGAGAGAGAAAGAGAGAGAGAGAGAGAGAGAGAGAGAGAGAGAGAGAGAATGTGTTCT
>JBBPDA010000030.1:11470175-11483967 GCA_037974385.1 Arnoldichthys spilopterus
AGAGAGAGAGAGAGAGAGAGAGAGAGAGAGAGAGAGAGAGAGAGAGAGAGAGAGAGAGAGAGAGAGAGAGAATGATGAAAGAAAGATGTAATGTCTGATCATAACCACGAATCAAAACTCTGCTTTTTTATTGATCAGTCATTGTTCAAACTTTCTCAAGGCTCTTTTTTTCTTCCCATCAACGAGGCATTAAACATGTAATTTCTGTTACGTAACTTAAAGATTTGCTTCTGCAGGAGCTGTTCTCCCTGTAATCACGACGGGCAGCTTTCTCTCACCTTTCCGTCCTCTATTCCAACACACTGCAGCGTGGGTGAGGAGCCTGCCTCTGTACCATCCACCCACTCCTCTCACAGTGACTCACTCACTCACTCCCTCAGACACACAGACACACACACACACACTCCAAGAGAGTGCTTCACTCTGAACTCTTCCCACACACGCCCCTGTACTGCTACTGGACTGGCTGTTGGTGAAAATGGACATCTCTCTCTGTCACTATCTCTCTCTCTATTGCCATCCCCCTCTCTCTATTGCCATATCTCTCTCACTCACCCACTACATAACCAGCAGACTATACACAAAAAACAGACATCATCCCCTTATCACACCTTAACATTGAGATACAAGGAGTACACATACACACACTGCACACGCTGCAGAGAAGCACATTTCAGTCAGCTGTATATGTAGCCTGACCACATGGAGATCATAATGGCTCTTTATGGTCTGGGTGTTTAATGATGGGATTTTACAAATGCAATTCCACTAAGTTAGAGTGGGTAATAGCTGTGGCCAAGGCAGCAGGTCTCCACTATGTAGGTTTGTATGGCTCATGACTGCTTTGCATAAGCGACTGGATATCATAGTGTCAATCGTCTAAATCAACTCTTATTTTTAAAACAAGATAGATCAGCAGCCTCAGTGGAGACTGTTTAATGGTGTGTTTTAAAGGCCACATTCACCAAGTTACTCCTCCATATCATCTGCAGTCATAAACATTTTTACTTGCAAAAATAAAAAATAAAAACCGAAAATGAAACCGAAATCATCAAAACTAGATAAAAATAATGAAAGAAAGAATCACCAGATCATCTGTCAATCCATCTCCTGACCTGGAAATAGATATGCAATGCAATGGAGGGGTTGATGGAGAAAAGCAACACGTAACCACATTGAAAATAGTCTATAGATCTAATTTGGTTCCTTTCAAAACTATGATTTTATAGTGAGCTTTTCAAATATATTAAAATATGAGCATGGATATCTACAGTGAAAAAAGACCTACTGATGATTTGGAAACATCATCATTGTGCAAATGTGCCTTTGGTAACAAACACAGGAAAGAAACAAGCTCCTGTGCTTCTAAAAGGGGTGCAGACAAACGAAGCTCTGAGCAGACAGTGGCAGGAGTGAGCTCGGGGAATTGCCATGGCAACTGCTTGCTAATATTCTGCCGAACGGCCTTCAAGTTGTATCGGAGGATTTGATAGTGACATTGGCATCATTATGGCATTCTGGGTGAGACAGCCTCTCTCTCCACCTGTCTCTCTCTCACCTTGCCGTGGTAGGCGCTGCTGTTCTTGGCTACGGCGCACTGGCGGTCCACCAGAAAGCAGTATCTCCTGCGTTCCTCCGACAGAGCAGTCTTGTAGCCCTCGGCGATGAAGTTGTCCAGCTCACTCTGCTTACTGCTAATGGTCTCCACATACTGACAAAGGAACAAGAAAGAAATAATATCATGCAGTTAGTGCACATCCCATACAAGAACACTGTAATTACCAGTATGTTTTACTACCACAATGCAGGACAGTAGCACTGATTATATTGCTACTTATTGGAAGTATGATACTTTTCCAATATGGCGAAGGTGACTGCTTAAAATAGTGAAGGCCAGTATTTAAGTACAAAGTTTTCTTTTTCACCAAATGCTTTCTACACTATTCATCCACAGTGTATCTGAAGACAAACCCCTTTGCATCCTCCCAAAATGGTAAAACGTTCTTTTTGTTTTTTTTTTTAAAAAGCACAAATTCATATTCAACATAATTTTTTAGCCAACCTCGCCCCTTTTTTGAAAATCACACACAGGCTCTTGCTTGCTCTCAGTCCCCCCCGCAGCAGGAGTTTTCACCTGACGGAAATGTCAGCGCCATTACAGAACTCATTACCACAGCTCATCCAGGTGCTCCTGCACTCCAATGCAATTTCCCCACAATGGGGTGAGGGGACTCCCCACCGGCCGCCTACATTATCATCCGCTTCAATCATATCGGCTCGCTCACCCTGGGAGAGGGAGACGTGCTGTAATGAGGAAAACACCACACTCGCACACAATGGATGTGGCTAAAATATTAATCAGAAATAAAGCCATGATGCTCTGCAATACGCACACAGCTGTGCCTATCACACAGGATCAATGGCAGACTCAGGGAGAAAGGAGTAAGTTAACAGCACCACCAGAAAGGCTATAAAGAGGGCGACAATCCTACAAAAGCGAGCAAATCTCAGCCGGTCACTCAAGCAGGGGGCTCATGAAGGCACAGTGTGCTGTGCTGCCTGATAATTTCCTGCGTTTATATGACCACTCAACAACAGGCTGTTAAAATCCACTGAGCCCACAGTGAGTTTTACTGGAAGTTTGCTCATTAAGGTTAGCTAATAAACACAATGATTAGAACAAGCCCTGTTCAGCAAAAAAACATCCTAAAGAGAAAACACTACATCTTCACTGTTGGAGCAAAGTGTGTAAGTAAGCGTATTTACATTGGCTACAAATTGCTCTGGTTTTCCTGAACGTAAACTTCCCCTAGGATTCAAGAATGTATCTATTCATCTGTCCATGAATTCATCCATCCACTCACTCCAAAAAAAAGGGGTGTTGCAATATACCAGTACTTATGATAACTGATAATGGCAAGATTTGTTCTACAGAGTTGCAAGAGGAACAGCAGGTAAGCATTTTGTTGTTGTTGCATGTATTACAGTCTTGAGTGTATCCATGTGTGGTGTGTTTATGTGCGATTTACTTATGTACGGAGTGCTGAATGTAAAACACAAATAAAAAAAAAGCTCAGAGTGTAAAGAAAATTGCATGTTGGCTGTATCTCCAAGAGTCTGAACATTCCAAAACACACATGGAGTTGGTGCTATGCTACAGTAAGAGGTAGTCAGTGGCACACACGCATAAATATATATATTTTTTAATATACTTTTTGTGAATTGTTTTGGCCAAGATAATCATGTAGAGAAAATGTGATACAGTGACAACCCTAAATCATAACATGAATCCATTTTTCCCTTGATCCACCCAGGAATACATCAATTCACAGATCCATTCAACCCCAATGCCATCCATACAGGAAGCCATTCATCCACCCATGCCATGCATACAGGAAACCATTCATCCACCCATGCCATCCATACATGAATCCATTCTTCCAACAGTCCATTTGCCCATCCACCCAGGGATCCATCCATCAATTCATGGACCCTTTCATTCAACCATCCATCCGTGGTCCAATCAATTTATCTGAACACATGTCCATCCTTCTATGGATCTACTAATTCATGGGCCATTTCATCCAGCCAGGAATCCATGTAAACAGATTTTTTTTCCCTAGGTGGGTTATGTTCATGGATGTAATAGACTGATCTGTGAAGACATTTCTGATCTGAAAGAACTCTCCTGTGCACATTCTAGCATCAAGTTATTTTTACCTTCAAGCAGGGCAGTGCCATCTCAGATAGGGGAGTGAAGTGCCTTGCTTAAGGGCTTAACCAGGAACGTATAGTCTTTCCTGAAAATATTTTTACTTGCTACCAGGAAGCTGGCTTTTATCCTTTCCAAGGTAGGCAGTAGTTAAATGTCCTGTCTATTAGTCCACAGATGGATGAATAGATGAGTTAGCAATCAATCCTCTTAATCATGCACAAAAATGGTTCGAATCTAATTAGAAAATATCACATCTAATATTTATGGAAAAAAAAGTGAAAGTGAATAATGTGTTATTGTGCACACAATCACACCCAAAGCGCACCACAATGAAATGTGACCTCTGTCTTTAACCTACCATATGTACACATGTGGAGCAGTGGGCAGCTATCAAAAATCCCCTGGCGCAGTGTGGTGGGTCGGTACCTTGCTCAAGGGCACCTCAGTGGTGCCAGGGTCCTGTGCTTGAACCTGCAACCTTCTGTTTAAGAGGAAAAATGTCCTACCCACTAGACCATAAGTGTCTCCAGTAAAAAAAGAAAAAAAATCAGATTTGACCTATGTCTGCAGTGTAATGGGGTGTTTAAGTAATGACAAACTAGAATACAAACCTTTTCACTGAAATATGAGATGCATATAAATTTGAAGTTGTATCTTCCAGTGAGACATCTGGCTTGCACAGCCTTCCGATTCCAACCTTCCAGTTAAAAACATCAGCAATATACTTTTCAACCACAAGTAGGAGCCATTTTCTCAACATAAATGTAAACAAAAAAAAACTCTTCTAAAATGGCTTACCAGATGAGCAATAAAATGTACTGCCAGAGAGCAATGTGTAATAAACATGCATGTGTTAAGCAAAGCTCCTGAGGAACCCCCTTCATCTCCTACTCTGCTGACAGCCAGTAGATTAAAGGCTGAAGCTCAGCACAGTCAAGGTGGCTCAGCTAAATTGCCTGACGTAGTGTGTTCACGTCATCATCCTCTATGCACCACTGGTCAGGGACTTCAGATTTACTAAGAAAAACAAGTGAATTTTAACAGAGCGAGAAGTGAGTGATGGAGCCATCAAGGCCAAAAGCAAATAAACAGCATGGATTTTTTTTCTCTTGTCATCATATACTGCATTCTAACTTTTTTTTCTTTATCGAAAAGCATGAGTCATAAAAATTCTGCAGCATCGAAACAAACAGAGTGAGAACACCATGACAGGAAGCAGATGACACACAAAAAGAAAAGAAAATTGAATAGCAAACTTGAAAATGCAAATCGCAAAAGAAATAAAGGAAAAACAAAAACAAGCAAATAATTAAAACTGTAAATGTGAATAAAAGAAAAGAAAACAACATAATAGAAAACAAAAAACAAAGAAAAGAAAAATGTGCAACAATAAGAAAGCTTCAAATGAGAACAAAAAAAAAGAAGAAAATTACAAATAAGGGGGGAAGAGTAAAAAAAAATAGGGAAATAAACAAATGAGACAAAGCTGCATGGGAATATAAGGAAGAAAGCAAGAAAGCAAGGAAAAAGTGAGAGATAAAGAAAAAAAAGAACAAGGACAAGAAAGAAGAAAGGGCACTGAATGAGTGTGTGGGTTAGGTGAGGTGTATCAGTGAGGTCAGCAGCACAGAGGGGGCAGAGGGGTCCAGTCAAGCATGAAGGGGATGACTGCTACAGTGTGAGTGATCGATAGGGAAAAAAAAGGAGTTTCATTTCTGATATGGCAGCTGTCAGACACGCTCCAAGCCTGAGACAGACTGCTGCTGTGACTGGAGGAGTGTGCGGAGGGGGAAACACTCTGTTCTGCAGCCCACACAACACATACACCTTGCACAATCAACAGTGTGTTCAAACTCCCATTAAAGCTACAAGTTACAGCACTGCCTTCAGAGAGCTGCTGGACCAGTCCGTCTTCTTACTCATGACTTACGGCACTCTGTGACACGATCAATGGTAAATCCCACACAGCTCTATTGTTTCCTTTACATTAGCATCATAAACCAGCCCCATAAAGCAGCCCTGAGCACTCCAGAGGCTTCAATATTTCTTTAGAGGCAAAAGGTGATATCCTGCAGCCTCTGTAAAGTCATTCATTAAAAGCCTTCCTGTTATTAGAAGCCTGCACAACTAGGCTCACTTCAAATATGAACCAGTTCTTTATTTCGTTTCACCTGAAACCTAATTAAGACTGCACCCTACCCCCTACACCATCAGCAAGAAAGAAACATTATATGTGTATTTTTTTTTTACCTTAACACCATAATAGTATTCTCAAGGCTGCAACACGATCATTAAAGTCCAACTAATTACTGTAAATGAGTTTAAGGTACACTACATTCACTTTCCCAGGAGAAAGGGGCATACTACACCTTTTCATAACTTAAAGCTGTCATGTAACTTTTTAAAAAATTAATATAAAATAATAAAAATCATTTTTATTCAAACTCACTACACACTGACAGTAGTACATGAGCCAGACCATCAGAAGTGCCTGACAGTGTCAATCACTCCCCATGCAGAGTCCCCCTTACATACCATCACTCTTTCAAGCTCAGTATCTTCACAAGGCAGGTTTCTAGCTAAAGCACATCCAAGCAAAAGTCACCATAAAGTAGGTTATATCTAACGGTGTGTTCAGTTTTCACCAGCGTGCGATCCATACTATTCACCTGGCCTCTTCAGTTGGCTACTAGGTGAGGGGCATTGGAGGCAGGGCAGGGTTGTAGCGCAGTAGAAAGAGAAGGGGATGGATCTGAGACAGGGAGAGGGAAATGGAGATTGTACATGTTCAGAATTTTCAAGGTACACCCATGGTCTTCTCAATCTTACATAATGCAAGATTATGAAGGTTAAAAATAAAGAAAAAGGCTTGGAGTAAAGACAGAAGTTAACTTTAAAAACAACAGAACACAGTACCACAACAACAACAACAACAACAGAATACTGTACTACAACAACAGAACACAGTACAACACTGCTCTCTAACTAAAGGCATTGAAGATGTGCCTTTGAGGATACCACCTCAGTGATAATGTTTGTAATTTGATGAGAGCTGGTAAATATTTTCTTAGGAAAAAGAGTCACTACTGATCCAGATTTTTTTGTGTTTATGCTAGTAAAGTAAGATCTCATTTCTTATAGTCATCTTATCTTTAATCATCTCATCTTATCATTAATCCATTTGAATTAAAGCAGCTTATTTAAAGAGCCCAAATCAACAAAAAAGATCCTTGATCTCTAAAATAAGACTTTCATGCACTATGTTTCAAAATGCATCATTCACTCCTCCAATCCATACAGTCCACATATGGAAACTGAGCTGCATAAACATCCTATTTCTCTTTAATTCATCATGGATATGATGTCACGACCATGGGAACATTTACTTATGACTGTCCTTTCAGGCTTAGTATAGTATAGACATAGTAGCAGAGTTATTGAAGTAAAAGTTGAAGGGAAATCTTTCTAAAGGTTCCATATATCTTAAAGGGACTGTTTAAAAGTGATTTCTTACAATGTCCCTGATGATTTTGTCTGAACAGTTGTTCCATACTTTTCTGCACAGAGTGCTTCTTGAATGAAGCCCGAAACAGGGCGACCAATCAGAACAGAGGTCAGTTAATTACATCAGTTTTAAAGTCACAGTAACAAACAGCATGTTTAGTACAATGCATAGACTGGGGAGTCTAACGCATTGAATGGAGGCCATTCGTGTGTGTGCGTGTCTCTCTGCTGGGTGTCCCCATGTCTGCCTGCTATAGCTCAGCCCTGCTGAGGCTGCATTCATACACTCCTCCACCATCAGCACTCTTTCATGCAGCATGTTCCTCCCTAGAGCAATTCCTACTCCTGATCCCTCACAGGCAGCAGGCAGCGACAGGCGGAGATGCATTTGCACATTCAGATGCGTCCCTTTGTGTGTGTCAAAAGTTTTGGAGCACCAAGCATTTCAAAAGGTTTATAATACACAATGATGAGCCTGGTTGCATTGTTACTTTGCAGCTGACAGAACACAAAGTCTAATCAGGATTATATTAGAAAAACAATTTTGCCCATGCAAACATCTGTGACAGCATTTTCCAGGTCTTAAAACAATCTTTGAAAGTGAAGATCTGCTGTGCAGCAAATGAAAGTGATTAAGTAACAGCATGCCCACGGAGGACCACCACTTCATGGTCATTTACGTGTGATGTGACAGCTGCTATGTGCTGTGGTCTATTCACCTAATTTCACCCTCACTACAGCACCTCAGACCACTTGACTGGAGTAAATAATTAGCTAATGATCATCTTCAGAGCAGCCACTGACAACTAATGATTTTCTCAGCCACAGCAGAGGGAGGATGTAAAGAGGAAGACAGCAGGTAAACAACAGAAAGGAACGCAAGAGAGAGAGAGAGAGCGCAAGAGAGAGAGAGCGCAAGAGAGAGAGAGAGAGAGAGAGCGCAAGAGAGAGAGAGAGAGAGCGCAAGAGAGAGAGAGAGAGAGAGAGCGCAAGAGAGAGAGAGAGAGAGAGAGCGCAAGAGAGAGAAAGAGCGCAAGAGAGCGCGCGAGAGAAAGAGAGAGCGAGCACTTAAACACACTGATTTGAAATGCGTGGGCACTCCACTGAGTGTAAAATGCTGAAACACACAAACAGTTATTACAACACTTCCATCATTCCTCAGCACTGCTGCATGTGTGGTTGTTTGTCCTTCTGTGTAGTTCAGCATGATTGGGTGTGTCTGGGTTTTGTGCAGGGCTACTGGGGGCAGCTGATGTACAGCTGGAGCTCCACTCAGATGCTGCTCACTGTCCGCAGGGCATCTGACAGTGTCTAGAGATTTTATCAAGGCTCAGCACTGGCACAAAGAAAAACATAAATCCAAATGTGGCACATCTGCACCTGGATATTTAGAGGAGGTATACATACCCTGCTCTTTTTCTCCTAAAAATGTGTCCCACCTCATGTTACACGTTTACACACTGTCAACAGTTTAGGGACACGTAAATTAGCAAAAATGTTTTAATTTCATAAATACGTTTTCTGTAAGGGTTGGCACCCCGCCGGGTCGGCAGGGGACAACTGAAACTGAAAGGTCTTCGCGACCGCTCCTTGATGGCCCGGCTGAGGGGCATTTGGTGACATGTCGCCATGGTTAGGTGAATCATGCTTGTGTTTCACCTGGGCCAAAGCCCTTATAAGCATAGTTGCCTAAACGGAGTCCTTCTTTTTGGTTACAGGTTTGGAAAGCATGTTAGCTTTGGCCACACCGGACTCCCCAGTGTCATATTACTGGTGTCAACCAGAGCAGGCCCTCTTACCCGATGCGAACACCCAGCAGGCTTTGCTAACCGTGCACACTAGCAAACACTACACTGTGTGTATGCCCTACGCCGCAAAACAGGTGTAAATACACATCTTTGGGAAACGGCTTATGCTTTATGGCACGAGCTGAGAGGAGGTCTCTTCTTCCCTGCACATGGCTCCTTTTGAAACCTCCCTTACATTTTCATTGTTGGTTTGCAGTAACTGAAACGTTCTTTGCAAAAACTGGAAAACCGAAAGAACAAGAACACCTGCAATTTATTCCCTCGTAATGTCAGCACTCAAACCCTATATAACCTCAGTCCAAACAGAGTTTCAGTAGAAGTTTTTTAACAAGAGTTTGAAAAAAGATGATCATTAAATAACTTTGACAAAACCAACATCCCATACCATTGAAGACACTTTGATCAAGATGAAGCTAAGTGTTGCAACATGATCCCCAAAGAAACAGTAAATGGCAATAAACCTTTTGTAGGTAGATTTTCTTATAATAAAACCTAGAACCATATGATGGACAAAAATATGCTGTATGATCGTTAGAAGTTGCAGTGACAACACGAGAAGCAATGAAACATGCAATTGACATTACAGTGGGTGTAGGTTACTGCAGTTATACCCAATGAATAGCAGAAAGTGAAAGTGAGAACAGCACAGCACATCACAGGTTACAGGGGCAACTCCCTACCTGTTAACAATACCACTGCCATAGCAAACATTACATTGATATCCATGGACTGGTTCTTCATTAGGTTGTGTGTCCTGGGATCATGACATTTGTTATTTGTATGCCTTCAGACTTTGTGTACACATAAATGTCAGAAAACCCCATTCCTGGCACATCAATGTACATGGAATACTGGTTCTTGGGTAAGTTGTTTGCGTCACTGCAGAGTACAACTGTCTTTAAGCAGATAACTGTTAGTTTACTCATGGGTTTGCAGTTTTCCCCTCTGAACACTGACATGGTGCAGCATATTTTGCTACTCAGTCCAACTGAGGGGGGATATTCTGGTGGGATGTGATATCAATGCATGCCCTATATATACACTTTGTCAACTTTTTCTGATTTGGGGTTGTAGATCAATCACCTGTTTCAAATCACATCATTATTTAACCAATTTACCTCATTACTAGCCCAAAATTGCTCCTGTACCAACTTTTTTTTGGAATGTGTTGCAGGTCTGAATGACAGGAAGTAAGGATGTATATTTACAAATAAAATGAAGTTTACCAGACAAAACATGGCACATTTTGTATTCATATTGTCCGCAATGAAATACAAGTCAAAGTAAATTTAGAAATCATTACTTCTTTTTATTTGTGTTTTCCATACTTTCCGAACTTTTTCTGATTAGGGGTTGTAAATGTAAAGTTTTAGAGAGGTCCCCAGTGTTTTCTTGCTCAGACAGGCATACTGCTGCTCTAGTGTTAGACACAGCTTCAACATGCTATACCTTAACTTATCTAATGATGTATCTCTGTACACTGCAGGGGAATTTTATTGTGGTATTAAAAATGTTTGCATTATTTTATCATTAATGTGTTATGTCAACTCATTTTTTTGTGGTGGTGCTGTGGGGTCATGCTGACTTCAGCTGAAATATGAGCAGTGAACCAGCACATCTATATGAAGTTTTTTTTGCTGATAAAGGTAATAATAGTGGTAAACCTAAAATTTAAGAAGTATAAAATGCTCTGCATCTTGAGCAAATTTTTTTAAATGCTTTAGGCCAGAACCCTATAACAATGTCATTAAACTTCAGTGCATGTGTTCAAAACCAGTTTAAGGTGACTTCTAATATGTCTTTTTACCACTGGTGTGTACAGCTCTTACTTACCTGATTTCTCTGGAACAGTGCATTTTTTACATCAAGACCACCCAGTGTGACATGTTAAATTTATAAACAAGTCAGACAGCACAGTTTCCCCAAACTTTCGACCGGCAGTGTACAGACATCAATCTTCATCCACAGATGTATGCAAGATTGTAGGGCTATGTTCTGTGTGTTATATGGCCAGAGCTGTGGCATATTACAGTGAGGTAATTGGGTCAGAAGCAGAGTGTTTTCACACCCGCTAAAGCATGAAAACCTCCTCAGGGCCGCAGGGCCTTGCATAGCGCATATACAGAGCACAGCCTATTGATTTCCACTAGGACTCCACCACCCTGCTGTAGTACACCGCTTTGCTATCAGCAGACACATGGCCCCCCCACCGAAACCCTCCACAATCACACACACACCAATTGAACAGTGAGCTAAGGCCTGTTCCACTGCCACAGCAAAACAGAGAGCAGGAGAGAAAAGCCTGTTAAGATGGATACTTGCAGGGAGTGTGAGAATGTGAGAAAGAAAAAGCGAGAGAGAGGTGTGTAAATCTCCAGCAGGTCTGCTGATGACTATTTGTACACACTCCTACACTCTCTGCCTACCCGTTCTGAATACAGCACAGGGCATTAAGCATTGCTTAAGTTCATACTACATTAACATAAATGCAACCTTATCATAATGTAGGCGAGCAATGTGAGAATGTCTTCCAGGACTTTTTGCTGTTGGGCATCAGCTCACTCAAATGCCTTTTATACACTCTACCATGGCCCATCAGAATGCAGTGGTGTAGTTTAGCTAGAAAAAGAAAAAAGTTCCTAAATGGTGCTTAGTTTCTAAGAAAGAAAATAGGCTTAATTTGGTATTGAATATTTGGTGCACTGGTGTTCAGTATCATCTGCAAAGTGCTGTTGTGGCTGCAGGTTTTTTATGCAAAATGAGCAGAACATCCTGTTCTACTTCTTTAGTTTCAGGCTTCAGACAATTGGACTGAAGAAAAAACCTGTAAACTCAACTGTACAAGTTCTACCTCCATCATCCAGAGATTGTCTGTTTGACCCCTGGCAATGAATCCATGAATAAAAATCATAACATAACTGGCTTAACTGTTGGTTAACTTAACAGAATTGGCAGTTAGGGTTCTCCATGCGTGTTCACCTGTCCAGTGGGTGACAGTTTTAAAAATACATCTTGGGGTATTCCATGACTCATAGGAATCTAATCCCTTACCCATTCAGTGTTTGGTAGATAAAACTGTGGGAAAGGGAGCCCTAGCTATATATGTACAACCGCTAATGGCTAAGGTGGATAAAACTGGACAACCAAAGAAAGTGTTTTTTTTTTGTTTTGTTTTTTTGTAAGAGTGTAGTAGCTACACTGTGACAAACTGTCCTGATCATAGTAAGACAGGCTTGACTATCACATACCACATGTATAGTGCAATAAGGGGCATTACTAGGCATATGCAACCTAGGCCTGGGACTGTCTGGTTGCCTCCCAACCAACTTTGGTAGAGTGTGGTTAATGGTTAACACTTTTTTATCTTTTTACATTTTTGCCAGTTTAATGCATACTATTGAAAAGATTAAAGCCATTGAATGCAGAAAGAGGAAAGATGAGGAAAGAGGGGACAAAAGCATATGTTTTTGATGAATATTTTGTAAAGAATGTCTGTTTTAGCTGTTTGAAATGAGGTGTGCTAACATAACTAGCTAACAATGCTTAGTTTAATCAAGTATAATTTTTCCCTGAAGCATATTATTCTTACAATCATGATGCAAAAAAAAAGGTAATGGTTAAAGGTGCTGAGGTAATGGGCAAAGAATGACATTTTAGTTAATTATTTACATTCCGTAAAGCCTAGACCACCACAATGACCAGAACCACCACTGGATTTAGTGTTAACTAGGCTATATGTATAAGTATATGATCTAATCCTAAATGTTTTCAATTGAGTATGACCAGCATTAAATATGTTTACTTAAAACTGTTGTTACAACAACAACAACTATTGTTATTATTATTATTATTATTATTATTATTATTACTACTTCTACTACTATTATATTTTTACTATATTCTTAAAATGGGTCATTATGGGTCAAATGTAGGTAACACCTGTAAAGGGTGGTTAGTACAAATATTTTTAGTATTGATGTTGTGTCAAACTTTATTATACCAAGAAATAATGCCCAGATACATGTACAATTATTTATAGCAATCATTATTTGTTTTTGTAAGTGGATATAACACAGATCCTAGTGGTTTCCTAGTGGGTCCAGTGCACCACTGCATATCACGAAGAAGAGCAGGGCAGAGATAAAGGGCCCAGCAGGCACCGGAAGCCTCACCTGCAGCTCTTTGTCGTTGTATTTAGATGGGTTCTTGCTGCCCTGGCTCTTCCTACGCAGCTTCTTCAGCTCACCCTGACACTTCTCCAGGCTCTCGCCTTTGCTCTTGTGCTCCATCTGGTACTTCTTCAAAGCCGCCTTCAGGAGACAAGACATGCAAACACAGCGTTAGTAATGGGGTCAGGAGCGCAGTGTACATAAAGTTACTGGATGGTTCAAAGAAAGTTGCACACAAACTAAACAGTTGATTTGTGTAGCTTGTGATATATAAAAATGCTACTTAGTGTTTTACCGTATGTATAAAAAAAGAAAAAAAAAGTATAAATTAGCCCAGTGTTTGATAAACATAAAATCATATAAGAACATGTCTTTCAGGCCTAGTCCACATGTACATGTGTGTTTACAAAGATGGGGCTTTTAAAATTCAATTTCACACAATGTAAAAACAAGATGTCAAGCACTGTTATGAGCATGCCTAAACAACAGTTGGAATTATCATATCATGTAAATAAAGGAGATAATGGCACATATTTACTCTACACATCAGCATTGAAAATGGAGTTAAAAAATTTAAATATATATATATTATATTA
>JBBPDA010000030.1:11495347-11511379 GCA_037974385.1 Arnoldichthys spilopterus
CAGAGAGAGAGAGAGACAGAGAGAGACAGAGAGAGACAGAGAGAGACAGAGAGAGAGAGAGACAGAGAGAGAGAGAGACAGAGACAGACAGAGAGAGAGACAGAGACAGACAGAGAGAGAGAGAGAGACAGAGAGAGAGAGTGACAGAGAGAGAGAGTGAGACAGAGAGACAGACAGAGAGAGACAGAGAGACAGAGAGAGAGAGAGACAGAGAGACCTAGAGAGAGAGACCGAGAGAGAGAGAGACCGAGAGACCGAGAGAGAGAGAGAGAGAGACAGAGAGAGGGGGAGAAAGAGATATTCGTGCTCCAAGACCATGCAGCCACACAAGACACGCAGACAAGACAACCAAACAGGAGATGAGATGGAACATCAAAACACAGACCAACATAAAACGACACAAACTGCAAACAGAACAAGTCTTAAAATTCATTAAAAAAAGGAGAAAGATTAGGCATTTCAAAATGGATTGTGCAAGGCAAGTAAAAATTAATAAATAAATGAAATTATCCCAGCTTACATAACTGCAATTCTGGTGATCAAAACAGTCATCTTAGTTCATTTATCTTTCTTTACAAATGCTACCAATGGAAGAAAGGGAGTCAAAACAGCAAAAAGTCAGAACAAGAGAATTAGGGAATAAATAAAGAGAAAATATGGGAAAAAAAGAGTAAGAGGAGGGGATCATGCAGTCGGCTGAGGAGGTTTGCGTTTCATATACCTACACGCTGCCTCTTCTGAATATGTAATGCATTGTAAAAGGAAAGGACCAAAAAGATACAGATTGAGCAGGAGACAGAGGAGAAGACTTAGAGACAGACAAAAAGAAAGAGAAAGTGAGACAAGGTAAGCGTAGTACAGAGAGCAATGGAGAGGACACACATACACACACCCACACATGCACAGTCCTGATCTACATTAAACACCAGCCATAAGGGCCTTAAGGGTCAAGAAGTTACTTTGGAGATAAAAGGCTGAAATAATAATAGCAGCAAACTAATAATAACACTAACAAAAACATTAACATATACAGTAACTCAAGCATGTCCGTTATAGTTCATTCATAATACACAAACGTGGTAAACCAGTTATTATGCTTCCTCTTTATCCCTTTATACCCCAGAACAATCACGGTCAAATGTTTTGTTTTAGTACTTTTGTAAGGTTTCGTTGTTTGCATTTCTGAACTTTTAAAAACGGACTTTCACTAAAATAGATCTAGTATGAACTACGTTCAAATATACGTAAAAGGATTCCACTTCATAGGCTCCACTAAACAGTTTAACTGTACGATTCCATATATTTTCCGTCTGACTTCCTTACCAATGCAGTATACTGTATATACTCAAATACCGATTTAGGTACTTCAACACTGGCACTGGGACCTGAATATTTGACTACTTGTACAGCCCCCTTCCTTCCTGCCAAGGAGTACTGCAAAGGCAAAGTAACATTAAAAAATAAACAAATAAATAAACTGCTACAGTTGCTTTCCTGCATAATTCCCGTCTTTACAGACCAGCCGAGAGATCTAAAAACTAAAACAATCTACGCTGCGTACAAACTAAAAGATACTGAGTAGGTTGCCTAGGGAGAAGGGCTGCTCCCAGCAAGCAAATTTGGTTTGATTAATGATAATTATACAAGCGAGGCGGCATACTTGTGAAGCTCATTTGTACATTTTACTTGCGGGTAGCAACTAAAACCACTGCTTCAACACATGCAAGCTTCTCCCAGAGAAAAAAGGCTAAGACCAGCTTGTTGGCTAGACATGAAAAACAACAGCAAAGAGAACAGCAGGTTAAGAACAAACGGCTCAGGAAACAAAATCTCAAAAAGCTGGAAATATTTGGAAGAATTAGCGGCAGGCCAGACAATCTGACATTTCTCACATGTAGCGCACACACATTTACTAGTTAAATACAAAATTAGATTGCACGAGGAAGTGCTGACATGACCATGGAGAAGAAGCCTCTACTAATAATGTTTTTCACAGAGGCATAATAAAATGCAGCATATAGCTTACACAAGGCTAAATAGGAGCAATAGCCTGTAACTGTACACCTACCAGATGTACCATTTAGGAAGATGTCATGTAAAAGAGGACATAACCTAAAGTACAGTGGAAGGAAAAGACCAATATATTACAGACAGTAATACATGAAAGTGACTATTTGTCATTGTGAACACACTCAAGTACCACAACAAAATGTGACCCTTTGCACTTAACCCATCACACGTGCACACATGGAGCAGAGGGCAGCTACCAACAGCCCACGGGGAGCAGTGTAGTGGGACAGCACCTTGCTCAAGGTTACCTCAGTAGCGCCCGGGCCAGGACTCGAACCTGCGACCTTCAGGTCCCAAAGGCAGTGTCCTAACCACTGCCTACATATATTTGCTCAACAAGAAGTCCAAAGTATTTTACTTATCTAGAAATACTAAACAAGTGAACTCTGTGTTTAACTGTGATGTAAACTGGAAACGTCCGTCACAAAGCCCTGTCCTAGGAGAGCTTTTTTTTTTTTTTAAAAACAGACAGCCCTTACACAGGCTGAAACTTACTGAGATTCAACAAACTGCACACAAACCTCAAACCATAGACTCCATCTATTATCAATTTACTAACAAACGCTTTTTTCATTTTACTTAGATAAGGATAGCACAAGAACTGTGTGTCAGAAGCTTTATGAAATTGGTTATTGAGCAGTTGCACATAGATCACTATGTGCAATGCCAACTGTTGGCTGGACAGGTGTAAAACATACCACTACTGGACTGGAGCAGTGAAAAAAACGTTCTCTGGAGTGATGAATTACATTTCACTATTTGACAGTCTGATGGATGAATCTGGGTTTGGTGGATGACAGAAAAGCAATACCTACTGAAATGAATAGTGCCAACAATATAGACTGGTAGAGGAGGGATAATGATCCGGGTCTCTTTCTCAGGGTACAGGCTAGACCACTCAGTTCATGTTAAAGCTTCAGCATACAAACACATTTTAGACAATATTCCTCCTACTTTGGGGAAGTTTCGGGAGGGCCCTGCCCGGTTCCAGCATGACCGCGCCCCTGTGCACAAAACAAGATCCATACAGATATGGTTTCACAAATCAGGAACTTTAAAGGCCTGCACAGAACCTCTCAGGTGCTCTACTGACTGAATGGGCAACTTCCATACAAAATATCTGGAATCTCTCAGATTAATGGGTCCAAATCTATATGAATTTATTAATGATTTATCCCAGGATGTCCAACAAGCTCATATAGGAGTGATGGTCAGATGATGGTCCACATATTTTTAGTAACATAGTGTATCTAAAAGTCCCTTAAATTGAGAACTTGCACCTATATTTCATGTGTTTATAATAAAATTACCAATAAAAGTAAGTACTATGTAGTTGTTTAAGTAAACTGACAAATCAGTGTATATGGCTATATCTGTTTTGACCATATAATTTAATTAGTTATGATCACATCAAATCCACTAGGTCTTAATTGGCTTAAAACAGCAATAAGTAATATTTGATTAACTGATTGCAATCAAGACATCCACACACAGACACAGGACAAAAATATTGGCCAGCCTGATTACATCATGTTTTTTCCTCTAAGGGCTGTTCCTTCTAGCTTGAACAACCCTCTGTCCAGCAACAAGCATACTGGCCTGCATACACACACATAGAAGACAGCATGCTCTCAGCAGTCCACCTAAGCCGATTATGGATAATCAGTTGGGATCACAACTCCTGAGGCTTATAGACTAAATAGCTCTGCTGACTGTGCTTAGTGGCTGGATCAATTAAAGAAACGCAGTGCTAGAGCTGGCCACCGAAGATTTAAACTTCTTTGCAGGTCTGTGTGCTCTTAGACTTAGAAGTGCAAAGGCACACCAACCAAAACACATTTGCATAACAGATACAAACACATTGAAACAACACACTATCCATGTTTAGGACAAGCAATTTGACAAGGCTTTTGCCTCCCAGATGGCTGGGCTGAGTGGCCAAATTATGTCACATGTCTCCTTCATATGAATGTGAGCTAGCAACATGGTGGATGAGGAGCTGCTTGCAAGAAAGGCAAGGTCAATATTAAGGTCAATAGCGTGGCAGTGGTATGGCTATGTAAGGACATTTCTATTTTAAGCATTTGTTTTGGTTTAGTTATATTTTTAATAGAGATACTGTTGTGAAATCTCTGTGTGTCTCTATATTTGTTATATATTTCTTCGCATCTAATGACTTAACTTTAATATTTAAAATAAACTTTAACTTTATGAGCATTTTGATAACAGCATCTTGCAAAAATGTTTCAAATGGTGAGCATATATACAAACACCCATTACCAGATTTTTTTTTTCCAAAATGGAATAACAACAAAAATATTTGATATGTTACATGAACCTTTGTTTAACTGCCAAAAGTACAAAAGAAAAGATTTTAATAGTTTTATTGATTAACTTAATTGTATTTCATAAATACAGAAATTTAGCATTTGAAGGCTGCAACACACTCAACAAAAGCTGGGACAGCATGTTTTAAACACTTTTTAATTGAGGATGCTAATTGTAGTGGTTTCAAAATGTAAAAAAAAAATTGTCCATTCTTGTTTGATAGAAGTTCAGTTGCTCAATAGTTTGTGTTCACTGTTGTCAAATTCTCCTATTCATAATGCGCCACACAATTACAATAGGAGATAGATTTGGCACGCACACTGTGACTACAAAGCCACAGGGTCATAGCCCATGCAAAATGTGCTCTGGCATAGTCCTGCTAAAATAAGCATGACTGTCCCAGGAAACAGAAGTGGCCTTGAAGGAAGCATATGTCTCACCAAAATCCTAATGTATGTCTCAGAGTTAATGGTAATATCACATGCAATTCACAAATGCCATGGGCACCAATTCACCCCCCATACAATCACAGATGCTGATAATCTGAATAGTAGTTTTTACCTTTTTAGAGAAATAATAACCATTTCTTTTCCCAAAAACAAGCTAAAATCTGGATTCATCTGGCCACAGTTCACAGATCCACAGTGTTTTGGTCCATCTGAGATGAGTTTGGGCCCGGAGCCAGTGTTTCTTTAGAGTTGATGTAAAGTAGCCTCCTTAGCCCAGGTGGCTATATTTGACACAGTAGCATGACAGTTTCTTAGGCAGTGCCACCTGAGGGCTCGAAGATCACGACCATTCAACAGTAGTTTCTGACCTTTTATGCACCAAAATGTCTCTGAATTTTCAGAATCTTTTTACAATATTTTGTACTGTAGATATTGAAAGATTTAAATTCTCTGCATTTTGTGTTGAAAAATGTCTTAACTTTTGTTGAGTGTGTCGCAGCCATCAAATTATAAATGTATGTACATTTAAAAATACAAAAAAGTTGATCCGTAAAAAACTATTGTGATTTCGGGAAATGAGGTTTGTAATTATAGAAATTACAGTCCAATCTAAGATCTTAACTAACAGAGGTGAAAAGATTAAGGAAACAAAGATAGTATTTGTAGGCTGCCAGGCACAAACAGTTAAAGAGTGTTGTTCCGCCGACCTCTTACAAAGAGAATTTAAAAAATGGTTTTGCTTTTAAATGGAAAGAAAAACAATGGCTGACTCGCTATGGTATGCACATTTAAATAGCACAGAAGACATTTCCCCATCAGATGACAAAGTGTAACAAAGCATTGCAAGTGTGGTTCCAAGAACGTTTCACAAAACACCATGACTATCTCAAGGAAATCTTCTCTGAACTGTTTGATAAGGCCAACACGAGGAAATCTTCTCTGAACTGTTTGAAAAGGCCAAGAAGAGCTTTAGCATGTAGGTCATTTAGGCTCAAGAAAATTTACATTCCAGACATTAAAGATACAGTTTATATTGTAAGGGCCATTTCTGGACACATTTAGCTGATAAAGCAATCCCCATAGTCATATCATGGCTTTACTAATACATTATAACACACTGCAAAGCATTAACAGCATGTAGCAATACAATTGCAATGTTCAAATTCTGTCCATATCATGCAGATCTACAACAGAAATGGCAGACTGACCGTCTACACTCAGTGCACATGGATTAACTTGTTGGTTTACACCATGGTTCCGAACTCCTCAACTCACCTGTTAATTACCAGGGTTCAACTCACCTGTTAATTACACAGGTTTATGGTGTGTTTGAGGAGGGCAGCTACCCAATTGTATCAGGCATTGGCCCAGGAGTGGAGAAGTCTGGGGCGCACACGCACACACTTTTTTCCCCTTCAGCCCTCCCTCTTTTAGAGCCTCCAGCCACATAAACAATAGAAGCCTGTCATTCAGTGGGCAGATACACTCAGGTGAGTCAACTGCACCCAAGCATACTTTTACATGTGTGTGCGTGCATGCATGTGTGTGTGCAGCCTGGACAGATTCCATTCTCACCTGAAATACCCCACTACCTTCCATTTAAAGGAACAGTTCTTCAAAAAAAAGTTGTAGGGTGGCTGCTACTACTGTGTTTAGCAAGTGATGTTTACTGATTTCTTTTGCATATTTTTTAAATAGAACTATCACCCACTTTTAGAAACCACATAAGCAAGTTTACTTGAGATAATGTAATACAGCAGAGTATAACACAAGCTTTAAATTTTAGCCATGCATTCTGTATGATGCTCATTAGCTTCTATTTGTTAGCTACATTAGCCTCATAACCACAGTACACAGAAGCAGAGATGTATGGACAAAATAGTACTGCAATATATTGTGATATCTTTGAAATGTACATTCACGTCCCCTTTTATAAAGCCTAAAACTATGTTTTTCAATGAAATTTAAAGTTTTTGTGATGTCATAAAACCAACATATTTAGAAGTTCTAAGAAGTTCTGTGAATGGTTAGCAGATCATTTACATATTCTGCTTTATCAGTACTGCAGGGAACAATAGTGTTAACAATGCATTTTGTATTTGTAGTTTTTCTGTGGACCTTTTTTTAATATATTTTTTTTACTTAAACCCAACACATCCTAAGCACACATTGCTTAATCTGCAGGCTGCTGCAGGTTATGGGGCAAACGGAAGTAAACCCAGCAAACGGAAAGATACCGCAGCTGTAAGCAAACTCAACAGGCCAGACCAGTTGAGGGACGAGAGGAGGAGCAGAAGGAGGAGGGTGAATCGCAGATGAAGGTCAAGCATGAATTACTGTGGGGTGTCATGGAAACAGAGGAAACGCCGGGGCTCCCAGCCAGCGGAGATGAACGAGAGTGGAGAGACAGAGCGAGAGACAGAGACAAGGGGTAGCGCCTCTGCAGGCTCTTCACAAAATGGAGGGCTTTTCTGACTCCTCTCGACAGCTGCCTGCTATCAGAGAGTTCCTGCTTGTACAGACAAGAAGAGGATTACATCATTCTCCACTTACGCCACCAAGGACTCAACTGCATATCCCAGAGTACCCTGCTGGTGCAGAAAGGGTCTGGGGCACATGTAAAACACATAAAAAAGGGATATATAGTAGAGACAAGCAGTAGCATTGATTTAGTTAACAAATCACACAAAGTTCAGCTCAGTTAAAATCGATTAATTGATCAAAATATTTTAAACCATTATTACTTTTCCATCTTGACATTGTGTCTTACAATTAAACAGGTTGTTACTGCACCTTAAGCAGTGGTGGCCTAGTGGGTAGGACACTGCCTTTGCAACCTGGAGGTCGCAGGTTCAAGTCCCGGCCCGGGCACTACTGAGGTACCCTTGAGCAAGGTACTGTCCCCTTACACTTCTTACCAGCCACTCCTACAGTAAAGGTCTAATAGACTGTCCTATTTATATGCATTTTTTGTTGCCACACAGTTATGTATTTTTTGTCCCATAATTATTATTTTATGGCTTCTTAAAAGCTCCCTACTTGTTGTTTTGAATTCTATAAAGGTTTTTTTATGATTTGCTATTGTTGAGTAAATCAATTGATTCATTATTTATATAATTGGAACATTATTTGATTACAAGAGCTGAAGTACTTGGGCTTGAACTTGCTTGTATTTGGTATCTTTTTAAAAAATAAATAAATACATGACCAAAAGTCTACATGACCATCTACTTTTAGAATTTGAAAATTAGATGATGTTTAAGGATGCACATACACAGGTTTTAGTGAATTCCTTCAGAAAGAACAGCTTCAACTTTTGGATGTTGGTGGGTTTCCTCACATGAACCACTTGCATTAGGTCTTTCCACAACATTTCAACTGTCTTAAGGTCAGGACTTGGGTTGTTTCTTGCTGCATGACCCACTTAAGACATGGACAGATATATTGACATTTACCCTAGAATTCTCTGTTTGTTCAGATGTCATTATTCCAAAGACTGCAAGCCTTCCAGGCCAAAACAGGAACACTCCCACCACCATGTTTTACAGATGGGATAAAATGATGCTGGAATAAAGTGTTGTTCTTAAAAGTAATCCTCCTCATTTAAGCAATATCCGTGACTTCATTCGTGCACAGAACACTTCCAGTATCATTCTGGTTTGTCCACATGAGCTTTAGCAAACACCTGTCTCCAAGCTCTGAATGCAATAGATCCACACATCATTCTCACTGTGGCAGCAGATGCAAGATCTGAGTAACTCAAACCTCTCTGGACTGGGAATGGAGTTCTGGCTCTGTTTCAACTAGTCCTTGTTTTAGACTTGTCTTGAACTTGACAAAAGGTGGTTTTGATTATAACAAGATAGTGACTAATTACTAATAGTAAGATTAGCATCTTACAGGAAAAAGCAGTGAATGTGGTACATATAAAAGGTTCTGCATTACAGATGATCATATCACAAAATAACTCAGTCTGTGTGTGAAAAAAATAAAAAAATACTTGAACACCAGTCTGCTCATCCTTAGTACACAGAAGGGCAGAATGAAGGAAAGATAGCTGCTACATTTAGCTGTGCAATGTACTTTAGTTGACCCCAGTAAACAGAAGGGGAATGTATGAAGACAAATTAGAACGAAGTGTAGCCTAAAATGTGCTTTGATAAGCAGAAGATGAGCAACGGTGACTGACATGTTGCATCACTGATGGCTTGTCAGCGCACAATGCAAATGCCACTCACATTCCTTGACCAGGGAAAATCAAGCAAAAGCCACCATGATAAAAATGATGCAAGTGCCATCTCAGGGTAATGTAAACCCTCTGGCAATGTGCTCTCAGAGTTACTCAGGGGAAATGCATCTGTGTGAATGCTGATAATGAAAATGTGTGTGTGGTGTGTGTGAGAGAGACCAAGGGAGCAGGAGCTTCAGTCTGGTAAACACAAACAGAAGTGATAAGCTTATCTTGCGGTTACAGAGGAAGGTAGTCAGTAGCCAGGATCAGTGAAGATTCTTGCATATCTCTGTTTAGCACACACACACACACACAGACACACAGACACACAGACACACATTGTTTTTCTTTTGCATCCAAGCGGTTACTGGTCTGTGGTTCGAGCAGGCATAGGAGCAGGTGTGTTTGCATTCGTGGTGCATGGTACAAAACATCCAAAGTGACCACGGTAATGGGAAAGGGGTAATCTCTTTCTCTCGCACACACACACACACACACCTGGCCAGCTCAACCACCTCAGCCTACTGACCCAGTGAGTGTCTGTCACTGCAATCAGTGGAATCGTCATTATCATCTCAAAATGGGTGGGCAGGAGAAAGAAGGGGGGGGGGGGGGGGGGGCTGGAGACTTAGGTAACAGAATTAGAAAGATTCAGCCCCGCAAACACGAGGTTTGTCAGACATGCAGATGATGTCTGTATTGTGTCAGTCAGTCCAGGGCCGCGTCTGCAAATCTAATTCAGTCTTAGGATGTCGGACACAGTACTCAAATGTCTGGCTATGTCTGGAGAGGTTTTGGACGTCTGTGCAAAAGTTGTCTAAATTAGTTGTGGTACAGTTGCCTGTTGCAGCATATTGTTCATATTGTTGCCATTGCCATTGGCTGCTCTGTCCAAAAAGCTGGACAAATTGTTCTTGATGCTTTGGCCATAATGTTGTGGACAACACACAGGGTGTTCAGACATAATAGCCTTCGTTCCGGCTGCTCTGGGAATGTCTTTTCAACATCTTTTGAACATAACTTTGCTCAGTGAGGTGAGAGCCAGAGTGAGCAAGCAAGAGAGAGAGCGAGGGAGAGAGTGAAAGTTATGTTCACGATTGCCAACAGAATGACAGAAAAAAAGTAATGAAAAGCAACAAAGATCAGAGACTCTATCTTCTTGACAGACACGTTGTGTGATCGCACCAGTTATAGCTGACGGGAATGCCTACACTTGGTAAAGTGCAGCACACACAGTTTTAGGAGTGAATGTGGGTGAGAACAAGGGAACGGGGGATGCTCGCTGCACAGCCTGTGCTCCTCCTCAACAGAGGGGAGGAGAAGAGAGTGGAAAAGAATAAGGAGGTGTGAGCTTACGACTCCTCTCTTGGGAGAAGCGCGAGCTGCCAAATGGCAGTGGTGTTACGCTAATGGGGAGCGGAGCTTTACAGCAATACAGTGTGTCAATGAGACCCAGACAGTCAGAATGAGACAGCTGGGAAAAAAAGGTATCTCCAGCATCTCCTACCACTAAGACTGGCAATAACATGACAATAATTAAAGCAAAATGATAAAGTAAATCACAAGAAAAATGTGTAACATATTTATACATTCTGCTGAAAGTATAGGAGTGAGCGAAGCGAAAGTGACTATTTCCATGAAATGTGACCTATGCATTTAGCCAATCACACATGCACACATGAAGCAGCGGGCAGCTATCAACAGTGCCCAGGGAGCAGTGTAGTGGGATGGTACCTTGCTCAAGGGAACCACAGTGGTGCCTGGTCCGGGACATGAACCTTCGGTTTACAGGGGCAAGGTCCTAACCACTAGGCCACCACTGATCCACTGTCAATAATGTCAATAAGATAAGAACACTACAACATCCTTCCCAGTAGCATGAATGTGCTTGTAAATGGCACAACTTGTTCCAGTAAAGTCCATATGACAAGGCTAACATCAAACAGCTAACACATACCATCCATAACAAAGAATGTTTGGTCGTTTGTTTTTGGTGTTTCTCATCTATGCTAAAGTATATTTTCACAACAGGCAAGAAAGGACCATTTATATATTCCCTTGGATGTGAATATCACAATATCTGATATTGTTGTATCTAGGAGTAGACTTTGGTTAATGCATTTTTTTTAACATTTTTCATGAAAAACGATTTTAGGCAGTAAATATGCAAACCACTAATGACCATGACTAACTTTTTTTTTAGAACAGGTTGCCTTTTCTAATTAGTGTGTTGGCTTTGGCAATGGGTAGAAAACACTATTCTTCTGTTAGGATATGAGGTCTTGCTTTCACAGTTCTCCAAGGAGCATCAAATTAAAAACAATATATTCAGACTGAAAGACTGACTCACTACCCCGTGATTGGAGGCCTAAGCAAATAAAACAAGGATTGGTTTAGAGTACAGGGCATGTTCAGAAATGACAGAGGGTTTTATGTACTAAGCCTTTTGTGTCCATTTCAGGCACATGGTGCATTATATATGAAATGGTTGTACAATATTAAACGCACCGACCGTTTGCTTAATAAATAAATGCTCAAAGTACTGGTACAACATCAGTATCGGGATTTGTAATTTCTAAAGAAATTATCACAATCTTGTGGTAAAATTAGAAGCATTAACATAAAAAAAAAAAAAAAAAAATCTCAGAACAAGAAAGTAAAAAAAAAAAAAAAAAAAAAAAAAAAAAAGGGGTGGCCTGGAGTTCTGTTGAAAACTAATCTATATATCACTGCTGTCTTGAAAATGGATGGAACTGAAAGAGGCCTTTAGGTACTGCTGTGTCTAAAAGACAAAGCATCTTCTGTATTGTTTTTTATATATGAGAGAGAGCATGTGATGGAGAGAGCGGGAGAGAGAGAGAGAGAGAGATAGAGAGAGCAAGAGACAGAGCGAGAGAGAGAACTGGACAAGAAAGTGTGGGTGTATGTAAGAGTGTGTGCGAGTGTGTGCATGTATGAGAAAGTGACACAGTGAGAACGAGTGTGAGAGAGTTTATAATAGCAGTAATTATGAAGAAAAGGCATCTACAGACAAAGACTCTACAGAAAGGTGCTACAGCAAGCATATGCTGCAAGGCATGCTGGGATATGTATGCTCTACACACGCTAACCTAGAGCAATTAAATACACAGGCACCAAAACAGGGTTGCACGTGTGTGTGTGTGTGTGTGTGTGTGTGTGTCCACGCAGGTGTGTCAAGAAAACGAATCAAGGGCGAGGTGAGTGAGTGTGTGGGCCCGGACTTTCCCAGCATGCAATGCGGCTCTCAGAAATAGAGCAGAAAGCAGGGCTCCTGGGACTGTGCTTCAGGGCTAATAAAAGATCTCCACTGCTCTCCTTCCAACAGGGCCAGGTGTGTGTGCGCGCACGAGGGACAGACATGCAGAGAGAGAAGACAGATGTACAGACAGCCCCCCCCCCCCAAAAAAAAAATAAATAAAATAAATCCCTGACAGTGGATGCAGACGGCAACAGGCCCTGACATCAGTATCTGCTTGGAGTGTGTCTAAGGCAGAAGCCATCAACTGTGCTCTTCTCCCTCTAAACAACCAGCAAACAGCCACTCCACACTAGTAAGCATCCATTAGCTAGCGCTGATTACCAACAACTCTGGCCTCCAGATCCATTAATAATGAAGAAAGGCAATTATCTCCAGACGCCTTTTACTTAATTTCTTGTTCTCTTACTCTTCATTTTCTCCAGGGTACTTACAGGTGACGCATGCTGGATCTCTTCAACAATGCCAGTCAAAAAATTGGACACATCATGACCGAATGCATGGTTAGAATTAAAATGTTTACAAAGAAACAAGAAAAATAAAATAATCTGCGCAATTTTCCTCTCACCTCAAAAGTATACAATTTGAAAATAAGGTTTGGTTTACAGTTCACATTTCAATCATCTCTGCTTAGATGTCTAAATTGGGTTTTATTACGACTAAACAGATCATATAAAGATAGTCATGGTCAAGTTATCTAATTAATTTTATCATGTCCAATTTTACCCAGTAACTAGGACCCCCAAACACACAATACCACTAACACACCAAGGGTAAAGGGTTACAAATGTATCCTCAGAGTCAGCCACCTCATTTTTTTTTTTAAACAAACATGATTCCATAACACATTCAGAAGAGAACGCTAACTGACACCTACACTGGTTTGCATCAGTTATTGTTGGGGGGGCTTACTATGATAGAAAGGTGTCAGAAAGGTGACATAAGTGCATCACAGTCAGCTGTTCTGGTGGCATGGGGGGGGGGGTTGTACACAATATTAGGCAGGTGGTTTTAATGTAAAATGCCTGACAACTGATCGTTTGACCAATGCCAGTGGTACAATAGAATAAATGCAACATCAAATTATTATATTATTATATATAGATATATAATATAATATTACCTTCATACTGAAATGATTCAATATCGAAACAAGTTCGAGGTGAAGAATAAAGCAATCTAAAATGCAATTGCTTTTTTTCTTGTTTTTTTACAATAAAAATTACAGAAATTGTAGGCTTCAAGATCACAGATACTACTGTTTTCTCTATGTGATGAAGTTTCTGGATATTCTTCATAGATGGCATAACATCAGAGTGTCAGAAACCACATATACAAGTGTATTTGAGCTTATTTAAAGCGTTGATATTATGTACAACGAAGTTCTTTGGACTTTTTGAAGCAATGAAGGATGACTCTCCAGGCCATACAGACTCAACAACACCTCTGGAAGTATGCTGCATCTGGTCTCAAGACGGTCCAATGTAAGTTGTGAGATGGGTCCTCAATAAATTGAACTAGTTTGTCCAGGACATCTCACAGACACTCGAACTGAGACTAAGGAATTTCAAGGCCAAGTCAACATTCTGATCTTTGGTCATGTTCCTCAAACCATTTCTGTAACATTTTTGCAGTGTTGCAAGGTGCATTATTCTGCTAAAAGAGGTCACTGCCATTAATGAATACTGCTGTGCATTGGGTCTACAACAACGTTTAGGTGGTATGTGTCAAAGTAACATCCACATGAAAGCAAAGACCCAAAGTTTATATTAACCTCATAGCTCATAGAGGAAAACTGTATAACCATGTGCTGTGTCTGTAATCAAATATTACACATCCCATGCTTGTTCACAAAGACAAAACATTTAAAAGGTGCCTGTAGTTCACCTTTACATTGAGGGTGGAACTCTTTGAATATACTGTAGCTGAACAAATATTAAAGATTATCTCTCATCTTTCAGTTTCTGATTGCAAAGACGTCTGAACTACTGTAGAGAGATCTTAAAGCTAATGCTGGTAATATATTTTTGAAGCATTTTCCTTTCATAATTCTTGAAAAACTCTTTAAATCCCAATGCAACAAATAAATGAAATGAAATAAACCAAAAGCAGCCACAGGGCTGTAAAAACCCTGTCCAATCATTTTATTCATCCCAAATTAAATGAATGGATGACCTACCTACTTATGTGTATTCTGCTATGCACACAATTTTCCTTGTAAACACACCTCATCACACAATGTGATCTGCATTGAAATAGGACCTCTGTATTTAACCCATCCGCACATAAAGCAAGGGGCAGCGATCAACAGCACCTGGGGAGCAGTGTAGCAGGATGATATCTTGCTTAAAAAGGTACCACAGTTGTACCTGGGCCAGGACTAGAACCTGCAACCCTTTGCTCACAGGGGCCACCAGTGAAACAGCTAATGGTACAATATGTGTCATTATGGAAATGTGCTATTTGATAGTTTTTTTTCTGAATGTAATAGTGATTTTACTGTTACTTTATAAATTATAAAAAGGAAACATCTGCTCAGTTTTCCTTCATTTTTATTAAGTTGACAAGTACTGTAAGTACTAGCTTGCTGCAAAATGCAGTCTGTCCCATATTTAAAAGACACTGATATGTCCAGACCTTTTTTTGTTAGATTCCACTGCAGTGGAAAGAAATAGCTACTGACACACTTGCTATGGGGGGGGGGACGGGGGGGACTGTAGTATTCTGATTAGGGGATAGTAATTTTCATTAGGAGTGAGCTGTGTCTGATCCCCAGGGCGGAACATCGGTGACAATCTTTAATCAAAACAGGAAATCGCCCATTCATTCTCTCCTTGAGCAGAATGAGAAGGTTTAATAGGAGTGGACGGGGAGAAGAATTGCTTTATGTGCCACATCAAACTGACAACATCAAAAAACAACAAGCGACAAATCTGGCTTTAATGAGCGCAACACAGAGTCTAATTTCAAGCAGCTTTGTTCTCATGGTAACAGCAAATGTGGGATCCTCTTCACTTTCAAATGCTTCACGACAAGACAGCAAGAGCTCTCCACAAATTTAAGGCAGACAAAATGATTTTAATAAATTAATGAATGAAGAAACAACTAAATTCACAGCAATGTTACGACCTGATGATAATTCAGAACCAGAATGAGAAACCGTGCTGGCAAGGGCGTATAGAAATGATTAATCGACTACTGAACGTTTATGCCTTCTATTATCCGATTGTCAAACCAATAAGCCCTCAGTGTAGCGAGGACTAAGCCTATTGACATGAGGCAAACATCAGCAAACACACATGCTCTGGACTGGATATCGGAGAGAGACACAATAATTCTGATCCAGTTCTGTACAAAAAAAACTATTTAATTAAAATGTGTTGTTCATGAAGTCTAATAGAGTGCTTGGGCAGTCTAAGCATGATAGCTTACTTTCAGATCGCCCCAAGAGGAGTGCTTCTTTAAAATGAAATGTATTTAAAAAGGAAGAAAAAAAATTCCATAATAGTCCTGCACACAATGTCCTCACTGTCAGAAACAATGTACACAATGCTGTAACCTTGTTAGAGCAGAGAAAGAGGTTATCTTGCATCAGCTCACAGACAGACAGAGACAGACAGAGACAGACAGAGACAGACAGAGACAGACAGAGACAGACAGAGACAGACAGAGACAGA
>JBBPDA010000030.1:11519513-11536214 GCA_037974385.1 Arnoldichthys spilopterus
GTTTAATAGGTTCTTCAATTCTGGAGAATTACAGTCCATAGAATTAAGACATTGTAACAAAAGTGTCCTAATATAACAGCATGCAATTATACATTGCATACTAGTAACACCCACTGAGTGGCAAAAATACTAACTACTGAGTGCCAGCATAAGTGTTCAGCTCCAAAGACACAGAATGCAAGGTTTCCTGACATGGGTAAAAGCTATAAGGGAAGTTGTAAGGATTGCTGTTGAACCAAACTGCACTTAACTGCAGCAGACAATTATTTTACTCTAAGGCCTAGTCCACAGTCATTCAACTCTTGGATAAGGGAATGTGCATATAATGTGTATAGTCCTCCAGAGCGCTAAACTCTTTAAACCCTAAGCCTTTAAACTCTTCAGGAATCTAGGTTCCCTACCCCTGGTCACTGAGCATCTTTAGATTCTCAAACATTAATGCATATGTCAGGTGCATCAGTTCAGTTACATTACCAAACAAGTCACTCATAACCAAAATTTGCACCAATTCTGATCGACGGGATGTCTATATTGGCTAATGACATCAGCAGTCTGATACATCAGTCTGGCACAAGTAAAAAGTGTAGGAAATGCTACAAAAGACTTTCTTCACTTCATTACTGCAGTCCCTGGAGGTTTTTGTTAATGTGGTGTTGAGCAAAACATATTAAAATGTTCCTGCAAAGCGCTGCTGGAAGGACTGTCAAGTTAGTTCACCAGCTGGGAGCTCCACAGCTCAGGCAGACATTGGAGTAGATGAGCCAGGAGCACAACAGGAAGTTCTTTCACTTTTAAAGGAAGCACATTTATCGGCTGCACAGGCCAGATTCCCTGTGGACCTGGCTTGGACCGTGTTCAGTAGTTGTTCTGAATCCCAGACCACCCACACAAGTACCACACACACAAACTTCCCTTATTCTGTGCCTTATTAACTAGCCAAATGTTAAAAGCAAGCCTATACATATATAAAAATCATCATCTCTGTCACACTAAATTTCCTTGTACTTCCCCAGGTTATTGTTTTGCACAAGTGTGTTATGTCCTACGACGTCCGATATCCAATATTAGGTTTAAACATTACTGCTGCATAACCCTAGCTGTTTCACATTGGTATGCAAGCACTAGTATGGAAGTGTAGCATCACCAAGATATGATACGGCTTGGACAGCTGAGAGCATATCCCTCTGCTCACACACAAAGCCGGACTGATTGTAGCGGCTTACACACAGCTCCCACGCTACAGAAATCCTCCACTCTGCCTTCTAGGCCATACAGGCAGAGGCAGTCTGTTCAACACTGCTTATCTTTTCCAATACACCTCTAAATCAATAGGAAATTTCATTCACATATACGGAGCTGATTGCAGCACAATTTCTGCTACAAGTGAACAAAGAGAGAAAAAAAAAAAACATGAATCTTGCCAGCTGTCATTCCAATAAGCCAACTTTTCACTTTCTTTAATACAGTGTCTATACTGCAGTTAGAGGTTATATACTTCAAAAAAATGACAGAGCCAATTTGTTCATTGTGGATTTGTTAATTTTAAAATATCACCAGATGTAATTTTCTTCTAAGGGGAAAGTAAGCATTTGACATAATCTTGCTGAAATTTCTGAGCATGCGTCCATGAGAAACCCTTTTAAGATGTCTGAGGTTTTCTTACATATACTGCCCCTTTTAAATCTCACACATTATTTTAATGGGGTTTCTTTCCTATCTCAGAGGCTTTTCTTGGTGGATTTTCTAGTATGTTTAGATCATTAATTGATTGAAAGGCCTGTCTCCAGGTCAGCTTCAACTTTTGGACAAATGGTTTCAAATTATCTTAAACCACTCTTTGATATGATGCAGAACTCATATCTGAATCAAGGACTGCAAGCTGCCCAGACACTGGGGTCGTAAAAGCCCCACCAAACCAAACATTTCCAAGGAATCAAGTCAGTTTTGTGGGAATTTGCTAGCCTAATACAGTGTGGTTTTCAGAAAGAATGCCCTAAAATTTCAGCCACCTAAAACATTTAGGCAAAAAAATTATTTTAACTAAAATAATTTTAAATTATACTAAACATATTTAAATGCTGCTTCTTTCACTCTACTCTAGCATTTAGCCCAACACATATAAACAGGTTGTGCAGCAGCAGATGAATAGTGAAGGGGGAGGACTCAACCCACGGTTTCTATGCAGGACATTAGACAAGAGAATTTTAATTACTGTTCATGTCAAGTATCAAGGAAGGGGAGTGGATCTTGCTTGATACAGCCCAGCCACAGAAACTGAATAGGAGATCACTGCAAATAGGTCAACAACATCTGTACCCACAGGCTTTAAAACAATTACAAAATTTACACACAACAGAAGCACACAATTTAACAAAACACAATGAAATTCATATACTTCCATCTTCTGTCAAAGTTACTGCAATGAAGAGGCACATATTATAGCATACACTAAAACCCAGCCATATCACCCACCATCAGAGCTATGTATGTGGTCACTATTCAGGACTGGTTTGAATTATGCAGAAATGCATCTTGACAGATGGGGAGACTGTCTGCTGATTCTTGTGAGCTCTGCCCTGTTCCTACTCTGGAGGATGCCCTCGGGTCAGTAACAGCAGCTAGGGAGGGCCACATATGGTAACATGGTGCAATACTAATCATAGTAGGAGCCCATCATTTTTACAGAACCACTTCCGCAAATTTCCCTTTAGACTGATGAGCATCTTGCTCCAAAACCTCTACTGGGGGCTCCAAAGTCAATCAGTACCAATCAGACACAATAGTTTGCGATTAGCTGACCGTGGGTTTCAACCTTAAGGCTGGAAGGCTAAAGACCATAAGAGGATTAGCCACACCTCCCCAAATCAGACTGGCATTAAGCTCGTCCTACACACTTTAAACTGGGCTTTCTATGCTTCCTTTTTCCCCAGACCTGTATGTCGTTGGTCTTCTGATCTTTCCAGTATGCCGGTGATGGTAATGTGCTCCTACAAAAAAAAACCCAAAAAAACAGGCTAACGAGCGAGGATGCAGAGGTAGAGCCATATTGAGTGCATTCACTCATCCACATCCATATGATAAGACTCTTTTATGCCCAATCTGTCCAGGGCTGCTAATGCTTCAGAGGCCAGGGGCCAGGCTGTTCACCTCCAAGACTTCAGATTAGCACAACTTCAGCCTGGGATTTAGGAGAGTTCCCCAGATATCCAGGCAAGACCTGATCTATACTGATTAAACATCGGAATACTAGTCCATTTGCTAATTTAAGCTTTATCTAGCAATTAGTTAATGTACAAAGCCACTGTAAAAGATGCACTGTTTTTTTTCAAATTTGCTTTGTTTTGAGCATTAGCATTTTATTAGCAAATCAAGATCATTACACTCTCCATATCATTCACGATTACGCACACTGTAGTCCAATCAAGCGATCTGAATCTCTATCTTTACTCCTCAGTATTCCAATCATTGCTTAGCAACAGTTGCTATCCATTGCCTTGAGCTTTCAGTTCTTTATAAGTGTGCCAGTGTTTGAAATTTAAGCTCCAACTGCAGTCAACGGATATACCAGGATGATTTGTAAAAGTTAGATCCATCCCCAATACAACAGAACATCTGGTCTTCTACTCATTTTTAAAGCCGAAAACAACTGTGTTTATAAACGTATGTTTATGTATTTATTTTTTAAAATGCTCTTATTGTCAGTAGCCTGTGAAATTAGCAATACAGATTAGGATGCTTGGCGTTTTAGGTTTTTAAGTTTTGTGCTGTTTAGCTGTCCGATTTGAGTTACGCGTTCCTCAGTGGACATAAGTTATGTCAGTTGAGGGTGTTTTAGAAAGGCTGTTGCAGCATTGGGTTGCTTCATGTGAATCCAGCATTCTTGTTAAATGAGTTTTACATGATGTTATGACAGTTCAGGAAAACTTAACTAAAACTAAAAAAAAATTTTAACTAAAAAAATAAATAAATCTGCCTTGGTGGCCAACCCACTTTACCCATCCTAAAATGTACTTCTGCCTGGCAGATGTATTTCAATTCAAGGACCACTAACTGATTTCTACTCCACTTATGGCCCTTATTCTCACTCTTAAAACAGTTTCAAAGGTTCTAATTGACTACCTAACTATCATTGACAACCTATGTGTTATATCTTGATAGGAGCTTATTGCATCCTATTCTGCATTTGTGTTTAACAAGGGTGGTACTGATCACAGCCAAAAAACCTTAGATAAAAAGATGAAAAAGTGAGTTGTACACATACACAAGTCATTTATTAGGAGAAAAAAAAACACCCATGAAAGCTATTTAGGTTTGGTTAAGGGCACTACATACATTAAGAACTTTTATTAGCAATCCTTCTGTACCGATTTTTGTTATGTAGTATCGCCCATGGTAGGATAAGTATTACTCACATAAAAGCGAGTGGTTAATGGCAGCGCATGTGGCTTGTAACCTTTCAAATGAAAGCTACTGTACCTATTCTGTTAAGACAGTAAGGTACTCTTGCCCTCATTAGGATGAGTGAAGAGCTAGTGCTAGCTAGCTTTAAATACGAAGTAGAGATGTCAGGCTCGTTAAGCTCATCATTGCTCCTTCTGCATTTAGCTCCATTATCATTGTCTATGACACGCAAGTAGGGATTTTCATCCTTTTGAATCAATCATGTAATTGTGACAGCCCTAGAGGAAAAGCATGCATACTGTCCAGATTCTTGCTTAAGAATTAAATCAATAGAACCTTTTATTTTTGCATAGCCTTCATGTGCTTCTTTTAAAAGACCACAGCTATGATTTTCATCATTCTGACACTCATGATCTCAATCAACCTTATCAGCACTAGCCCAGCTACAGGTCCCTTTCTGGCTGCAGAGAGCTGTAGGATGACTGACACAAACAAATGACACTGAGAGTGGTGAGAACATGAGCATGTATCTGCCAAAGTGATGTTTAGCCTTCAGATGCAGGGACAATTCTAGAATTGTAAGGCCTTTGTGTAGAAAATGGGATCTTTTAGTGCACCTTATCAGCAATTGATGTCTGCATTTCCATTCTGCCTTTGTTGCTTCTCTTAATTTCTAAATTAACAAAAACCAGCTCTTGGAAGCTGATACAACAACCAACTTATTAAAAGTAGAGATGTCAGGCTCTTTATTACACTCATTATTGCTTCATTTGCATTCAGCTCCACTGTCTTTGTGTATTGTACCAAAGTAGAGCCAGATAAAATGACAATGATTTTCATCCTTTGTAATAAAGTATTGTGACAATGCTAGATGAACAAGATCATGCATAGTGTCAAACAAACCAAGCAAACAAACCTTATATACCTTATATACAAGCCATTTCTGAAATTAAAGTGTACAAATGTAATAATATATTGCATGTTTTAGAAAATCTCAAATGTTTGTTCTTAAGCTAAACCATTGTGGGAAAGTGAAGGCAGACCACAAATAGCTAGGCACTTACCCTCACATCAATAGTGCACAGGTGTACTTTAGGGCTTAAGAGTTAGTACTAGCATAGGGCTTAAAATGCCTAACTGGAAATCTATCACCAGTGCTCTATGTTCAACACATTAAGTGGAAAAAGTCTCATATGGAACAAACTGGACTTTCAGTGATCCTGTTTAAAAAACAAACAAACTATGCATTGGCACTACTATTGGCTCTACTTCAATATAGCCCATTTAAGATAATCAACTTCCAAGAGCTCTCTTGTTAAATCAGATATTAGGAGGAACATCTGAGGCAGAACAGAAATGCAGACATCAATGGTAGATCAGCTGCCCTCTGAGAGCCCATCCTCTAAACAAAGGCCTTGCAGTGTCTAAGGCATAATTGTTACTTTGCCAGATACATGCCCATGTTCTTGAACACATTTGTGAAATATATTGTTAACCAACAACTCTTTAACACCAGAAAGGGCTCAGTGACTGGGCTGGAGCTGATAAGGTCGTTTAGGGTCATGTGAGTCAGGATGATAAACACAGTCGTAATCACTGTGGCTACGGTCTTTAAAAGAAACAGCTTGAGCAGGAGGTGAGAGGCGGGCGATGCAGCTTAAATGAGCACTCCAGCATTTTATAACCTAATCTCCATCTGCAGTCTCTAAAGCTAGTAGGTGATCACCGCAGTCATAAGTTACAGATGAAGCTGTCTGAGTTTGGAGTAAAACTATGAAGTCTATCTTCAAAAGGTGGGTCAATTGTGACAGAGGTCAGCTGATACTATCTCTGCTGAAATTCAACAATCGACAGCAGCTTCGCTTTTCAAGCCCAAAACTTATGTAGGCTGGAATGCCAGAATGTTGCAGCTCACTGAAAAATTGACACTTTCAATTTAAACACTGACATAAGCAAAAATAACTAAATTTACCCATGATGGACAGAATCTCTTGAAGGCCTAAGCCATTTGATTAGCATTAGGCCCAGGACATACCAAGCCAGTGTTAAAGAACCAGTGTCAAATATATCTGACCGATGATTGAATTCAGTCAGTTCACCAATAACTTTTGACTCCTGTGCAAATGTATACTTAATTTTGTCATGAAAACTACAGCTTTACAAAGGGTCAACACACCTGCATGAAAAGCAACTCTCTATTGTAGGAACTAGCAGTAGTCTAAATCTGTATTGCACAAAATAAAATTTAAAAAAGTTACTCTACATATGTTACAGATATTAAATGCACTGGCTTTAACTAATCCCATTGTAGGAAATTGAAAGTAGACAACAGCAAGCATGGCACTTTGCTTGGTGGCTTATTAAAGTTTAAATTGTGCATCCATGTTTATTCATAATGATCAGTGTTTTATTTGGAAATATGATAATTGTACTTGTTTAAAAGTTAAAATATCCAAGTAGCCCATTCACAGTAATAAAATGTTAATTGTACAGTGAAAATAAGGCTATTTTCTGTGTACCAACCTGAAAGTGTTTTTTTTGTGTTGCCTTCCGGTCTCATTCATTCTGTCTAAACCGTTCACTGATACCAACTGTGGCATGCGCACTGCACAAACTACCAATGACCTGGTGCTATCTGAGGACAGCCACAGTACACATGATGAATGTAAGCTATCTATGTGTACTAGGCTATTATCCCAACGACTTTCGTTAGCAATCACACAATTCATGGGCAATTACTTTAGTAACACCACCTGCATAGTTTAAGCAAAGAGCAAGACTGGAGTCACTCCTCATGTCCTTCAATTCCATTAGCACTCTCAAATCACAATGTTCCTGTTTTAGCTCTGGATCGGTCATTGTCTTGATTGCTTAATTTGCAGAATTAGCAATTGTTGGCAAGTGTCATTTTTAATACCGAACCAACTGCTGCAATGGATTACACCAGAAATCTAAGGCTAGGTTATAGCTCCTGGCTACATACAATGGACATGACTGACAGGCAGCAGATAAGTCTCCTGGCTGGTGTCCTGATCAGTTGAGCATTGGTGGTCAGCATTTTCCCCCTCCCCTTTACAGAGTCTGGGATATTCACAGAGAGCAGATACTCTACTTTGTGACACACAAGAGGACAATTTGCCAAATGTTAAAAGAAGTGTTCCAACTTCTGTCCACAAAAATTACCAAGCCTACCATTAATGAGGCCATAGCACAAGAAAATACTTACTTGAGAGAGCCTTCTCGTAGTTCTTTCCCATGGCTACGAAGTTCCGTAAGCAGGGGTTGAACTGCTCCATGATTGTCTGAAAAGCAAAGCGGGGAGATTTGGTCAAATTCAGTTGTGCTGGAATCAGCACATATGAAAAAAAAAGCATGGCTTAATTAGCATATGCATGAAGGCTCACACACACCCCATCTACTCGATCACACAAATTGCATTAAGGATCTTCATGCAAAGTTCAACCCCACTGTACATTGTTACTGCATGTGTCAAGCTATATTGTGTGGGACCATTTCTGAAAGGAGACAGCCAGCTGCTGATTCTGGGGGTGGAGGAGAGACACTGGCAGTCAGCTTTGAACTAACTCCTGAAGCTTGGAGTCAGGTGAGGTTTGAGAGATAATAAGGGAAAGGAGGAGAGCAAGGTGGAGAAGGTGCCAAGGGTTACTCAGCATATAGTGAAGGAAATATGAAATAATATTTACAGGTTTTTTAAAAGACGTTGAAATTAAAGGGCCCATGTGGAGGAAAACAGACTTTTTCTAGCTTTTTAGATGCAAATACATACTCTGGCTCTAGAGTGTGACAGTTCTGATGAGATTTGCTATTAAAATATGTTCTGCATGATGATATTCACTTATAATAGTGATAATAATCACTTGCACACACAAGGAGAGACACAAATTGTTACCTATGAACTAATTGAGTGTTCACACTAGCAGGTAAGAGTGACAAGTGAACAGTTATTTCCTATAGGAGCAGGAAATCTGAAGCTGTGATTTAGCGACATACTACAAATCATGCAAAAAAATTATGACGCAGTGAAGTGACAAACGATTGGCAACAAATTTCTTGGACTGAACATACACATAGGGGTCTGAGGTCTCCAGCTTCCAATTTTCACTGTTACTTGTCAAGAGCTGGACAGTGTACATGGCCACCTGCGACAAGAGATGCCTAGAACACACCCACAAGAGACAAGCCTGAGGCGATGTTTAGCGAGATGTCTCCCAATAGTTTGAACACACATTTTTTTTCTCTACCCAAGTAAACTGTGATATGGGAATTTAAAAAATATCTTTTCATTGTTTCTTATTTTACAAGTTTGATATGTCACCTTAACGAGTGAATATTTTTGCTTGTCACTCACCGAGGACAAAAAGCTGATGCCGAGCCAGCCCCAGCATCTAATATTTCATAAGTTACAATGTAAGCTCAAGTGTTGGCACTGTTGACATGAGAGCCTGCTTCTCACTGGACACACAACCCTAATTTAACCCACAGTGGGGAAATAATATTTCCCTGGCTTTTTAATGGCCAAGCCAACAAAATTGGGTCCTGCAGGTAATGTCAGGGAGCTGGTGAAAAAACCTGAATTGCCAGTTTTGCCTGCCAGTTTAAAGGGTTAATGTCTATCTTCCCAATTCTCATATACAAGATAAGAGAACCTTTATTAGTCCCACAAGTGGGAAATATGCATAAACAATTTATTCTCAAATAGTACGACATGTTCAAATAAATGTCTGTGCTACAATTTATTTATTTTTTTTTTTACACCTAAGACATTTGTAGTAGTAGTAGTAGTAGTAGTAGGTTTATTGTCATTTTCACAGTATACACAGTACACAGTAAAAACGAAACAACGTTCCTCCGGGTCTAAGGTGCAACACAAAAGCAAGACAGACAGGAGCACAAGTGCAGACATGACAGAACACATTTGCATCAGTTTCACTTAAAAGACTAATTGTGCATGCCTTTATACTGAAATATATACACAGAAATCAAGTTGCCAATGGGCTCATTTGATCCATCCATCTTCTAAACCCCTTTTTCCGTTTCCGGGTCACGGGGAAGCTGGAGCCGATCCCCACTGACTGCGGGCCTAAGGCGGGGTACACCCAGGACAGGAGGCGGGCCTGTTTATATTCACGGAATATGAATGCTACGCATTTACATATATTCACATTTTTAGCCTACAGCAGTTCAACCCTACCCGTTCATTTACTATTAGTGGTTTCAGCCTAGAATGCTTTTTGAATAAGCCACAATATAGAACAAACCAATCAGAACAGATCTAGTTTACATACATTAGTCGTAAATGATCATGAAGCACTCCTTATTTTTGGGCAGTGGTGGCCTAGTGGTTATTTTGAACAGAAAGTTCAACGTCCTGGCCCAAGTACCATGGAGTTATACCTTAGCAAGGTAGCATCCTTCTACACTGCTCCATGTGTGCAAAAGTTAAATGCAAAGGTCACATTTAAGGGAAGTGGCGGTGCAACGGTTAGGTCACCGGTTCAAATCTCAGACCACGACAAGTACCACTGAAGGTACCTATGAGAATGAGCAAGGTACCGCCCCCAAGCACAAGTCAGCTGCCCACTGTTTCTACACCGATGGATTAAATGCAGTGGTCACATTTCGTTGTAGTGCACTGTGTGGTGTGCTGTAGTGTGTTCACAATGACTAACACTTTCACTAAAAGTACAAGAAGGGATAAAAGGTAGGGGAAAGAATTATGACTGTTTTTGGAAAATAAACAACAAAGTTTGCAGGTGGATTTCAGAGGGGGGAATTAAATAGAAAAATACAGGACATGGACCCCTTTAAAGTGCATATGCGTCTGTTTGGGGTTCACAGGAGTACATCTTCGGCTTCGACAAAAATAAACACACTCGACTAGTCCGTCTTCTCATAATCCTACAAGGGATACTCATTGGAGCAGGCACCTGCTATAACTCTCCATGCTCATGTCCCTTTCTCCTCCAGGGCTTTCTCCAATTAGAGCAGCAGCAGTCTTCCAGGGCCGCAGGGTTAACCAACTTCCAGAGCTGACAGCATAACACCACTGACACGTTGACCTCCTCTGTAACACTCCAGCTCTCCTGCTTTCTGATGACTAGATAAATTCCTCAACGCCCTGAAACATCATTACACTATTCCAACCAAACAACTAGGACTGTCATGAGACCAGAATTGTAACTTACTCAAACAGATACCAATTTAGAATCAAGGGCTACACGAAAGTATCAAGAGTCCACACCATAACAGATAAACACCTTATTTTGAACAATGTGGATATTTGTTACAACAATCCCATTTAAAACAAGTTCACATTATAATACATATATTTATGCAGCAGGTGTTAATCAGCTGTAATTCTGTTAATAGTAAAAATTGTAATATTGAACCAATACTAATGAACATCTCCCCCATGTGTAGGCAGTGAATACATTGTTCACCAGTAGATTATGCTAATAAAGAAAGAAACCAATACTTATGATCCCTAAAATAAAAACATGTCTATTTGTACATAAGATTTACTGGATAGAACATATTAATTGTTACAGCTTATTTAAACTAAACTTACTTTATCAATAATCTGTTCAAATTCTTAACAGACCAATAATTTTTATAACAAAAATAACAATAATATCAGCAAATTCTGAAGAGAATCTGAACTATAAGATGAGGAAATGCAGCTAAACATTCATCACACCATGTTTAATCAGATATAAAATGAATTACACTGATTTTTGTTCCTTGTTTTAGTGATCATAAAAGGTCACAAAAGGTCATGCCAATGAATGAAGCTCTATATATGTAAGGTTTAGATATGCTTATAGGTGCATCTCTGCTGCTTAGATTAACCTATATTCAGTTTACGATATCAATAATTTAAGCTGCAGTATTGTGAAAGCACTGAACTTTTGATACATAATGCAATACTAAACAACCCCCTTCACCCATCCTCTCCAGAGCCCCTGTGATCTCCTTTACCACTTGAACAGAACCAGCAGTGTAAACACAAGTGGCTCAGCCCATGTTCTCCCCTGCCCTCAGTAAAGACAAGCTGTGTGACTCACAGAGCCCAAGCAGCATGGTAGAGGTCTTCATGCTGAGAGGGAGGTCTGGAAGTCTCACTGACTGGCAGGAAAGGGGTACTCACAGGAGCAACAAATGCAATACACGCAAAAAGAATCACCTCCTGTCATGTCACTTTTACGGATTTTTACTGTTTTATATAGGCAAAAATGTAACAATAGCTTAACTGAAATAGTGTATTAATGTTAGCCCAGGTTGTTGCGGATTGTGAAAACATGAGAGAGATATATATATATAGCAGGAATATATAACTGGTCTCTTTTGGTAATGTTAGCACTTAGCTTAGAATTCGCGGAGTGGTGCACTAGCTCTCTTACCTTAATCCAGTGATGCTTTGGTCAGTCAACTACATCACACATCACAGTTTTGGGTCTGGTTTGCACATTAAGCTGAGAATCCCTAATCCCAGCTGATAATGGTAACAAGAATGACAAATATTTACCAAATTCCAGCAGTGTTTTACTGTGAAAGATGTGGATATGAGAGTACAGGGCTTTTAGGGGAAATTACTTCAGAAATTTTGACATTAAACTGCTATTAATCTTATTTTTGCACTTACGCAAATGTACCAGGTACCATTTTGTTCAGATCCGTTATTACTTAATTGACCTCTTTTGTTAAATTAAAGTTCTTACTAACAGTAAAAGGGGAAATTCAGAAAAACAAGACACTCACAACATCCCATTAATTCATGCTTGTTTGTTACACAGAACTATATACATGTATATAAACCTGGTATGAATATAAGGATTTATAGGCCTATACTGCATAGTTAAGTTAGACAGAGCTAGTATAAGCACTTAATACCTACAGATGGATAGAAAAAGGGAAGAAGTGAATGTGGTGCATCCCTTCATATAGAGGCATGTTATAGTGCAACACAGAAAATAAAGGGAGTGAAAATATAGACAAATAATTGAGTGAACTGCTTTTGACAAGGATGTATATTTTCAATTTGTAATTATGTAATTATATTCCACTTTTCCACTATAGAGCAAACACTAATATGGCTTGGAAGTAAGATTATGTTTCAGCCATTCTTTATGCATAAATGGCATGCAGGACTTTCACTTGTTACTGAATAATAAAGAAGAATCCCTCACCCCCCAAAGTTAACCATTTACTAACTCATTAACAATTACAGATGCTCTAATAATAAATTTAGCCTGAAGGCACTTGCTTCATTTTTGATGATGCCTATTGTTTGCTAATACCAATTAACCTTAATATCAGCCAATCAATATATATCGGCCTGGCCCTAATCTACTGCATGGGAAGTATTGACCTTCCGTCAGACATAATGGCTCTCAACACAGCCACTGTATTGGATAATAGTATTCTGTAAATAATAAAATAAATATTTAGTTATACACAGCATTTTCCTCCCCATTGTTTTATTATGTATCACACAGACAGACACACAGACACACACACACAGACACACTATTGTCCGGTTCTGCTATTTACTTCCATTCCTCTGTTTCTACAGGAGTGCGGTTTTAGAACCATCTGATAGTCCTATTCCTACAAAGTGAGAAATCTGATGTACTTACTTTTTTTGGAATGCTGGATCTAAAAATTCAGAAGAACTCTAAACCTGAACGGTAGCTGCATCATCATGTCAGTGGTCTGAAATATACCAGGTCAACACACATCTCATATGCTGGGAGCAGAAGACAGATTTGGGCCAGTCGAGTTGGCTGATTTAGGTCAGGTATTAATAGGCAACAGACAACTCAACGCTTCTAGTTTATGATAAATATTTCAGTAGAGATTTCATTATGAGAGGCATCATCAAAAACATTGCCACCTGTGGATGAAAGAATGGAGCATTCTTGCCGTGAGTGAGAGAAGCAAACAGGATCGTTCCTCACGCCTTAATGGAGCAGCGGTCCAGGTCACCTTGCCGCAACTCCCAAAGTTTCTGCACAGCTCAGAAAGTGGGTCTGGCCCTGACGGGGATGAAGATGGAGAGCGCAAAGCTGCCTGGAGTGGCTCAGCAAATCAGCAGGCCCATGAGAGCGCTCATGAAGGGAGAGGAGGTGATGGAGAATAGAATGCTGGGTAAACCAGATACACCAGGGGGAGATTTTACTTAAAGGAATAGTTCAGTGAAGAATATAATTTTGATAATACCCTAAATGTAATTGATAAGTCAAGACATGTTTGGTGCCAAGTTTGCTTGTGTTTCGCAATTGAGGTACATGGCTGAAAAGCAAAAGAAATGTACACCTCACCACAGAGCGTTGTGCAAAATCAGAATGGGTAACAAGCATGGTTGCTTCTGTTTATGACCATCTTGAAGTCAGAATGTGGAAGAAAAACAATATTTTACATATATTATATATAAAATAAAAAAATACATATTTTTTTACAATTGTATTATTATTATTTTATTTCACCCCTTTCTCCTTTTTTTCAATTAACCCTTCAAACCATTTGCACAGGACTTTTTGCATTTTGCATGTTGCTACAGAGCTTATAAAGGTCTTTAAAGCAGCATCATCCCGTTCAACAAGCTATGCTAAACAGTGCTTGTGAAAGACCACTGTCGGCAAACTAACAAAGCAATAATAACGCAAAAAGCTACAGTTCCCATGGGGAGCCCCCACTGTAATAAGAATCTAGGAGCTAAATAAACAAGAGCGAGAGGCTAACATCGCAGAGCGGATGTAATTGGGTCATGAGCACTAGTAATAAATCTAACTGCATTCACTCTGAAAATCACATGACTTTTTAGGATGAGGGTCATGCAAAAGCTGCATTCACGTTGAATATGCTACAGAATTACTGAATGCACTAAAAATATGTGAAAAATATCTGATGAAGTTTATTATTTTGTGAAATAATACAGCTAAAAAAACAATACTTATTAAATGGAAATCATCGTTCTTTAAGGGTTTAAATTTGACCACATAGGACAAGTTTTCCACAATTAAATTTTCATTAAATTATTAAAACATTTGACAGAACTAATTTATATAGTTTTAGTCCAAGGAAAAAGTAAAATGTATCTCCAAAATGTACAATAAAAGGCAAACATGAAGAAGCTGTGTGATGGTTTTGGTTGTGTCAATTTAAGCCTGGTTAACCATTCTCCAGTCTCAGTTTCTGGCTTGATGATCTCTAGTGTTAGATCACGAGTGACAGTTATTTCAATACAGCAAATCAGAGTGTGTCATCTGAAAATAAAGCATTTGAATGTGTTAAGTGGTTGGAGGCATGGTGGGCAGCATGCATATTAATGACTTGTCTCTAGATTCCTGGGGGGAAAAAACAAAACAAAAAAAAACAAACAAAACACAAAGACTACCTCAACCTGAGATGTGTTTTGGGGAGATGGGCTGGGGTTATAAAGCAAATTACCGTGGAGTGTTGTCATTGATCAAAACGTAATCTTTGCACTGGACCTTTAGACTCACTAAAACAGGCTATTAATTCAAAGTAATGATGGAACTACACTAAACAGCCTTTAGTCATGCATTTTCAAAAGCTCTGCATGGATTTTCTAGATGTGAGCTAAACAATATCCGAATACCACACACTGGGATCTGTTTTAATGAAGCTCAGAGGGCTCATGATGGCTTTGTATGATCTATTTCATGTAAAACCATTAGCTCAGCTGGACAGCACACAAGCTAGAGACAATGTGTTGCCAATCAGAACACAGACAAGTAGTTCTCTCATATTTCTGGGGAAAACAAAATCTCCAGGGGGTTCCATGAGCATGAAGGTCTTCTTGCTCTCCTCTTCATCTCTTTCAGGTTTGCTCTCTAAATGCACGACTAGTGATGTTCATTAAACAAGCCTAATGCTAAGTGTCATTTTAATAAGCAGAGAGGGAGGAGAGAGGGAGGAGAGAGGGAGGAGAGAGATATGGTGGGAGGTTTACATAACGGAGAGCAGACTCCACCACAGTGCTTCAGCGGCATGCTCATAAAAAACAGCGCCTAGCTGGACTTGGGCTGCAGTGAGGGGGATGCACTCCATCCAGTCTCTGCTGAACATGATGTACAAACACACACACACTTACTCTTCAAGCTTTCTAGAGCAAATAGCATCATTAACTTAGAAAAGCTTTGTCAAGCAGTGATAACATAAGAGATAAGATAATGCTTTACGCTACAAGACAAGATTATGAATCAAGTGTGCTATAACTCTATGGGAGGTGGCAGGTGGTTTCTTTTCATTTTTTTGTCACTGTTACTAAATTTATCATCCATCCCAGTCCTCTTGTGCTACATCTGCCAGCCTAATTGTAGAGCTAATTGGTATCTGAGGCCGGCAGGCACTTCGACTGAGCCAGATTATTCCTGACTCGCTGTAAAAGGGGGCATACATGACACTTCTACTTTAGTGATGCAGTATTAACAGTATTATAAATGCAGTTTAAAAAAAAAAAAATAAAAAAAAAAATAAATAAATAAATAAATAAATAATAATAATAAATGTCACAGATCAACATCATGGCAACAGCTGGGGTTGATTTATATATTGGTTCTGTTCAAAAGAATAATGCCATCCACAGTCTAACTAGAGAACCCCCACCCCCACCCCCCCAGGTCTTCCACCCCACATACCTGCTTACTCTGCTATTGCAAGCAGGGGCTGAAAAATTGCACATGAACTTCAGTAAAACACAGCGAAAAAGAGAAGCTCCGGTCTTACTTCAGAATACATGGACACGGAGCTGACGTAAATATGCATTGACCTTCTTACTGCGTAAACGTACCCTTGACTCTAGCACCAAAAAACTGCAGCTATACTACGTTGGTAGCTACTAGACACAAGAATGCATTCAGCGCACACAACTTGACGGTGTTGCAAATTTGTCCTTGCTAAATATAACAAAGTTCATTATTTTCTGTAATGTACTGATTAGACCTTCTTATATTTTAGATGCATTACACACAACTGAAGTACCTTTTATTGTTTTTAATATTGATGATTTTGGCATACAAAACCCAAAATTCCTATCTCAAAAAAATAGCATATCATGAAAAGATTCTCTAAACAAGCTATTAACCTAATCATCTGAATCAAATAATTAACTCTAAACACCTGCAAAAGATTCCTGAAGCTTTTAAAAAGTCCCAGGCTGGTTCATTACTCAAAACCACAATCATGGGTAAGACTGCCGACCTGACTGCTGTCCAGAAGGCCATCATTGACACCCTCAAGCAAGAGGGTAAGACA
>JBBPDA010000030.1:11536314-11554611 GCA_037974385.1 Arnoldichthys spilopterus
TGCTCCCCGGGCGCTGTTGATAGCTGCCCGCTGCTCCATGTGTGATGGGTTAAATGCAGAGGTTGCATTTCGTTGTGATGCTTGAGTGTGTTCACAATGACAAAGAGTCACTTTCACTTCACTTCATTTCAAGTTTATATAAAAAAATGACTTTGTGAACATCTCTGTGGTATTAACATAATGAAAACTAGTGAGAGTACAACGTACTTTACTTTATCGCACTGTATCCTAATGTATTGTGGTGTACTGTGACTAGCATACTGGCTTGTGGATTACATTGGGGTACTCAATCCTCAACTACACAGCAATCTGAATGGATTTTCCAAGGAAAACGCAGTCTGTTTGAATAGGCTTAATCTCTGTCTGATACGATACTGTCTACTGTCTTTCATTATAATTCTAATAATAATTTTTTAATATTTAGGATTGCATATTTTTGCTTATTTTGCATTAAATCAAATAATGAATTTTGGAAATCATTACATCTCTACACTTTCCTTGTTAATGAATTTACCTGTGTCTCATCTACCCCACCCACCCCCACCACCCTTTCTTTCACAAAAGACTCAAGACACATACCGAATAAAGAACACTGTGTGCTTTGTTTTGTCACCTATGAAGAACTAAAAAAGCAAACCCACAGGCTGCGAGGTGGCTAGAACCAAGATCACTGACTTGTGCAACATTATTCCCAGCAGCAATAAAGCAAGGATATTTTCATTGTATAGGTGACAGGACTGACAGAGGAAATTAATTCTAGAAGAAATAAGGACATTAAAGCTCCACTGAAATCAGTTTTGACTAAGGCGAGCACCTTAATAAACAAGCACATGGCAAAAACTCTGCAAAAACTAAGACGAGAGATAGAAATAGAGAGAAAGAGAATGAGAGATAAAGGCAGGCATCTAATTAAATCCTGTTAATGTGTTTTGAGCAGGTGTTCTGCATTAGATGATTCCACTGATATATCCACCAGACCCACGAGAAAGCTCTTCGCCCTGTGTAAAACATTCATGTGGTATCTGATTAATAAACAGCCACCTCCAAGTCCAAGCATCTGATTGTGTTCCAGATTCAAAATGTGAAGCTCTGCTCATGTGTTTACTCCAGCTGTTTCACCACTTAACCAAAGCGCCCGTAGAAGTATTAGAGTGGTATATAGGATGCAGAAGGACAAAATCATCAGCGCATGTTATTTTCAAAAACATCTCTCTTTTAGGCATTTGTTATATTACTTTAAGATTTGTAGTACTGATGCACAAAAATACATTCAATGTAAACACATTAAATATCAGCCTTGATGACATGGACACAATTTTTTGCTTTTTTTTTACCTGTAGGTTAAACTAATGCCTTGCAATCTGGATGTTCCAGTATAAAGCATGTTTAAGAGACTAAAGCAATGCATCTCAAATCACTACAGTGTGCCCCACATATACATATACACATATACATATATATCCAAAGCAACTTCCAAGACAAGAGGAAACAATCAAGTATTAGAGCTGCACAGGGCAACACAGAAGTGAGTGCTACAAAGATGTCCAACACATTTTTGTTAGTTGTAAAATGCAGGCAGTAGGTGCTACAATAAATATTGAAAACAAGTGCTACAATAACAACAGACAGCAATTACTACAATTAGTACAGATGGCAAGTGCTACAATAAAAACTAAGTGAAACATTATTATTGGGAGACATTCAGTCAGTTAGGTACCAATAGTCCGTATGTGACTGATAAGCTTATGTGCTGAGGTGGGTGTGGAATGGTTGAGTCCTGAGACGCTTCTTGAATGTGGAGAGAGACTCTGCAGATCTAGTGTAGCTGGAAGGAGAAGAGTCTGGAGTGATGTTTGATTCCATGTGGGGATGGAATCTTCAACCACTCCCTCACTGATCTGCAGATTTGTATTCTTATATTAGGTAAATTATATAGGAGCTCTGTTATATTGTTTTTATTGTTTATGTCCAATTCATATGTTTAGTACAAAATCTTGCATAAATCCAGTTATACGCAATGCAATGAAGTCTATCTGAAGAAATAAAATACATAAGATCCCCCCCCCCTCCTTCTCAATTTTAACATGTCTATATGTATTTTATTTTACTTACAGACCTTGGGAACTACATTACCCAGCAGGATCTTATATACCATGTACTATTTGCTCAAAGGTTGTCATTAGTAGCAAGTGAAAAGTCCCCTAACAAAATCCCAAGCTAATCCTTCTACAGTTGATACAACTTGAAAATATATATAAATATATGGACATGAGTGGACATGAACATGTTGGAATACATATTATTGATGAGTTTTGACTTTTAAATCATAGTTTAAGATTATGTACACATTTTGAAAGATTTTTTTTTTTTTAAGTTAATGATGACATGGCATGAGGTATGCTTAAGAGAAAAGAAGTATCATTGCATTTTTGGCCAGAAACTTGCATGCTGACTTGTTCTTGGTATGGCTTGGTAGTCCTTGCTATAGTTTGGCAATTCTTGCTGCGGGTTTAACAAATCACACTGTGCCTAATCCGCTGAGATATTATACTGTCTCCTCTACATAGGCTTTGTATTTAACAACTATCTGCGTTTTCACATGTGATCAGCTGTTCTCCTCAAGACCATCAGTCAGCGACTGAGTGAATCCAGTGTGGGGTAGTCATCCGTTATGAGAGGCCAGGTGTGGCTAATCACATTGCACAGGAGAACAGTACTACTTTAGGAGTAAGATTAATCCTGAAGGGAACAAAGAGGCTGGAGAGATCATGCGAGGCTTTTCACAGCAGGAGCGCAGGGGACATTATGTATAATTTTTTCTCCCTCACATCGGCAGCCAAAGCACCAGTGGCTTTGGGCCAAAGTGCTTCAGATAACTTGCTAGTTCTTTGTTTGGGATTTTATCCTATTCACCCTGTTCAAATGTTTCCTCCAAGACTACTCCCGCTTCCCTCTCCCTCTGGCTCGGCTCCTTTGGCCAATCCCCTCAGCAGGGGGAATGATATTTTTGATCCACCCCCACTGCCGCCACCTGTGATGCGATTTTCTCCTCCGTTTAACACGAGATCCAAAAACACTGTTGCGTTAATAGAATGCAGCAGGGCTACGCGACAGGCTACAGCAGACTGAGCGCATGTGTGCAAACGTGAACAAAGTATGGTAACTGTAACGTCTGGCCTTCTGCTCTTCTACCCCAACCCGGTCAATCATGTCTTAATAGCATTAAGACACAGTACAGTCAGTGTCTCTCTCCCTCTTTCTCTCTCTGAGGGTCAAGCGAAGGTCAAGCAGTCAGTGTTGGAACATGGAGGCTATCAAGTACTTATGCCAAAGACGCTTTTGTTTTGAGCTGTTACAAGAACAACTATCAGAAGCATAAACCAAACATCTATTGATGTGCAGAGAAATACATAAGAAAGTCATAAGAAAACTTTGTGATTCATATGCATGAGTAACACAAATGAGGCAAACTTGCCCCAGTACACTTTTCTAAGCATGCTGTTGGCATAGATGGTTCTGTGAGGAAAAAAAAAAGTCACATTTACACAATTTTTGCAGCTGATGAGCCAAAATGTGTTTTTAAATTTAGCTTTTTTATTTTAGAAATGGAGCCATGAGGCCAACATTGCTTACAAACTTAGCAGTCACCAAAGCTGCTTGTGTAAATAAATGGTCTTTCGCATGGTTTTTCTTAAGGTGGGCCAGGTGGTTTAGGACAAAGTATTTTGCTGGAAGACGTGCATCAAGACTGTTCTCAGTTGAGACTTTGCCTGACCATTAGAACTGCAGTCACTTGATTTCTTCAAACAACAGCAGAAGATCAACCTTTTCAAAGAGCACTTAGGGCAATAAATCCATGCCTTAATTAACCAACTAAAATTGTACTAATGGCAACCTTAAAAAAACACAATAACCCTAGTGTCTTCTCTGTGTAATCTGACAGGGTCCTGGTAGTGGATTAACTTCCAGTTCTGCAAGCATCTTGATAAGTAGCAGCTCTTAAGTTAAGGTTTACTTGTGTGAGGGACAGGTTTAATTTGTAGACTACAAAGGATCCATGTACACCGCTCTGGATAAACGCACCTGGCAAATGCTGCAAGTGTAAAACGTGAGCTAAAGACCGCCACTATGGACAGCCATTTTTGATAACCCTTGGGCTGGAGAGAACTGATTTCTCTATATTTATGACAGTCATTTTCATAAATACCATAAAAGGTCATCCACAACATTTATCCTCACAGTTAAGTCCATCTATATTGACCACCCATGGGTCACTGATCATTAAATGTCCACACGATGTATAACTGAATAATATGCATACTGTGCCCTGGTCCTCCGTTACACATGAGCTGTCTGGAAAATCTAGTCAACTCTGTGCATGTGTAACATTTATAAACAGCATACACGTGCTAATGTTTAATGACTTCAAATTCATTTTAGAGCCAGATGCACATAAATGCTTGCCTTCCTGTCTAAAGGTCAGACAAACGTGGTTAAACCTGAAAAAGAAGAAAGATGGTTTTTGCTGCATTCCTCCACCACCACCACTCAAAGGTCACTAGCCTGATCCTGCACTCTGCGCAATTCTTCACCCATTTACTTTCGGCAGGCATTCAACCAGGTAGTGCCACGCCAAGCCACTTAGGCCTCTCAGATCCTGTGAAGGGCACTCTTAGAACCCTCTCATTACATGCAGGAATGCCCAGAATGCACTGCAAGAGAATCACCTCTGCCTTCACATGGTGGGGGGTGGGGGTTAGCATAGTCAAGCTTGTTTTCTTACATGCTTGCCAAGCCATCCTCTCTGCCAAGGCCTGGTTCACACTGCTGTTCATCAGCCAGCAACCGCAGCCTTGCATTCTGGGACACGTGAGGCTACACAGAGCTTCAAGGGTATGCAGTGTTCTGGGGACAAAGATCAGCATGCTTCAAACATTTAATCCAGCTCAAAATAACAGACGGAATTTCTCAAGAGTCTTTGGGAACAACCACAGAAGCATGTTTCTGTCAGCAGAAGAAAGCCGGTCTTTATAAATGCAATGCTTATAACAAACAGGCACTACTGATAAATTTAGATGCACCATTTTGTTTCCAATTATATCACAATATCTTGGTATATGCATGATAAAACCTAGTGAACTTGTGATCCAAGTGGTCAAAGAAATGCACTTCATGCTTTTGGACTGTTTGTCTTCTATTTAAAATCTGCTCTATTAAGAGTTTTTTTTTCTTAAATAGAAGAAGTGGAGTCCTAACAAGGCAAAAAGCAATTTCTGTTCTTCAAATGTATTTTTATCTGTTCTTCCCAAACATTCCAAAACACCCAGAAAATAACATACTCTGCAGTTAACTAAGCTTGTGTCATTCAGTGACACCACTACAGCTGAAATTGAACATAAGACACTAATACCAAGATATATATAGATTGTATATTCTCCCAGCACTGCTTAGGGGGGGCCAACAATCCAAGTCCATTCCTACAACACTAATTCCAACGTGTACCGCCAAATGAGAAAACTAGACAGCAATAAGACAAGATAGTAACAACATATTAAGGAAACAAACATTCAAAGTTTTGTTCCCAAGGTTAAATACAGTGGAGGATCTGTAATGTTTCAGGGCTATTTATCCCTCTAAACCAATTGTTTCCAAAGTCTTTGGGGGGGATGCACTTCCATGCAGTTTCCTTGTATTTTCTGCCTTTAACAAACCTGATCCAGCTTGTGAAGAGCTTTATAATTAGCAGATGATCTAGATCAGGTGTGTGGGGGCAGGGAATCGTTGAAACTGTGCAGGGCAGTGGGTCCTCAGGTTTGTTAACCACTGCTCTAAAGGAACTAGGAAGCTTGTTGGGAAACATGGCATCATGGCCTCAGTGAATTCCCAGTATATTTACTACAACAACAGAAAAACACACACACACACAAATAAATAAATAAATGTGGTGGAAAACTTCCTGCCGGAAGATCAAACCAGAACCCAATGACCCCGAACATACTGTATGTCTATATCCGAAAATGGTTCAGTGACCATGGAATCACACTTTTGACAAGACCACCCCAGTCCTTTGACCTATACTCCCCTGAATTAGAAGCTGGAGAGATTCTATATTGAGGAATGGTCTTAGATTGCATGCTCTATATTCTGTAATCTTATCAAGCATTGCAAGAGAAGACTCCATACTATTATGCACACAAAGGCAGTTTGCGTGAATTAGCATGTAGGGGTGCCCACCATTCGCTTAAATGACCAATTCAAGGTTAGATTTTACTTATATTTTCAATGTGATTGAACTAATTAAGCAGAAGGCATTTTTCTCAGAAGCAGTGGCACCAATAATTATGAAGCTGACTCTACATTCTTTACATTATGGTCACACAGTTAATGTTTAAATACATTAAAAATATCACCTGCTTCAGGCAGAAAACATGCCAGCCAACACAGGCCTAGAAATAATCATTCTGTCCATAAACTGTGGGGGGAGTGAAAAGGGAACTGCAGTAAATTCTATTGACAAATAAAATGCAGATGAAACCAACACAGCAACCAGGCTTAGGCAAAGATGAGTGTGGTCTTAAGAAAAATACAGAATGAAACTCTAACCCCTCGCTTCATTACAAGATGCAACAGGAACAGATGCAGAGAGCTATATTTTTTGTCTGTGTGTCCTCGCCCTCAGAAAGATAATCTGCCAGATCTCTTTAGCCATATAACCTTTTGACCCCTTGCACAACTCTATACACCCCAGCAACTGAGCATTGGTGTCCATGGAAACCACATTGTGCACCATTTTTTCCCCTCATGAGGATTTATTTTCTTTGAGTACATAATTGGGAACAGATTTTGAATGTCTCTCTAACTAATCACTGGGTCATATCTCTGTCGTGAAGGCATTTGTGTGGTATTTTTGTATGTACAAAAAAGATGCTCCATTGACCCTTACGCAATAAAGCACAAGATTCCGACGAACATGATAATCTAATCACATTCCTCAAACTCAGAGCTCGTTAAATCAGTGTGGACCCTATGTCTACTGATAGGCCTGAATGGCAGATGCATTTTGATCTTCTTTGGAAACTCTGGTCCTCCACTGGTTCCTTTCAGCCATTTCATATCCAAGATCTGTTCCAATAACTTCTAACAACTTTCTAAACTCTATTGGAGTCAAAGTTTTCATCATCAGGAACATCTGCACTCCCCAATACAACTGCATCAAGCACTGCTTTAGCTTTAACTCCTCCACAGCCTGGAAGAATGGAGTCACTCAGTCACTTTTCACCCTTCCAAAAGCAGGAGGCTGTGCTTATGAGATCGTGCTCTGAGTGGCAAGTGTCAGAGAGGATACACTGGGCGAAAAGGTAGCATGACCTCACTGCATACTAGATCATTAGAGGGATTTGCTAAATCAGAAAAAAAGATTGTGAGGATAAAAAACATGAAAAAATAAACCATTTTTGTTATTTTAAAAGAACATAATAGTGGGTTAGTTTCCTTATACATGGACTACACTTTCCTTTCACTGGTCAGTATTCATTCAGAATGCTGTCTAGTCCAAGAGTAGGATTAACCCCTGTCTGGGAAGCTAACTCTCCATCTGATGCAGGACGTCACTGTATAACTTCATGTTGTAACCAAGAGAATCCAATTATATGCTATAATAAAAAAATAAGCTTTTACTGCATTTCTGTATAAGCCAATTGACATGACAAAGTTGACTTTTTTTGTTTGAACAATAATCACGAACATTAATGTTCACTACACAAAATCTGTGAAATGATTAAATATTGTTAAACAATATATAAATATTTAATATAAAAATAAGTTTCAATATAGAGGTCACATATCTATTTACATATTTCACTTTATTCAGCCTTCAGCAATTTAGCCCTGCCCATGCATGCTGAAGTTATACAGAGTGTTTGTCCTGTGCTGCCTTCCGTACGAGCCACAGTAAAAGCACAATAACAAAAGCAGCCTGTTTAAAGAAGTAAACAGAGGTTGGAAAAGGGTCATGTAAGAATCAACGACACAACTTATATCTTTGGTACACACCCACACAAACATCATGGAAAAATTTAAAGGAAGAAAATTTTTTTAAAAATCTCTTAAAACGGTTTAATATTGTACGCTGTTTTTTTGCAGGTTTTTCTATAGGGATTTAAAATGATAGGCATGTATTCGTACATCTGTACTTTTAGAACACTGATCAGTTGCATGATTCAATACAAAGAAAGTGAAATTAGGCCTGTTAAACTGATAAACGTTGCACTACTTATCAATCTTCAGACAACGGAATATCATAAAAATCCCAAAGATCTGAGTCATTGCATTTTTGTCCTTTAGCTCATCCTACTGCCTACACTCCTAACAATGGTGCCAAAAAGGGTTCTTTTGAGCAATGCCGTAGAGATGTCTAATCTGATCATCAAAGGGTCAACATGGCTTCAGGATTTCATTCCAAACAAGGAGGAACACAGATGATCTTACTTCTTTAATCAGTTGGTCACAGTCCAACAACTGATCATGTGTGCTCCTGCTTGGCTATTTGCAGATAAGACTGGATGCCCCTGTCATAACAGAACCACTCTTGACTACTATAAGAACTTTTCAGCAAACTGTTCTTTTTTTTGTAAAGATGTTTAAAGAACCTTTTTAAACATTTAAAGGACATATACATAATGTAAAGGATTTAGCAAAAACAGAAATGTATGAACCTTTATCTAAAAATGTGCAGTAAAAGAAAATGTAGACTTACAGCATGTGTGACCTAACAGACAGTGCAATCTGTGCTCTCAAAGTTCTGAGAAAGTGACTCACACGTGCCTAAACTGACTCAACCCAAAACCAAAGAAAAATGGTTCTATTAACCTTCAGTTATGTTACACACACATTCCATTGGATGTAGATCAATCTAAAGCTACTTGCCCAAGTTCAAAGGAGTTTTTTCACTCATCAAAGTAAAACAAGCAAGGGCCACACCATTTAAGAGCACCCAATCTTGTCTGAAATGCAGTCATGGGAACATTTCAGAATGATCTGGTGAAAATCTAATTTTCAAAAGTATTCCCTTACCTTACCTAGAAAAAAAAGCAAAGAAAACTCTGAAGCCTGAAATTTTGCCCATTTTTATAGATAAAGTTTGTATCTGATATTCAGTTAAGCACAAAAGTAAATGTGTTCAGTAAAATTTCATGTAAAAAATATTTTTAAATCAATGTAATTTGACAATTTAAGTTCTGTTATCATTAAATCATAGAGTATCAGAAACCACATAAGGTGATATTTTGAAACAACTAAAGGTGGTTTGATGCAAGTGATTGACGTTCTAATCACGCAGTTTGCACAAAGCACATACTTGCACATTAGCCTAGTAGCTCCCATGCAAGGCTGAAGAAGCAATTTGGACACTGAACATGTTTGGGCTGATCGACTATGTTTGGCTGCCGTAAACTATTATTTTGAATAGTCCACTAAACCATTAGTCCATCCTTCTCATGGTCCTGGGCATTACAGCAATCCCTCTGCTCATCACCAGTTAACTAACCCTTGATAAATGAGCCATGAAAGCAGCTGGAGAAGGTCGCCAGCCATCGCCTGAGTGCATAGCTACTTGCTTCTCTGCTCTAGCTCCTCTTCTCTGGGTAATTACAGGCCCATATCCCCACGTAGCAATTATAGACCATTTCCACAAGGATGTGGAAGCTCTCCCACCCCCCTCCCCATCCCGCACCCATCTCACCCACTCCTTTTCGCTTTTTTTTTCCCCCTCTCCCACTCTTGCTCCCTCTTGCAAAAGCCACCGCTGACATCCCATTCTCACATTGTGCCACAGGAAAGATCCAGCAAGCCGGATCTTTGAAAAACCTCTTGAAATGCTGCAAAAAATGCTACATCAAGCCGCCTGGCATGCCATCGAGGCAAAGCCCACAGTTCAACTACTTCAACATTAGAAGGGTTAACTCATCAAGAGGTACAGCTTGTTGCTAATGTTCACAACATGAAAACGAAGTGCAGATTTCTGAGAGTGCTTGGTGAGATTACTTGAAGAGCCTGCCTTGTTTCAGAAAAGGTTTACAGGGAGAACGCCTGACAATAAGACAACGCAGCAGCAGCAGCGGCTCCAAGCCATCCGCCTCCAGACTCAGGCAGAATGTGGGTGTATGGAGTCGATCTGTGCCTCGTCTTATAAAACCCATTTCGTGAGGCACACAATTCCAAATGACTGTCAGAAAAATTGGTGATAAATGCAGTCTTCCCAGGTCCTGGATATTCCAAGGATACCATAAGAAACATGGCTCATTTTCATCAGAGTAGTCGTTCTGTGGAGTCAGATGCATTGTTATGCAATGCAGAGGCACACAAGCCAATGACTTATGATGGTAAATGCATTGTAAGTCAGAGCAGTTGAGCTGTCAGCAGAAGGTAATTACAGTGGACATTTAAAATGAGGGGGACAACTAAAAAGCCTCTCCCTCCCAAAAAGCCTTTTAAGGGAGTTAAACAAAAGAGCAATAGTTTATGGTTCAGCCTCCAAGGTCTTTTTTTTTTTATTAACTGCGCATTCCTGTTTACTGAGCACTCATCATTTCCTCCACATAGCCCTACTCTTCACTCCCCTCTCACTCTATCAATCTTACGATCTCTCTCGTTCGGTCTTTTACTCTCTTTTTCTGTCATGACACGACAATGACAGAAATACTTAATAGCATGTTGTTGCTAAGAAACCACCTGTCTAGATTTCCCCACATGCACACCGAAGTGTAGTCCTCTCCCTCTTTTCCAACCTTCTCTGTCTCTATTTTTTTTAATATCACATCACCCTCTTGGTGATCACCACAAATACGATCACCTGCACGATACTATTGTCCAGATTATAAAGATGCTTTTTTTTTCAGGCAAAAATATTCTATGGAGTATTGAAATAAAATTTCAAATCAGAATTAAAAAATCAGTCAAAACAAGTGATCAGTGATGACCATTCATCAGCATAACGGTTTCTCTGTTAAATAAATAATGCTCTAGCATGTTTCAACAAATTAAATGATAAAACAAGCAAAAATAAATGCTATTCAAAAAGTCAAAAGGGATGGACAAGGAAAAGGGCGTCACGATTTAAAGAAGTATCGATTTAAAAAAATGATCTTGACCTGTGCCACCTACCAGCCTGTAATCTCTATCATCATACTGTATGGCATCAAATAAGGCACCTGAGTGTGTCCTATCAGAGCAGAGTGGGCAAAGAGGCAGGACTTATGCACAATACTCTGCTAAAATGGCTGGAATTATTTTTACTTAAAGTTTAAAAATTAAGAAAGTTGTGATTTTGAGAGATATTTAATTAGATGGCAGCACAGGCAGAACTGAAAACGTTCTACTGAAGAACTGTGCAGAGTTGGAATAATAAACAATTCTGAGGAAAGAAATCAATATATTAAAGAACAAATAAATACTTATTGTATATTTTCATCATATATAGTCATTATTGTTTTACTGCAACACATAGTATAAATAGTGCATTTTCCATTTGCTCCAAAGGGAACAAAAAAAAAAAAAAAAATCTCCTTTTGCACTGAATTTGAGCTGTACATAAAATAGAAACAAGTCTTTTATGTCAGAGCTCATGGTTGTTTAGAGTTTGCTTACTCTTTTTAATGCTCAGAGCTCCAAGCTGAAGTAAAGCCTCAAACTCTTCCATTTACACATACACCATGACTTTAGCTGTACGTCAGTGATTTTTTTAAGCAAGTGTTTGAGTGTTGCACTGGCTAATGGAAAACTTCCTGAAAACTGTCAGTTATTACATAATGGATTAATGGAATAAATAAAAGTACATTGACGAGAAAGATTCAGTCATTTAAAATCGCGGTCTGCTTTTCTCATGTTCAAAAATGACAAAATTACCTACACATAATAATGAAAAAATTGTTTTCCATGTGTAGCTGTGTCAGTAGCTACACGTCACTCGGACATCTCACTGCTGCATGCAAAAAATTAAACCAGGAATGGAGCAATAGATCATTAACCAAACTGCAGTACACTTGTATACAAAATGGAAAGAAATCTTTCAAAGTAATTTTAGATTATTATCAAAAATGAATATACCCCCGTCCTTGTAAAAAATAAGGAGAGTTTTCAAAATATCAGAGTTTGTGTACTTTTTTGATTCAGTGCTGACAAGAGCATAGTTACACCCCTATTAATTATCTATCATGATGTCAAAACCACAATTTTCATATCCTGAAATTTGTTCACGGTCATACCCCTACACATCACACTTCTGCAGAAAATGTACTATAGGGTGTTGTCTACACCTTGGGCAAAAAGAGAAGAGAGGAAGAGAAGTTTGTCAAAAAAAACAAAAAAAACCCAACAAATTGCAATGTTAAAACCAAAGGCAAATCAAATGAAAATCTGATGTTACACCCTTGCTATAGAGAACAGTTTGAAACAGAAGACAGGTTTGATGTTTGATGACCTGCAGTTTACTTTCTGTTATCTTTGTGCATAACCTCACAGGACTGGCATGCACAAAACTAGGACCACACCTACTAATTTCCACTGCAGAATTATACCAACATGGCAGCCATACCCAAACAAGCAAAGTTTCCTACAGTTGACTCTGGGGGAGAGGTGTGGAGACACTCCCCTATCAAGTGCCGTTTTTACTGAGGACTCTCGACAAGTCATACCCTGCCCTATACACAGCAACAGGTACTGTTTATCCACACATAGCCTCCCTTTACAAACCCTCACTTTGCAAAGAGCTGTCAACAACTTGCAGGACTTGGCTGGTGCAGAAAGATTTTCAGTCCCTCTCCTGCTCCAGTGGAGGATGGTTAAATCTGGCAAGCAGCAGGTGGATTAGGTTCACCTGGGTGAAGGTAAAGGCACTGTGCCCCCTGTGGCTTCGAGATCTGTGCAGAAACATTATTGTACCTGGACCAGGACTGAATATGATCTTTCCTGACAAAAAACAATGGCTGATTTTCACACCCACCCCAAATGTAGGCAAATCAGTCAAGATATGTTTGGTGATGCAAGATTACCTTTGTTTTGCACTGGCAAAGGCAAGGCAGACATAGCTAACAAATACAGCAAAACCAGACCCTACCAATTAGTCCTGTGCATGCTGAAACCACACCCTTGCCTCAAGCGAGGTTGTATTTTTAAGCAATCTCAAAAGAAGAAAAGCACAAACATGAACAGAGTGCATAAAAAATAGCATCCATCTTGAAGCCTGAATTTTAGCCATACTTTTGTCTAATATGCATTTATTAATAGCGCAGTAAGAGCCCTTGACATTCAGGCTCACCGGTGTAAACCCTCCTGCCTACCTCAATGAGCCTTACAGGTATAGCACTGCAAGGTCCTGCCTGAAGAATTGACCCACCCATCCTTCATGTATGCTTTATTTTATAGCAACTATTGCCAGCTTAAAACAAGCATGAGGAAACAGCAACACAAGACGAATGAAAAGATGCTTGATTAGATGCTATGCAAAATCAAACAGGCTATGTTGTTGTATAATATATTCCATAATGAAACTGCAGTCAAAGGTTAAAAACAGCATGTTACCATCAGCTTTTGAGCGCCGTTTTAGTTTAACAAATAAAATAAAGACAGTTCACTGCATTTTGGTCTAAATCACAGCTAAATTATACTCATCAGTTAGCAGGGTCACTTGCGTGCCAATGCACAAACTTTTTATATTTTTGAAAGCATAGCATTGACCTCCTGCCCCCACAAAAACAGTATTTTAGATAATTGAAAATAAAGCTTTTAGGGGCAGATGTTTAAAAGTCCCTTTCTATGTTTTAGAAAAAGCAGACACAAAGTGCATGGTCATTACTGTTTCACACATCATCCACATGCGTCACAGTGCTGCGTGTTCGACATGGCTGATGACCAAGATTTCAAATGCTCTGCAATATTGCATTTGATAACATGACGACGACAAACCATTCAAATTATTTGAGTAGAAACACAAAGTTCACACAGAATCATTCTACTGCCATAATAGCTCTTGGACTGCCATGAAAGTTTGTTTGTGGTTTCCTCCTCCATCTCCTCCTCTTCTTTCTTGCTGTCTTCTTCTGTGAAACTGATAAAAAAAAACTACAGAAGCTCTAACTCCTTGATCCTTTTATTTCTACTATAGCCTATTATGACTGAAACGACTGAGTAGGCTTTCTATGTTTAGAAGAGTAATATGAAAAGGAGGAATAATCCCTGTATTTTTCATTTGCTGAAAGAAATTGTGTATAAAATAATGCTGAAATCTTGTATTTATAAAAACTACAATTTTAAAGAGTTTTCAAAAATGGTAAGACAGGCATGTATTTATAACTATTTGTTGCATATCATATTCATAACTTTAAATAGAAATAAGCCCATGTTAACAACATGGCATTCCATTTAAAGCTGGAAAGAGCAAAAAGTAAGAGAGCTTGTGAACCATCTGTAGATGTAGCCCAAAGTAGCCAAACACCAATGTACCCAACCACAGTTCAACAGAAACACAGCTAACGGACAGTGTAGCACACTAATTCAGCAATCAGGCCTCAAGCCAATAAAAAATGGAATGTTTTCTGGGGAGAATTACAGGTCTGGGACCTAACTTACTGAAAATAACCACAATTTAATTCAGGAACATACTGGTTGAAAAAGCCACATTTTTTTCTGGGCCATAAAGAACACAGAAATTCAGCTGTTAGTTTCAGCCCTAGAAAAATGCTTGATTATACAAAATTACATCCAGTTTGTTATAATACAGTGATCCTTCACACCTATTAAAATAATTGTCATTTGAAATGAATAACACATACTACTCTATTTAAGCCTGTTCTTGTAACTTGTGGGACTAATAGGTTTATCTTAACCTTGTTGTTATGAAACAATGCATTTATATGGAGATTATAGACAGGTCTATCTACACACTTATGTCCTACATGCACAATGCTGGAGTTATCTACTACACTACTCAAACATGCTGCCTGCAGGAAGAACCATGACACAAGGCTTAGAAAAGTGAGGCTGACTCATGGTGAGAGCCACTTATCACACACCTGATGCCCCGCAGGAGGAGTGGCTGTTCTAACCCCAGGCAGGGAGTGCCTTGTGCATATGTATGCTTGTTTGTGTGGTGTGTGTGTGTGTGTGCGAGTGAGAGAGAGCACGCGAGAGAGAGACAGAGAGAGAGAGAGAGAGAGAGAGAGAGAGAGAACATAACAGACCTTAAGAGGAATTCATACACACCCTGTGTTTAAACACATACACACACCCTTGCAGTCTAGTGTGCGTCACCGTGCTGTGGCTGCTGAGCTGTGACTCTTTACTGTGCTTATATGATCTGTTTGATCATTTCATCATCTCCATTGAGTGCGACACCCACTGATCTCAAACCTGATCCACTACCTGACACCTCATCCCCATCATTCCACCTAATTGAGCAGATTCTCTAAATGGTAAGATCTTCGACAGGTTACATGGTAAGGTCACTGTCCCACAGTAGGCTTCATCCAACAGTGAAATTTACCTGTATGTGCTGGGTTCTTTCAAGTGCTATGTGGGTTAAATGCTGTCTGATTCACTCAGTAGCCATGCAAAGCCAGCCTCGCACCAACCAGCACCCCATTTAAAAACCATAGCATGTAGAGCTGCACAATATATCACCTGTTTATTATATTCCCGATATTAGTCTCTGCAATACATGTGTGGGTATGTACCAAAAATATAAATCATAGTTCATCATAACGGACTCTTCCATTATCATTTTCAACCTCTGTTTTTCTGCTAGAATTAAACATGCTGCTTGTGGTAATGTGTCTTTAAGACTAAAATGTAAATGATTTCTTGAATGGCTTCTTGTATTGCAGCTCATTCAAAAGGCAGCACAAAGCTGAAACACTCCTTAGAACAACAAATGGGTGGGGCTAAACTGCTGAAGGCTTAATAGCCAAAAGCGGTTATGTATCGATATTGTGACATTACAAAAACTAGGATTTTAAAAAGGATTTTTTTATCAGCTTATTTTTCACATGTGATCTGGGTGGATGGGTGTGGGAACATGAATTTTGATACTATAACAGTATTCACATACTTCAAACCATTTTATTACAGAAAAACTGTGATATTGGTCCTTTAATACATCGAAAGGCTTCACAATCTTAATATGTAGCAGTATGTACAGAATACCAATATTTTGCCCATATTATGCAGTCCTAATCACACCACAGCTTGACTGATCACCAAACCTCAGCTTAAATCTACAAAAATGCAGCTTTTTAAGCTGGAATGGCAAGGTGGGAAGTATGGTAAAGAAACTGGGAGCCATTACACAGACTTTCACAAGCTCTAATGCAAAAAAAAAAAAGAAAAGCCAACACCCTGATACAGGACACAGCCGTCTGGCCTTGATCACTCAGAATAGTTCCTTTGTCCTCCTTTTAAGCGCTAGACTTCAGGTGGCCTATTTAACAGGCTTATGGATCACAGGAGAGGACGATGATCCAACGGGAGAGGCAAGTTTAGGCTTTTTTTATAAGGGTTAAGTGGTACAACACACAGCAGGAAATGGAAAGAGGATCCACACACACACAGGGTAGTTGGGTGGACTTGTATATACAAAATTGCCTGAGGGCAGGGTTGATTGAACCTGTTGCAACCCAGCACACCCCAACTGTGGAGGAGGGATCTGCCTGCAGTGTTGGAGCAAAAGCCAAGGCCCTTGGGATCATGTGCAAGCATGAACACGGTCATATGAGAGAGAGAGAGAGAGACAGAGACAGAGACAGAGAGACAGAGACAGAGACAGAGAGAGAGAGAGAGAGAGAGAGAGAGAAATAGGGACAGACAGTCAGACAGACAGAGAGAGAGGGACAGACAAACAGACAGGGAGAGAGAGAGGGACAGTCAGGGAGAGAGTGATTGACAGACAGGAAGAGAGTAACAGGCAGAGGCAAATACAGACAGAGAGGGAGGGAGAGAGAGACAGAGAAACACCTTTCCAGTTAAACCAGCATATCCACTGCAGAACTGTGTTCACTTTACAGCGCTGTAAACACTCATTAGGAGACCAAAATCGCGGAGTACAACCCTGCAGCTCATCTCTGTATGTTACAAATATCCTCAACAGACCCCAGACCCCGCGGACATACTCAGCCAGTAGCGACAAGTTGCTAAAGTACTTTACCTTGTAGACATTCTCCGTAATGCGGTGGACCTCGTCGGTGCGAGACATGGCAAGATCTTCAGTCCAAACCATAAACACGACTGACGAGAAGGCGGTTTATCCGAAAGGAGTAGGTTTTTTTTGTCGCCCGTTGAGGAATGAGCCGCGAATCGTACCCGTGCGAAGAAACTGTCCTCGTCCGCACTCTCCGTGCCTCTGCTTTGCGCTGGTTTCTCGCAGCAGAAGTGTATAAGCGCCCACCGTGCGGCAGTAATTGAAGCAGACAGCTCTCTCAATTTGCCAAAACTCCGCCTCGCGTTCTTTCGCGCCTCCTACGGGGCGGGGCTTCGCTTACCTGTTCACTTACCCCCCCCCCCCCAAACGTTACCATAGCAATATTAAAACCAAAGCAACAGCTTAGCTTAACAAAGGGAATGCGCCAAATAAACGGAGAAATGAACAAATCGTCCCCATAGTTTCAGAGGTTCCTACTGGACACGACCTAATAGCATTTCCTACTGTCCCTGCTCCATTCAAATACATTTTGTACACGAATCAGCCATAACATTAACACCACATGTCTAGTACTGAGTAGGTCTCCCTCATGATGCTGAAACATCTCAGACCGTGGTGCACTGTGTTTTCTGAGCCCCTTCTATCAGTGTCAGAGCTCACTTTTTAAACCACTGTAGCTCTTCTGTGATATCTGACCAGACAGGCTAGCCTTTACTGCCTACATGCATCAATCAATCCAGTTGTCTTTCCTTAATCACTTTGACTAACTACTGCATACCTAGAACACTCCACAAGACCTGCCATTTCTCGAGATGCCATAACTCATCTAGCAGTTACAATAAAGCCCTTGTCAATCTGGCTCATATCTTTACGTGTACCCTTTTTTAAGCTTCTAGCACATCAGCTTTAAAAACTGACTGTTCAATAGATGCTGCCTATTATTCCACCCTCTGACGGGTGCTATTGTAATTAAATAACTAGCTTATCGGTGTATACCACCCCTTTACAGGTGCAATTGTAACGAGAAAAGCTTGCCATGTTATGCACAAGTATTTGAATGTACCTTCTAAAACCAATAGCAGAGGCCGTTGATGATGGATTTATCCATCCAT
>JBBPDA010000030.1:11587900-11603311 GCA_037974385.1 Arnoldichthys spilopterus
CGTGAAAGAGAGACCGAGAGATCGGAATAGTACTGGGAGCCTCAGACCTACTGTGTGTGTGTGTGTGTGTGTGTGTGTGTGTGTGTGCGTGTGTGTGCGTGTGTGTGTGTATATATATGCCAATAGTAGAGTGAGAGAGAAAAAAGAGAGAGAGAGAGACAACCCCAATTCCAAAACAGTTGGCACACTGTGTAAAATGTAAATAAAAACAGAATTTTATAATTAAATGCAGAATGAATAATTTATACAATGATTATTCACAATAGAACATATTAAATGTTGAGAGTGAGACATATTACTACTATTACTATTACATGACAAACAGTAGCTCATTTTGAATTTGAATAAATTTGGGGCGAACATCAAAAGATGTAAAAAAAAAAGTTAATGGTACTGAAAAAACAGCTGGAGAAACATTTTGGAACTAATTAGGTTCATTGGCAAAAGGTCAGTAGCATAACTGGGTGTAAAAATAGCATCTTAAAGGCAGAAGCTAAAGCCAGAATAATGTTCCTCAAGGTAAAATTGTGAAGACTTTCAATATTGCATCATCTACAGTACATAATAACATCAAAGTTCCCAAGAATCCGAAGAATTATCTGTGCACAAGAGAAAAGGGTGAAAATCATTACTGGATGCCCATGATCTTCAGTCCCTCAGGCTGAAATGTATTAAAAACAAGCAAGATTCTGTCATGAAAATTCAGGAACTCCGAAACACTACAAGATATCATTGTCTGTGAACACAGCATGCTCTACCATTCACAAATGCAGGTCAAACCTTTATCATGCAAAATAGAAACCATATGTGAACATATTCCAGAAATGCTGCCATCTTCTCTGGAACAAAGCTCATTTCAAATAGACTGTGTGAAATTCTTTCTGAAAACATGGACTCTGTGTCCTCAAGACTAAAGAGGCCTAATGAGGTTATGAGCGCTCAGTTCAAAAGCCTGCATCTCTGATGGTATGGGGGTGCATTAGTGCCTATGAAATTGCAATATGGATGATATTTCCGCAAGACAATGCTAAACCGTATACTGCATCTATTACATCAGCTTGGCTTTGTAATAGAAGGATCTGGATGCTAAACTGGCCTGTCTGCAGTCCAGACCTTTCACCAATTAAAAACATTTGACAGATTTTCAAACAATAACACAAAAAACACACAAAGAAGATCCAGGATTGTTGCACAGTTAGTATCTTATATCAGACAAAAATGGGACTACATTCCTTTCCCAAAGTCCAGCAACTGGTTTCCCTGGTCTCCTCAGCACCCAGATGTTTATGGCCTGTTGTTTAAAGAGGGGATGCTACACATTTGTAAACATGGCCCTGTCCCAAGTTTTTTGAGATGTGCAGCAGCCATCAAATTATAATTAAATACATGCAAGAAAAAAAGTGTGTCTACATAAACAAGGGAAGAAAAGAGAAGAAAAGGAGAAAGAAGGAGACATATCCTTCTTTCTCCTTTTCTTCCCTTGTTTATGTAGACACACAAAAAACAATTCCCTGATGAGTGTGAAAAGGCAGTTGAGATTTTCACTCTCTTGTCTGATGATGGTCTTAAAAGCACCAATAAAGTGGGCTGGAAGCACTTAATAATTAGTTAAGGGTACACACACACACACACACACACACACACACACACACACACACACACACACACACACACACACACACATCCCGGAAGAGGAATCGATAGGCATTAGTGAGGTAAGTGGAGCAAGAGAGAAAGCTAAACGCATGTGTAATGAGAGAGGGAGAGAAGAGAATAGCCAGCATGCTGGCGACGCACTAACCACAGAGCCCGGCTCTGCATGGCTCCTGATCATGCAGACACTGTGTGATGTCATTAATGTCCACTAAAGCTGGACAAACAAGACAAAAAGACCACAGCAATTGAAAAGTAACCTGGTCACATCTGAAGATGATTTTACAAGCTATGTATAGGCCTTTCAAATGTTTCAACATTCAAATAACCACAAGCTACGAATTATGTCAGGTAAGAGTCTACTATATTTATAGTGCATAGCACACTAGCGCACATACACGGAAGCTCTGAGCTTATACCTGCACAGACACAATGAGGCACATATACACTGAGTCGCAAGCAATGACACCAAACAGTCAAATGAGTTCATCCAACTTCTAAGTTAAGATGAAGTCAATTTTCATCTTAATTTCACACATGCAGGAGTGGACACCCTAAGGGCAACATCCAAACACTTGTTACTAGGGTTATGCACATTTGTACAGAAGTTGTACAAACCTTCAAGCACGAGGATAAGTGCAGAAATGGGAAAAAACATGCACAGTGCTTTGTAGAGAAACCCATCTCAGAGCTACTGAAAAGCAGACATTTTTTTAAAAAAAGGAAAGAAGCAAAGGTATCGAAGGAGTTTAAGATGGACGCATGTCTTTGCACTTAATATCCACCCCTTTTATAACACTCCTCTTCACAAGAAACCAAGTGTCCCTCGTCTGCTCAATTAGCTTACCTAATTAAAACAAGCACATGTTTTTAACATGTTTTACGCTTTTCTCTTATTAAATTAATATTAAGGAAAGATGATCTGTTCAGGTTGATTTCAGATGCAAGCCACATTAAATAGAGAATGTAAAAACCAAACAAGAAAATCAGTTTTGGGCCACTTAACTGCAGTATGAACATGTGCAAAACTCCTGTACCACTTATACCATATACTCATATCAGCTCAAGACACTAATATTCCACTGCCATGTTGGTGTCACTGCTGATACTTATCCAACAACCAATTAATATCTGATTAGACATGGTCTTATTGGGTCACTTTCAGAAGATGAAAGTGGTATGGAGCGGCTGACAAGCTGCACAGCAGACTGCCTGCAGCTGGGGATTGCATAGCTATAAAGTGCAAATATATGATAAGTGTACCTGATAACCCGGCCGGTGAGCGTAGGTGCAAGGCAGATATACATAATAAACTGGCAAGTCACCCACCTCTGCTGTTCATAATTGGAAAGGGACTGTGTTTACAGACAGGTGAAGAGAACATCTCTGCTGCCTCATTCATTATGCAGAAACTTGAGAAATACTCACAGCGTGAGCAGCCAGCGAGAGTGCTTTGCCAGCCCCAAACAGGCCACCAGGCAGATAACCAGGTCTAGAATCAGCAGCAGCAAATATGTCAGCCATCTGAAAAAAAGGAAATTAGACCATAATAATAAATCATTTGCTTTTACATGCATGAAGCAACAGCTTGTACAGCACTTAATGTATAGCACTTAAAAAGGGTACAATACATAACCCAGCAACAGTGGGGGTCTAAATGTGCCTGTATGTGTGCTTTACTGCACTTTCTGGACAGTTAATAATTCAGCAGAGCAAATCCATACACATGAGTATTTCATGAGCCAGAGTGTGGTTTGAGAGAACAGATGCTGTGTACAACAACTCAGTCTGACAGCATCTCCTCCCATGCATGTGTATTTATCTGTGAGGCAGTGTGTGCTTCTGAGCTTCTACAGTGTGCTGGCTTCTACAGTGGGAAATACACTGCTTGAAATGGACCAAACCTCCAAACATCCTATAAGCATTTTGCACCAATCACCAATTAGACAGCATTTCAGCAAGAAATGTCAGATAAGTTATCAGATGAAAAAAAAAATGTAACAAGCCTAACCTGCATCACCACGTAAATGCAAATAAAAATAGCAAATAAAATAGGTAGTGTGTTGGCAGTAGCCACATGTGGCCTAACTTGGACATTGTTTTTTGGGGAGAAAATTTGACAGGTAATAGCAGGTGTACATGACATGATTCCTAAATTATAACCTAGTGCCAAAATGGAAAGCATCTCACAGTTTGCATCAGAATATACCATATTTACAGAATTCATGTTCATTCTGGAAATACATATTCTAGAGGCCAATGATCACACGAGATTAGCAAATTATTTCCCCTATCAGATTACCAAATCACATGAGAGTGCTGTCAGTCCCATCCAACCTAGTTGAAGATTTGCTCTGAATTGAGAAGATGTGAAAATTGCCCAAGGCTGTATAGTTTATGTCCAGCATAAATGTAAAAACATTTAGTCCGGTATGTTGTTTGGCCAGATGTTTCTTTCTGTAGAAGAGTTTTTGTTTAAATGGCTTGAGAAGGAAAGTTTTTTCAAGAACACAAATTATCTTTTCAGAGCTGAAATTATTTTAGCAGCAAGTATTTTAATGCAAGAGCAGCCACAAGTTATCACCAAGTAGACTTAAATGTGTCCATATTTCTTGAGAAAGAGAATCTGACGGAGCGCGGAACCCAGCTGATTCGATTTACCCTACGAGTAATGGAGGAAGAGTGTGTGCACGTTCTCGCTCAATACCTCAGACCTCCGGTTGTCAGAAACACAATCCGTTCATCAATACGCCTACTGCTAGTTCATAACACACTGGCCTACAAACGGGAAGGAGATATTCATAGAGGATATATCAGTCAATTGGCCTAACAGCTCCAAAAGGGCAATGGAGATGGGAGGCTGCTTTAGCACTTGGCAAAAGGTCAATGGCAGAAGTGTCTCCTCTATATGCCAGTGTACAAGTTAATGGTGCTTGTCCGTAGGCCAGAAGTCAGTTGTTAATGGAATTGTGAATAGTATTACATGTGATGTCGGAGAGGTGTGGATGACCAAGCTCATAATATATCACATGCAAGGCACATGCTTTTGTGGGATTAAAGAGAGCTGGGAACAGGGCTTGATTTGATTACTAAATAGTTCATAAAAGAGTTTTTGATCTATTATATGATAACTAGTAAACTCAGCCCTTAAATGGCAGCTACATAGTTTGGCAAAAAAATAAATCAGCATTACACAATTTTTAACACAGATTTAATAAATTTGCACTCTGGTATTTGCATATCTGGCTTATCTGCACGTCATATACTCTGTATATTCGAGCTAAATGCTAATCTGTAAACTCAAACTTCCTTGGTATGTATATATTGTTTAGGGTTGGAATTTCACTGTTTAAACTGTTTATACTGTATATTGATAGGTTTATTGTTTAGTGTTAGTTTCCTATTTATTATTATACTTTTTTTTGCTTACATTTTTTAATTCATATTCTATTTCTTTGTAATATATATATTTTTTTACTTCTAAATTAATTTTTAACTTTTAAAAAATAGGGAATGATCAGGGTACATTTCACTACATGTTGTACTTGTATAACTATGTATGTAACAAATAAATCTCTTGACTTTACCCCAAATGTTGCTGGTCAGCCTAGACATAGTTTTTAAGCTACAAGGACAATGTAGCTACCCAATAATGGAAGATATCCCACTATTTAGCAGCCTACAAATAAACTATATGTGCAAAGCATAATTTGCTTCAAATCCCATTAAAGTTGGTAAGTACTATTGTTAATAAACTGGACAAAGGTAAAGACCTCTGTCACGAACGTGGTGTGTTTAGGAAACAAGTGCAGCGAGAATTTAAAAACAATTAACAAAACAAAACGACAAACACTAAGAACAGGAACTAGAAACAGAACACGAAGGCAGGGTAACAAACAAGGCTAGGGAAGCTTGGCAAAAGACAAATGGCAGGATGACATGGACAACGAAGACCAGCAAGGACTAAACCAAACACAGGGGTATAAATAGTGCATGAAACTAGAAACACCTGAGAGGGGACGTGATTACAGAAATGAGAAACAGGTGTGAGGCGGGGCTAAGGCGTGGCTAGACACAACACAAGGAAGGGGACCAAAACACAACATGGATGAGACACGGAGGGCATGACACGTTACAACCTCATTTCGGCCTCATTTTCGGTTTTCACAAAGTTCTCACAGGTGGGATATGAAATTTCCATTAACTGTTAGCTACATTAGTCTCATTGCTCCAAAGCAAAACCAGAGAACCAGTCTTTAGACACTAAACATGTCTTGACTGACAACAATTGTGAGGAGGGAAAAATATGTGTATTTTTTTTTTTAATGCCAAACTACCACATAAAATAAACTGAATAAAAATGTCATTAACCCTGAGAATTGTCACCTGTAGTACTCAATATAGCTGGCCTGGTCAGCAATGTTTGCCAAATCCTGTCTGGTCGTGCTGATGTTGGGCATGGCAGTGAGCTGGCGGACAATGTTGTCAGCCATCTGCTGCATGAAGCGCAAGGTCTGCACATAGTCTCCCCGAGGCGAAAAGATTTCATCCAACCGAGCCAGGTGCTCCTTTAGCCGTGTCTGCATGCTGGTCAGGGAGCCTGTAACCTGAGTAAAGAGCCAGAAGATCATCAGCATTATCAGCATGGTAGTCCAGTCAAAGAGATAAGTGCAGTGGGGAAGCTGGGCCAAGACTAGGAATGAACAAAAGAAAGTGAGACAGTTGTGTTTATGAAAGTTTTTTGTCACCTAATGGACGTAATTACATAGTCAGCACTCTTAGAAGCATTTAAGGAATACAGGACAAAACAAATGAGAAATCACTGACAGAAAGAACTAGATCTAATGCCCTCTGTCTCTATGCAGCACAAACCAATCCAGTGTACAAACAAAGTTCAAGCCAGACCTGTTCTGTATAAAAAGGTGTAATCTGATACCTACCATATATATACATACACACCCATACATACATCATAAAGAGCCCCTTGGAGAAAAAATCCCAGACAGGCATAATATAGGCTTCAAATGTGTTTCTACAGATTTCACAACTTAATTTACTGGTATAACCTTATAGCTCCTGTGCCAAACTGAATAAGCAAACTTTAAACATCAAAGATATTGATTGTTGAATTGGATCAAGGGGAAAACTGTGTAAACAACTACATCAAATAACATGAGAAATTAATTAGCTAACCCTGGATCAAGTCACCTTTAGTGCAGCTGGCCTGGTCAGTAATGTTTGTCACAGTAAGGGGCAGGACCAAAAGTAAGGGAGTATTCTTTTCAGAGCATATGAAACTGAGACATTTGTATTTCTGACACTTCTCAGATGTGCATATCTTGTTTTATTTTGACATATCCTATTTCATACATCCAACCTGGTCAGCTCTCTTAGAGGCATTTGATGAATATGGGACAAAGACTAATCATTTTGAATTGCTAGAACTTGTAAACAATTACATGTTCTTTGGCTCTATGCAGCCTAAATTCACAGAGTCCAAACTAGTTTCACTTCAGAGCCACTCAATTAATTAACATACATGGCTGTTACATGGAACACATCATAGAAAACCCACTGATAGAAAATAACAGGCACACATGCAAGAAGCCACTAATTCAGGCTTCAAGATGGTTTCATTTTTTGTTCATGATTACTGCAGCCTGTTTTCACAGTGCTAACTCTGGGGATGGAAGAGTCCATTTATAAAAGTGATATATAAGCGTTGCTTGAATAAAAAGGTGTGTTTTATTGAAACATATCGTCTACATCCATTGTAACGGTCTGTTAATAGGATTTTCTGTGCATTTTTTCTTTCTCTTTGTGTGTTACTACTTGCAATTTGTCAAAGGTAGAGAAGCACATAGGGGTTGCCTGGGATGACAGGCTATAAGTGAATGTTGATGGGGCTTTTAAAGCCTGGTAGAGTAGATGCCTGCTTGGAGAGAGGTGATAAACAAGTGTGAGCGAAGAATGCTCTTTTCATCAGAGCGCTTTAACTCAGGAAAACACAAGATGCTTTAAATTGCTTTTCAGAGGCAAAAGCTGTCCTCAGTACGAAGGTCCCATGGGAAAGACAATTTGATTGTTCCATGGACCCAGACAGGGCAAAGCTCAAATTAAACTACTGAAATCCAACTCAGAGTATTTAAAGTACTAGGGATTGTTAACACCTAGTGACCAAGCCCAAATTGGACTGCGGCTATAGCATAAGCTTGCTTGTATACTGTTAGTATAATATACTGTGTCACATTCAGTTCCCTACACATATACATCAGACATAGTGCAGATTATATGGCAATAATATAGTCTGCTCTGTGTGTGTGTTTTTGCTGCATTGCGGAAGTTATGATATAATAAGAATAACCTGTAATTAAGTTAAAAAAACGTGTTAGTTGTGAGCATGATAACTCTATGGGAATGTTTAAGGGATGAAAAATAACGAAAAAAACTTCAGTGTTTTTTCTCTTCATGAGAATATGAAACAGCTACTATAAACCAATCATTAAAAATGGTATTTGCCTTGTTGACTGATAAGTTTTTAGTTAAGTATGAGGTGGGTCTGGTCTGTCTTTTAACAGCTTGCTTACGTCAGTGTTGCAGACCGCTGACTATATGCAAGATTAAGTATATGGGTAAATGAAATGTCTGATTTGCCCTAGACTGCAGTAGGTTTGCCCTAGAGTAGAGGTACTATACTATGTAAATGTTCTAAGATTAGATTATTATAAGTTTAGTACGTTTTGTCTTGTCAACCTCAGTATGTCTTGTACTGTCAACCTGCCTCTAAGAGGTAAAACTGCATTGGACTCTGCATGGGTTAACCTCATGTGGGCTTACTGTGAGCAGACAGTTGGGTCCCCACAGGGCAAAACTGCCAATGTGGGACCATGTGGCTTTGCACAGCCCAAAGTGCCCCACAGTAAAGCACAGCTTCCCACTGTGGGCCCACATAGGAATGCTTGCTGGCCAGGAATTGTATGTTGTGTCTTCCACACCAATGTCTTCTCACTTATTTAATCAGTACTGAACCATTATTTGCAGCACTAGTTTCATTCAAAGTACAGATCTAATCAGTTTTTAAATAGCTTAGAAGTACTGTCCAAGTACTAGGAACGTAAAGTGTCCCCTACAATAAGGCAAAATCAATCTGGAGATGCAGTTCAAAGCCCATCTGTCCAGTTCCTCCACTGTGTCCCATAGGAAATTAGGATGCTTGTGGCTTGCCTCCATTTACAAACCCCAGGGACATATCCTAGCTTAGCTTCAAACGAAGTCTTATATGTAGGTCTCCAAAAGCAGAGTTTCTGTACTACTCAGAAATCTGGGATCTGTGCAGTGCTTGTAAAAATAAGCATGTTAAAACAGCGTAACCTCCATGCTTTATTTGGAAAATAAAACTGCTGCTCATATGCCTGTCTTGCAGCAACTCAGAGACAACTCCATTCATCACACTCATCATTTCCGCATTCATGGGTTCAGTCAAGCTTAGCTCTGTGAAGATATGTGAAGATGTGCACCTGTTCTCTGCTTTCTCAAGGAGGGTCTTTCACAGGACAACTAAACGGAATTTATTTAGATGCGGTCCTGATTTGAATTGTAAGCCTTTAGAAGATATAAATGCATGAGAAAGGTGATGATGATAACCTGGCTGAATGGAGGAGCTGCTTTAGCATGACAGTTTGGCCAAAAATCTTACACAAAATGTAGTCAGTCTGCCAAAACAAGTGTGTCTGAGATTTGCCATTTTTGCAGTTCTCCCGTTAGTTACAAGGCTAATGTTGCTAACAAGTCATGCCCTTGTGAACTCGCAGGTTCGCAAGTCCTGGCCCAGGCACCACTGAGGCACCCTTCAGCGAGGTACCGTCCTGCTACACTGCTCCCTGAGCGCTGTTGATTGCTACCCACTGCTCAACGTGTGCACATGGGATTAATTGCAGAGGTCACATTTTGTTGTGGTGCTAAAGTGTGTTCACAATGACAAATATACAGCAAAATGACTTTTGTGCAATATTTCACATCATTTTAGTAAATATATTGTCTAGACCATCATATCTTAAAAAAGACATTCTGTTGATTTTTAGTGTATCCTTATATGAGGACACAGTAGAGGTTAAGCATTTTAATATATTTATAATATTAAGCTTTTGATTACATCATTTTTATTGAGCTTTTTTTTAAATTAAATGTAATATATTTTCTAATCAAGAAATCAAGCATGCCATTTGCTACTACAACCATTAGCTGAAACAGAGTATAGTAGAACTGTCAGTGATAAATGCTTGAAGTGATTCAAGAATACAATTAACTATACAAACTACACAAAATACAAGCAACATTAAGTAGGTATCAGGCTGTCAAATGCTGTCTAATGCAATCCCAGTACAATGGGGTTAGAATCTTACAAATGCCGGTGAGTGAGTGAGTGATTATTTGTCATTCTGAACTCACCCCAGCGCAGCACACAGTGCACCACAGTGAAAAGTGACCTCTTCATTTAACCCATCCATGTAGGAGCAGTGGGCAGCTGACGTGGGCGACATTCAGGTCACAGGGGCAACTCCCTAACTGTTCCACTGTGTGCGGTACATACAATAATGCCAATGCAATAGGAATTGTGCAAATACAACTAAGACTAAAGTGACAAGTGGAAAAAAATATTAGTGATAGTAACTATAGATGTTCCTGCCTAAGATTACATAATACTGAAATAAAGTGACATGTCTCATGCTGAAAAGGTACCATGGTTTAAAGTGACACATTATGAAAAAGTTATACAGTGTTGACTAAGTGATGAGATACCAGATGTGCATAACTGATAGCTTATGTAGCTTATGAGGCTGATGTAGTAAGCAGCAGGGGGCAGAGAGGAATCATCAGGCCAGAACTCACTCCCTGCCTTCCCTGTTGGAAGTTAAAGAGCCTAATGTCAGTGGGGACAAAAGATCATCTATATTTGTCAGTATTGCAGCTGTGACAGCAGCCTACCACTGAACAAACTCATCTGCTTCATTATGGTGGTGTATAGTGGGTGATCATGTCAGTGATGGACAGCAGCTTGCCTAGTGTTATCCTTTCTGCCACTGTCACCATAGAGTCCCACACTAGATCCTGCTGGTCTGACTAGTTTCTCAATGCAATCAGCATCTTTCTTGGATTGCCTGAATTTCCATAAGTTGTAAAAATGTATTTCATGCCAAAACATCACTTTAAACAGCCTGTAATTCTCCTTGGATGTGGGCCATGGCGGATTCCTGAGCATCAGCAGAACGGATGTTGCCACAGCCCCTGTGCTAGCATAAGTGGTGGACAGCAAGTTGCCAAAGTGCTTGGCATGGTTCTGATAGCCAGACAGTCCAGCTATTGCTGTACTGTACTCCACCAGTTAGCAACTAGGTCCTCACTGGGATATGCAGCTGCCAACTCAATGCTTGAAATTGCCACTATTACAAAGGAAATGATTTGTGGAGTATGAGGCTTGATAACAGTGCAGCCATGCAAACAGCAGTGGGAAAGTACTGGCACTCCTAAGATAGCTATCAGCTTATCACACAATCCATAAAGCTGTGGAGGAAGCTGAGCCTGAAAAAAGACCCACTGTCTCTGCCTAGAGACCGCTTAAAGGACCTCACCCTAAAATCTGTTTCTTTCCTATTGGCCTCAGTTGTCTGTCAGACATGCAACAAAAACATGTTTCCAATGAAGAAAATGTCACATGTGACCTATATTAGATGTCAAATGATGTGTCTCAACAAGTCTGGAAATTCAAACCAAGAAGTAAATACATATAGGTGGAATTTCCCTTAACCACACAGGCTTCTTTGGAGGGGCTTTCCATGTTATCATGTTTCTACTAGTAGTAACTTCCTACAACATGTTCTCCTAATGTTTCAATTTTTCTTGCTTTTATAATGAAACACTTGAGATAATAAAAAAAAATTGTGTAATTTTAGAGTAAAAATTAACATTTTAAGAATGTTTTACTAGCAATTACATTTTAATAACATGTTTTATTAGTAATAACATGTTTAGTAGCAATAACATTTTAATAAAGTTTTAATAGTAATTACATTTAAATAACGTTTTATTAGTAATGACATTTAATAGCATGTTTTAGTAGTAATATGTTTATTAGCAATTGCATTTTAATATTTTAGTAGTAATTACGTTTTAATAACATGCTTTTAGTAGTAATAACATGTTTAGTAGTGAGTACATTTTATAACATGTTTTAATAGTAATTATGTTTAAATAACCTTTTATTAGTAGTTACACTTTAATAAAACATTTTATTAGTATTACATTTTAATAACATGTTTTAGAAGCAATAACATGCTTTTGTAATATTACATTTTAATAAAATGTTTAGTAGGAATAACATGCTTTAGTAGTAATAATGTTTTAATAGCGTTTTTAGTAGTTACTAAAAAGTATTAGTTAGTAGTAGTTAGTAGTAATTACATTTTAATAATGTTTTTAAGTCACATATGCACCACTTAATTTTAACATCTCACTTTTCTGTACTTCCAGATTTGTGACATATGGCACTAAGTATGCAAAACTGTGTCTGTCTGTCTGTCTGTCTGTTAATACAGGTATTTTAATTCCCGTTCTCACAGCTTTCTCACTGTGACTAATGCGTAAGCACATCCACTCACCCACACACACACCGGCGTACAAGGGCCAAGGACAAGACAAAGTTCAGTTGTTTCTGTTATGCTACATCCACTCTTTTTGTTACAAAGGGAGAACCTTCAACAAAGCCCCTTGTTGTTTTCTGTGTGCGTGTGTGCATGTGTATTTTTACCCCTCAGGCAACAACAGCTGCATGTGACAACGCAAACAAATGAAAGACATGAAACACGCAATGGAACACAAACTCTTACCAGGCTATCGATACCGCCCAGAGTGTGATTGGCATTGTAAAGTGAATAGGTCAGTTGGTAGACCCCATCATTGGTCTCGCTGTTTCCATAGAAACCAACTCCCACTGCAGAGCTGAAACGGAAAAGGGCAAAGGACATTTTTGTCATAAATGCTTCTTCAGGTTGGTCATATGCTCTTTAATATAATTTTCCATGCACAATCTAATACAGAGAACAAACAGAAAGCAACACACTCTGTGGCAAATTACATTCAGTTTAAATAAAGGCAACATGACTTCTCAATCTGAGAATGAATGGAAGCACATACAAAGAAAGAGTGGTAATAAAATATATCAACAGTAGAATTGCACCAATATTCTTCTTCTTATTATTATTATTATTATTATTATCTTTCTATGAGCAATCCCAGTTTATTTATAACCACATTTGCCAATAGTTGATTTTAATTTATGTCTTTACTGTATTTTTCACCTTAGACTTACACCTGTGTGGCCTAAATGAACACATGAGACACACTAGTACCTTTCATGAAATTCTACTAGCCGTAATCACATCGTAAACAACAGTATTTGGTCTTTACCGGGCCACACTAGCATTTAAAATTCATGAATCAGTTGTTAAATGTTTAAATAACCTGAATAGCTACATCAGTTAGAGTGACTTGCTATTAAGTAAAATGAGTCATGAATGATTATGCTACAAAATTGTGATACAGCCATAGCTGTCAAATACAGAGCCGGTGTATTTACCTGCCTCACATTATTAACTCATTAAACTGACCAACACATCAAAATAGCAAATTGGCCAAATGTTGATTGTGTTTTGAGACGATTATGATCATGCATCAACCTAATTTTGTGTCTAAGCAAGAACTGTGTGAAATTTTGTTCATTTGAAAGTGATGAAAAAACTCTGGACTTGATCACACTGGAAAACATACTTAGCACATTGTAATATCCATATGAATTAGGGCCAAGCTGAACAGCATTTTACCGGTATGCGCACTTGAGTGCACAAAATTACTGTGTGACAATGATATCTGAAGTGCTTTTTCAGTTCGTCTGACAGAGCAAATATGCTTCCATTTTAATCAGCCTTTCAGTTCACATCAGCATATACTCATACACTTCATAGAGAACCAGTCAAACCACACGCTGCCACTTTCTACAGTGTTATAAACTGCATTTAAAACAATAATTTAGTAGAATATTATTTTTGAAGAGTTACTGTGACAAGATTTCATTGTAATAAACAAGCTTACTCATTATGTCATTAAAAAAAGAAAGTTAGAAAAATCACATATATTCACCTATAGCAGGTACAGGATGAAGCTCAGCTGGAGGCAGTATGAATTGGACCCATGGCTGTACTCACATCAGATCATTATACTGCCATATTTATTTGTTTGTTTTTTCGATGGATTATCTGGCACTCACACACTGTGATCAGTGTGCAGTGAATTTTCCCTCTGCATTTAACCTATCCATGACACCAGTATACATGCAGGCCCAGGAGCAGTGGGCTGCACATCTATGTCGCCCGGGGGCAGCTGAGGGGTTAGGCGCCTTGCCCAAGGGCACTTAAGCCATGGATGCGGGAGGGGGAAAGTTCTGCTTACTCACTCACCCTTTTCCACATTTTCCCTGCCAGTTCAAGGGATTGAACAGGCAACCCTCCGGCCCTCTGCTCTAAGCATTTAAGAGGATTCATCAATCTTATCATGACTTTGTGGTATGTTAGCCTTTTCAAAAGGAGTTTTAATAAGTCAGTTTAGTATACCATTGTGTCATAAACCCATGGCCTGTCCTTTCTGCCTCTCCTCTGCACACTGATTGGTCTCATTAGGCTAATCCATTAGAGCCATATGCCCATCACACTTGGTTCATACACCACAAAGAGCATTCACACTGTCCTTCAGTAGAAAGGCACCAGCCTCATCCACCTATCCACCCACCTACCACGCTGTGTGATTTTAATGGATGCATGAGATCTTGTCTCACTGTGTGCCTGCCTTGCTTTGATGCCCTTCCCTATCATTCTGTTCTCTTTGAGGCTCTCGCAGCCTGCTTATCTTTTTATAAGAAGATGCTATCTTTCAGAAACTGTGAAAAAAGAAAGCTGGGGAGGCATGCAGTAGATTAATCTTCTGCTATTGAATAAGCACTGCAAGATGACTAAGATGATTTAAATGACTCTGTTCTTCATATTCTAGCCAAATAAAATCTAAAATGTGTTCAGAGAATAGAAAAATAGAGAAGAGGTGACATGAAAAATTACTTCTTCTTTTGGGATGAATATAAAGGATGTAAGGAAGGAACTGTACACTGAGATCATGACAGTTTGAAATGTAAAAGAAAGAAAGACACAGTGCTTATAAACACACACACACTTGGACTGTTATATCAAAAGATTAGATTTTTATTTATGGTTGTATTTTTTTAAATTATTTGAGACACCAGCTGCTTTTCCCAGTGCTTTGTGAACATTTCATGAACAGATTAGCAGAAATAGTACAAAACATCTTATTACATCTTATACATCTATAATAAATTTTTTTCTTTCTTGTATAAGTAACCAAGGTTATGCTACAGCATCGGCATTTCTTTCTAATCATGACAAACTCTTGTTGCTCTTAACGTTGTGTGACGAATGATCCAACACAAATGCTTCAAAATGCCTTGAAAAACTCTTGAATAAATTAACTTATTTATAAAAATATATTTTTAATATAACTATAACTAAATATAATATAACTTTTTTCTTCTGTGGGGTTTCATTTGAACATTTGAAAACATCCTCCACAGGGGTTTTTCTCCAAATTTTAGTGCACAGTTTCTATGACATATTACAAATAAAAAAATTAAACCGATATTAT